>CM076570.1:995393546-995940296 GCA_034641835.2 Pinus albicaulis | reverse complement strand
TCAAACTCTATAAACATGAAAAAAATGTCGAGTTTTACCTCCTCTGTGTTAGCCACCTATAATATTTTGTTATACCAAAAGGTGGCTAAGATCTTTTTTGAGCCTCCAAGGAACAAATTTTATCACTAAAAATTGTTGGCTCTTGAAGTCTCTTATAAGGCCTCATGCCTCTGTCCAAAATCCTCATTGCTGTTCCCATCTCATACTCTAAAATTTCTTCTAAAATACAAAGAAGAAACTGCTGCAAAGCCATCCCTTTTCCCTTTCTCCCACTCGAAAATCAACCTTCTTTTCCTTTCCCTTTTTTCCATATTTTCCCTCTATTATTCATCTTTTCCTTTCTTCCCTTCATAAATCACCTTTCCCATGGTTAAAAACTCACTTTTTTAACCCTTTCGGCACCCTTTGTTTCCCTTAAAAACCTCGTGAAAATCATAAAAATACAAGTCTTTTTATGGACCTAAGCCCCTTGGCCAAGCTCCCAACCACTTCAATACGCTCTCATCATAAGAATGAAGCGCACTAGCCTACAAAGTGCTAATCGCATTCGAAAAGATTTAAGGGGCATGTTTGTTAACCAAATAAATTATCGATTACATCGGGCCCAAAAATTTCGATCGCGATCGGGCCTAAAGTCTCGATTCCGATTAAGCCCGCATTTCCGATTGCGATCCGTCGACCCGCCAACCCCTAATCGTGACAAATCTCCATGACTTCCAAGAATCCTGAAATAGCTTCCTCCCGATTGTGTTTTATTCAAACCTCCGATTGAGATCCTTCGATCGAATCTGGACCGTCCACGTGTCCAAATCGGACGGCCCAGATTCACCCCACCTTATTTCTTTCCCCCGCTCCTCTTTTGCCTCTTTACGCAGATCTCCACCGTTGGTTGTCTTCATCCAACGGCTACGCTCCTCCACCGCCATCTGAAGCAGTTTAAACCCAAAAAACGCAGGATTTCTTAATTTTTTTGTGTTTTGTTGCAGGTGATTTCAATGGTTCTCCGTGTATTATAAAGAAACGTCGGAGGCGGGAATGACGATTCCTGCGCCCACGATCTACCAAAGGAAACCATCCGCGGGCCCTATTCAATGGTTTAGCAGTGTTTCATGAGCATTGATAGCACACGAAGGCTTGCGCGGCCATCTACACATCAACAAGACACTGTTTTAATTCAAAACAGTTGAAGGAGTATCAGTGTTGAAGAACATAGCGCAGCAGAGCAGAGGATTGAAGACTGATATGGGAATTATGGCTAAGAATGCTTATCTAGAGCCTAATTCCCGGATTAAACACAGTCAATAGAAAATCATAAGTGTTTCGCTGACAAAAAAGGCTTCCACCGTTTCAACTAAAGGCGAATTAATTCCTCAGCTACCGTAAGGGCCACCTGTTGCCTCAAACTTTTCAAACCAAAGGCTGAGTTATTGAAGAAAATCAAATATCTACCTTCAGCGCAGCCAGGGAGTTAATTCCGCCACAGGAAACTGATGCAACAACTATCTGCGGAGTTATTTCACACAGCATATGAGCCCCAAAGTCAAATAAAACTCACTTCGAGTTTTAAATCATAAATGTAAAAGTTAATGCAGCACTTCCACCTGTAATTTCTCCAATCGATGCCTCTCAAAGGGCCGAGAAGTCTTCACTCTGCATTAACTGTCCTTGAGATATTTTGTTAAAATCTCACCTCCTCATCTTCCTATAAGTACTTCTACAGAAGAGGAGAAACTGTTGGTTGCAGAACTTTGAAATACACTTGAGCTCGAGACTTCTTTTTGTACATAGTGTTCACTGGCCCTTGAAGCTCTGTTTGCACTAGAGTAGTTAGGATTGGATAGTGAAGATGATTGCTGAACTGAAACATTGGATTTGAAGATTGTAACTGGTTTGACATCAATACAAAAGCTATTTCTTGGGATCCTGGTCTCTATCACTGGTGAAGTGCTTCTTTCTTTGTTAATCGTTTTCCTTCTATGTATGCCATATTGTTCATTTTCCCTCTGTAAAGAACAGTTTAAACAGGGTTAGGATTTTCTGTATAGCAGTAACCTTCTCTGGCTGAGAAATCTTTATCTTAATGTTTTCTTCAGATTTGTTTATTTAAGAATGATTCAATACAGTTTAAACAGTTAGGAATGTTGGCGTTCCCTCATCCTTTTGTTTGCTCAAACATTGTTCTCGAATGTTATTTCCATTATTTGCTATTAAAGTTAGACTAGAGAAGATATGGTTTGCCCTGATTCCTAGATTCTTTTCTCCAAAGGCAGATTCTGAAAGTTTCCCTTGGTGTTGACTGAAAGCAGACTAGGTTTAAAAGTACTTTATCTGATCTTAAGTTACACTCTTTTTTTCTTATGTGTTTTCATACTTTCTGAAGGTAATTATGTGGATTACTGGATTGTTTGTCAATTAAGCTGCTTTAATAAGAACTTTCCCAAGAAGTCTATGGTTAGCCCTGTCCTTGGTTGGTTTTAAAAACAGTTACTTAAGAGGCTTTTCTTGTTTGGACTGACTATAAATCCTCTGAGAAATTATTATCAGTTTCCACCCCTCCAACATTTTAATGTTTCCATTTCATCATTTTAATCTCAATAATCTTGTGGTATATATGACTTGCCCCTTGGATCACACTTGATGTTGTTGTTCAATTAAAGCCCGGATATGACTCCATAGCCCAATGGACTAAAAACCAGCGTTATATCTATCTATCTGCCAAAACTGTTCTATTTGCTTGCAACTTCTCACTTTTGAAACTTTGCACTTAGGACTTTCCCCTCAAGTAACATTTCATGCTCAACCATCCAAACCAAAACAAAACCCTTGGCCTTCATAACTAGCCTAATATCATTACCTTAAGCTTTTCAAAGACAATATCCATCTTTGTACATATTGGAGAGATCCCTCTCCGGATTCAGGAGGGCTAGATCCTAGAATCCCAAAGTTGGTTGAAATGATGTTAACTCTGTGATCGGACTTTGCCAATCTTACTTGTTACAGAGACCTAACATTTCTGGGGACTCCATTGGGGACTCCTCACCCAGAATCTTTATAACATCTTGAGAGTAAAAAGCAGCCTTTTCAAGCACTACCAAGAAAATGGTAATTAAGATGAAGATCAATTGAATCAGTGACAAACTAGGTCAATCCTAGGATTCTTTTAAGTTTTTATCTAACCTTTGAAAATCAGCTAGCTTAGCCATAAGGATAGACTGTCTTTGTTTCATAACCGTAGCTAAGTTTTGAGGCAAAGTTAGGACATTCTTTTAAACCACAAATATAAACAATTCAGAAAATACCAAAAACATTTCAGATTGGTAGTAAAACACTAGTTTTGAGATCTTGTATACGTCTTTGATGTGTTTTACCCTATACTCTTAGACAGAGTCTGGAAAGGGCCAGGTAGCCTCCGGAGCTCATCCTCTTTTAGGGGTGACATATCTGGTGAATGCCCTCCCAGTCAATCTCTGGTTAGAGTTTGTTGTGTTTTGAGATATCCTTGAAAAAGGATGTTTCACAAACACTGTGGTGGACAGTGTACTCCTTTGAAAACACTCTGAACTTTCCACCTGGCGACTCCACAATCCTGAACAGACCTTAAGACTCCACTGGGAAGAACCCTTATCATTATAAAATCAGTCAAACTCAGTTAGAGGACTGTAGGATTAAGATTTGTGTAAACAGTTTAGTTGACCCTTCAAAGATTGTCATATCTGGTTGAACTTTTCTTGTTTACTTGGGTCTTAAAACTTAGCATAGTGGCTTCTAAAAAGATTCACACTAGAGCCCATCCAGACCCTAACCCACCTGGGATAGTTGATAATCCAGAAAGTATCCTTTGGAAGTCTCCTAAGGTTAAATTATTAATTGTTTTCAGATCACCCTTGAGAGCTAATTCAGTCCCCGAAAATCTTTCAGCTCTACAACAATCACAAACTGACTTAGTGAACCCATTTAGGACTAGGTCATTTGGTGATTTAGATCAGTTAGATTCTGAGCCTTCACTTTCATCTCCCGAAACAAGTGAAGACTTAGTGAACCCATTTAGGACTAGGTCATTTGGTGATTTAGATCAGTTAGATTCTGAGTCTTCACATTCATCCCCGGAAAAAGGTGAACCTCTTGGGGATAGAGAATCAACACCTCCTGATTTACATTTTCTATATAATCTAGGTGTCTCTCATCCAAGATCAGCTCAGCAATCTACTGTTGTTCCATCCACTTCTGTTCATCTTTCATCCACTATTCAAACCACTCCACTTCAACCCACACCTCCTCTTGTAAATCCACCACCTATCATGGCAGCATGGTATGCTCCCTTAGTCCTTCCTATACCATTAGTCAATCTTCCACAGGACTATCAGTCCAAAATTCCATTATATGATGCTAGTAATACTATAACAACATCTCAACATGTGGACAAGATGAATGACTACTTTGACAGAAACAAAATTGATGATGATTCTGTCAAGTTGAGACTATTTGCTCAAAGTTTGGGGGGAGAAGCAAGAAAATGGTTTAAAGGTTTAACCCCCCATAGTATTAACGATCTCCAAGCCTTCCATCAAACACTCTTAAACAAATGGGAAGTGAGAAAGAATCCTCTCCAAGTCCTTGCTGACTATAACAATCTCCATAGGAACCCTGGGGAAAGTGTACAATCTTATTGTACCAGATTTAACAGTGTCTATAATGCACTTTCCCAAGAACTAAAACCTCCTCAGGGCTCATCTTTAAACAAATTTCCTGAAGGGTTTGATCCAGACATGACATATTCACTCAGAGAAAGAGTTTTTGCAACCCTTGAATATATGCAAAGAGGTGCTCTTTCTGTGGAAGTTAACCTTATGGAGAAGAGAGCGAGGATGAAAGCTGAAAAGAGAGTATCTTTTAGAGAGGAATCCACCCCTTCCACTTCAAACTCAAAAATGGAGAGAATGATGGAAGAAATGATGAAAGAGATGAGCATAATTAAGAGAGCACAAGCAAATCAAAATCAAACTGCTCCTCAAAATAGGAACCAGAATCAAAATGTTAGAAGGAACCAACCTCCAAACAGACCCAAGGATGATGATCAACAGATCACCCCTCCCTTTCATCAAAACTATGTAAGTGAGGTTGAAGAAACAGAAGACATAACAGAGGAAGAGGATATCAACATGTTTGGGGAAGAGGATGAGGACTTTGAGGTTCATTATGATAATAAACAAGGTCTTTACACACCTTACGACGACAAAAGAGATGATAATGAAAATTATTATCAGGACATGGAAAATGTCGTCATAGAACCTCAAAGAGAATATGACCTTAGAAGCAAGACCAGTCAACAAGCCCCTAACACCAAAACCTCTAACAAATCCTCTCAAAGCAGCACCGCAGCTAAACCCAAAACAACCAAACAAAAAGACAAAACAATGGCTGTTAATTCTGATAAGGATAAGGAGAAAAACACTCAAAATTCTGAAAAACAGAGTGAAGACATCAGCAGTACTAACACTTCAGCTAGTACTCCTTCTACAACAGTCGTGTCAAGTAAAACAAATCAGCAAGCTGTAATTGTTGATAGAGTGACAGCTAATAAGGTTGAAACAAGTGCTTCAAAGAATCAAACCCCTTTCAGCCTTGAACGGGAAATCTTAAAGATCAAAATCTCTGTTCCATTAACTGAGTTAGCTGCCCAACATGTATATAGGAACCAAATTTTGAAGGCTTTAAATATAGAGGAAAATGGAGATACAGTTAATCTTAGTGACGACCTACTCGAGTTGATTTTTGGCCCTAAGATTGAAGGGAAGTTTCAAGAAGGACCAGTTCCTCCCTTTTATGTGAGTTTGAACATTCATGACAAAATTCTACACAACGCTATGCATGATTCCGGGGCTTCTCATAATTTAATGCCTAAAGTTGTGATGGAGAGCCTTGGTTTAGAAATTACCAGACCCTACAAAGACCTATACTCCTTTGACTCAAATAGAGTGAAATGTCTAGGATTGATCAAAGACCTCTGTGTTAACCTAGCCCAGATTCCAGCCAAATGTTTACTCATGGACATTGTTGTGGCTGATGTCCCCCCAAAGTATGGAATGCTATTATCAAGATCCTAGGGAGCTAAGTTACAGGGGACTATGCAGATGGACATGACATATGCGACCATCCCGGTTTTCAATCAGACCAGAAGACTTTACAGGGAGTCTCATATGCAATACATGGTTACAAGTCAAGACAGACCACGAAACTCTCCTATATATTCTGTCAATACAGGCCTTGATTCTTTTATCATGTTTAACAATGAAACTCCTAGTGAGAAAGTCACTTTAACAGAATTAAAGGCCGACAGGGAAGAAGAGTATAATAACGCAGAAGTGTCCAAATAGTTTGCCACATGTGAAAACATTAGTAAACAAAGCATAGGTCTTGATTTACCGGTTATGAGTCCATTGTTTTTAGGACTTAACAACCCAGAAAATACCCCTAACATTTCTGGCATCATCCCTCACTCTATTGAAGAATTTGAGGAGTCAAAACAAATTCAATTGGGTGCTGCTAATCATGAACAGTCAGAAGGCACCATAGTTAAAAAGGACAATCGCCAAACAGACGAAACCGAAGACAATCCTTTATGGAGTATGTATTTTGATGGGTCATGCACTAGAAATAATGCTGGTGCAGGGGTTTGGATCATTAACACTGAAAACAACCACACATAATGCATCTCATGCAAATTAAACTTTCAGTGTTCCAACAACATAGCAGAATATGAATCCCTTCTCTTAGGCTTGCATCTCTTGAAGAAATTAGGAGCCAGAAGAATTAATGTGTACGGGGATTCTAAGTTAATCATTAGGCAAGTCAATGGGGAGTATAATGCGAATCATCCCAGACTTAGAGCCTATCGGAATGATGTCATGGACCTGTTGACAACATTTGAGGAGTCAAACCTGAGTTTCATCCCAAGGAAAAAGAACATTGCGGCCCACAATTTAGCTTTTGCGGCTAGGACATGTCCAACGCCATATGAGACTGGAGACAACACAACTCCGATAAAATTTAGACCGGCAGTGCCTGATAACGAAAAATATTGGCAAGTGTTTGACAATGACAAACAAATAGAAGACTTCATGCAATTCAGAAATGAGTTTGAACTGCACAGTTCAGATTCAGATTATGATACAGACTGCAGTGAAGAAAAATTTCTTGGTGAAGAAGAATCGTCTCCTCAACCTGCCAATATTAACCTATTGTCTAGCAAAATTAGGAACAAAACAGAATTAAGTGTAGAGTTAGAAACGGAAGAATTACAAACTCTGCATTCTAAAGATGAAAATTTTCCAAGTGGTCTAATGCCTTTAGAGGAGTTGTTCGATTTTAACGATGTGGCCAATAAACCAAAACTGGAACCTGTAGAGACTGAAGTAGAGGAGTGCAATATAGGCAGTGAGGAAAAACCGAAAATGATCAAACTGTCCAAAACTTTGCCAGCTCACATTAAACTTAAATACATAGAGCTGTTCAAAGAATTTTCTGATGTTTTTGCATGGAGTTACGAAGATCTTAGATCCTATGACACTGAAATAATACAGCACAAAATCCCTCTTAAAGAAAACCAAAAACCATTCAAACAGAAACTGCGCAGAATAAACCCTGTCCAGTTGCCATTGGTTAAGAAGGAAATCATGAAGATGCACGATGCTGGCATTATTGTCCCTATTAAATATTCTGAGTGGGTATCTAATCTGGTGTCCGTTAGGAAGAAGACTGGAGAAATCAGGCTTTGTATAGACTTTAGAGACTTAAACAAAGCTTCGTTAAAAGATAACTACCCTTTACCAAAAATGGATCACATTTTACAAAGGGTGGTGGGGTCTAAAAGGATTTCGTTGCTTGATGGCTATTCAGGGTATAATCAGATTTTAGTTCACCCTGCTGATCAATTAAAGACAGCTTCCACTACTCCATGGGGCACTTTCATGTATGTGAAGATGCCTTTTGGTCTAATGAACGCTGGAGCAACCTTTCAGAGAGCCATGGACATAGCATTCTCGGAAGAATTGGGCTTCTTCATCATTATCTATCTAGATGATGTCACTGTGTTTTCAAAAACAGATGAAGAACATTTAGAACATTTGAGAAAATTTTTCGAGAAGTGAAAAAGGTTTGGAATATCTTTAAACCCTAAGAAGACACTATTTGGTCTCCAAGAAGGTAAGCTTCTTGGACACATTATTTCAGAAGAGGGTATAAAGATAGATCCAAAAAGGATTGAGGCTATATTGCAAATCTCTCATCCTCAAAATATCAAAGAGTTGTAGTCTTTCATTGGAAAGATTAACTTTTTGAGAAGGTTCATCCCTAACTTGGCAGAGCTCCTTAGAAATATCACAAACATGTTGAAGAAGGAGCAAGGGATAAAATGGACCTTGGAAGCAAAGACATCCTTTGAGCTGGTGAAACAAGCGTTAACCAAAACACTGGTTCTCATAAGCCTTGATTTTTCAAAATATTTTTATATCTTCTCATTCGCATCAGAACATACTATTGCTGCTGTCCTTTTACAGAAAAATCCACAAGGACAAGATCAGCCTATTTCATTCTTTAGCAAGGCATTGAGGGATGCCCCTTTGAAGTATAATATTATGGAAAAGCAAGCTTTTGCTTTGGTTAAAGCATTGAAATACTTCAGAGTATACATCCTTCACTCACGCATCATTGCCTTTGTCCCTAATTCGGTTGTTAAAGACATTCTAACACAGGACCCAGATGGTAAGAGAGGTAAGTGGATTGCTGTTATTCTCGAATATGATTTAGAGATAAAACCCACTAAACTCATCAAAGGCCATGGTCTAGCTAGATTAATGGCTGAATCCAATTTTGAAGTTCTTGATATTAATATGATTAATGCTTTGGACAGCCAAGAAGAATTCTCAACTCCCATTATTGAAAACCATTTTATGAATTCTCCTTGGTATGCTGATATCGTTTATGTTTTGTTTAATTTAAATACACCTCCTGGTTTGTCGAAAACAAAGGAAAGGTTCTTAAAACTGAAAGCAGTAAACTATTGCATTGTAGATAGGTGTCTTTATTGGAAAAATGCTAGTGGTATATTGCTTAAATGTTTGCCTGAGTTTGATGCAGAAAAGGTTAAGCAGGAATTTCATGAAGGAGAGTGTGGGGGTCATTTATATTGGAAGTCAACAGCCAACAAAATTTTGAGGGCTGGTTTCTATTGGCCTACTCTTTTTCCCGATGTACACAAGATGACCACTACTTGCCATAAATGCCAACTATTCGAAGGCAAAATAAAATTGTTACCCCTTCCTCTGCATCCAATCACTGTTGAAGCCCCATTTCAACAGTGGGGACTTGACTTCATAGGTGAAATCCATCCCTCATCTTCTGCCCAACATAGATGGATCCTTACTGCCACAGACTATTTCACTAAGTGGATAGAAGCCATTCCTTGTAGGCAAGCCAATGATTCAGTTATTATAAAGTTCATAGAAACCAATATCCTCTCCAGATTTGGCTGTCCTACCAAAATCATCACAGATAATGCAGCAGCATTTGGATCAAAGAAAATGGTTGACTTCTATCATAAATACCAGATAACACTAGGGCATTCCACAGCCTATTACCCTCAAGGTAATGGACTTGCAGAATCTTCCAATAAAAGCTTAGTGAACATAATCAAGAAACTGTTGGAGGACAATAAAAAGTCTTGGCACAAAAAGCTAGTCCATGCACTTTGGGCTGACAGATTAACTTTGAAGAAATCTATTGGTATGTCACCTTTTCAGCTTGTGTATGGTACAGATGCAATCTTTCCTAATAGCCTTGGTGTACCAGTTATGAAGTTTATCCAAGAATTGCAGACTGAAGATAATGACATGATCAGAAGAATAAATCAGACCATTCATCTTCAGCAAATCAGAGAGGAAGTGTACAACAAAACATCGCAGAAACAGGACAGCATTAAGAAGCTTTTTGACAGAAGAACAAAGGCCAGCAATTTCAAGATTGGGGAAAAAGTTTTAAAGTGGGACTCAAAGAGGGAAGACAAGGGAAAGCATGGTAAATTTGACAATCTATGGCTTGGCCCTTACTCTATTCATTCAGTTGCTGGAAACAATGCATTCTTTTTACAAGAGCTGGATGGAACAGATTTGTTTGGGGGTCCTGTCAATGGCAGGATGCTCAAGAATTACTTCTCTTGATTCATGATATGTTTTTAAGCCTTATTTTTTCTTTTTCATTATGAATATTTCATCCACCATTGCATTCAAAGTTATGAAAAATCAAAAAATACAAAAAACAAAGAAAGAAAGAAAAGAGGGCAGAAATGAAAAACAAGAAAGGCACAGCCCCATGCCAAAAAGAGAAACAAATCTGAAAGTGTGCAAGCTTAAATGCCACTCCTGCAAAACACACTTCTAGTTAGTCAAACTGTTTAATCTTGACTAATTAGCTTTCAATTTTCTGCTGATAGGGTAGTGAATTTGATTTGCCAAACTATTTAATCTTGGCTTATCAGTAGATATATTAGGATAGAAATTAAAGGTTCAAACATGTCCAAAATCTGAACCAAAGTTTCCAAAGAGAGATGACTCAAAACTGTTTTATTTTTCTGAGTCATAAAAGAGAAAAACTGGTTCTTATTTGCCCAAAATCTGAATCAGATATCAAGAAAGAGACAACTCAAAACAAAATTAAAAACAGAGCTGTAAAGAAAAAGAAGGCCATAATGAGAAACTTTCAGATCTTAAGCCTTCCATTTTGATTTAATTTTCTGCAAATAATAATCTATGAGCAGCTTGTTTTTATGCCATAGATCATAGCAAGTCGAACAGCTCAATCTTGACTTGACTATTTTTAAAATTTCTGTTGTAGAATTTAGAGAATGAAAGTTTGTTGGACTGTTTAATCTCAACAGACAGTAGACTAGGTAGAGAAATATCTAAGCTCAAATGTTTAATCTGAGTTCAGGGAGAAATAAGGATTAGAAATAGATTAGATTTCATGCTTTCAAAAGAATAAAATGTTGTGAATAGAGTTTGCTAATCCAAGTGCACTCTCATGAAGAAAAAATGTTAGATCAGTAGGATTGGAGTAGGTAGAAGTTGTATTGATGAAATTCATTTTTCTTTCATGACTGATATTTTTATCAAAGCAAAGCAAGAGCAAGCAGTGGGTCAGGCACCAGTCAACATCCCAGAGAAATCAAGTCTAAATTCTTGATGCCTTCAAGAAGGCACCATCCCCAAGTGGAGCCACTGTTAGCCACCTATAATATTTTGTTATACCAAAAGGTGGCTAAGATCTTTTTTGAGCCTCCAAGGAACAAATTTTATCATTAAAAATTGTTGGCTCTTGAAGACTCCTTGTAGGCCTCATGCCTCGGTCCAAAATCCTCATTACTTTTCCTATTAATTTTGCTGATTTCCTGTAAGAAACTGCTGAAGAAACCATCATTTTTCCCCTTTCTCCCACTCATAACTAACCTTTATATACTCCCCCTTTCCTCCATATTATTTCCCTACTTTTCATAAGTTTCTCCCTCCATTCGTGAAAATCCTCCTGACATGGTTTAAAACTTCTGGTTGAGCTATGCCGAACCCCAAAAATCCCCTTTAAAATCTCTCCCCTAACCTTTGTTGGCCATTTTCCTCCCTTACCCCTCTATCGTTCCTTTCCTCGGCCTTCAAATTCCATTTAAAAGGGCCAAAACCCACCTTCCGACCTTAATATAGGCATAAGCCCCCTCCCGCTAGCCCCTTTCAAACCACTTCCCGCAGGCGTCGCCATTGGGACCGCTGCTAGGTTCCATACACCAAATGTAGGTGTGGTGGCCAAATCCTTTGTAAATAGTCAAAACTCCGATGCGATTTATTTATAACAATAAGTCTGGCGATGTGTTTCGCACCGTTGATCTTCCACGGAGATCTGGTGGTGGAGCACTAATCGCAGCCCCCCACCCGATCACAATCGCAATGCTTCAAGTGTGCCCTCCGATCAATCGCAGTCCATACCTCCGATCTTCCGATTCTGCTCTCCCTCCGATTTATTCTTGACCGTTGATCTAATCCTTGATCCAACGGTCCGCTAAGAAACGATTTCGTAAATGTTTTCACCTTCAGATTACATGCATTCATTTCGCCATCGATCCGTCCTCGATCACGCTAACGCCATTCGCAGAAGGTGGCTCAATTTAGCAAAGTTTCAATCAATCAGATGTTGTGTGACTTGATCAAGGACATTCTTCCGATTAGATCCGACTCATTCAATGCATCCAGACTTTACGTCCAAAACCACCCCGCCTTATTTTTTCTCCCCGCTCTCATTTTTTTGTTTTGCGCTGATCTCCACCATTAGATGTTTTTATCCGACGGCTACGCTCTTTTCCCTGCCATCTGAAGCAGTTTAAACCAAAAACCGCAGGATTTCTTAAATGTTTTATGTTTGATGCAGGTGTTTTAAAAGGTTTTCCATTATATCACGAAGAAATGCCGAGGGCTGGGAATGACGATTCTCATGCCCTCGTTTCATTAAAGAGAAGCCATCCATGGGGCTCCATTCCATGTTTCGTCAGTGCTCTATGAGTATTGATGCCGTAAAGCCCAGTGCGGGTCTGCACATCGACAAGACACTGTTTTAATTCAAACACAGTTAAAGAGTACTACTAAAGACAGACAATAAAGTTAGATGAAGACGAAATAGTGCTTTATGGGGATTACACAGGTACAGCTTATCAAAAGCCTAATCCCCAATCAAAACACATGAAAGGAAAGAGGAAAACCTAAAAGTACTTTATCGGCTGCAGCGCCCAATCACGATTCGAGGGGTAAATTCGATTTCTCACGCATACAAAGAGCCACTGTCAAGCCAAACCATTCAGACTGTAGGTCAAGGCTGCTCAAGAAATATCGCATCTAAAGATGCTTCTATGAAGTTATTTCAGAAGAAACCAATTAATAAATATCTCTGCAGTTACTCCAAAAACATGCTACTTGCAGGTACTTGAAAAGCCAAACAAAGTCTACTCGAAGCCATATTTATTGTGAAACAGTTAATGTAGTGATCCACCTGTAAATTTTTCCCTCGAGCCTCTCAAAGGGCCGAGAAGTCTTCACTCTGCATTAACTTTCCTTGAGATATTTTTTTAAAATCTCACCTCCTCATCTTCCTATAAGTACTTCTACATAAGATGAGGAGTTGTTGGTTGCAGAACTTTGAAATACACTTGAGCTCGAGACTTCTATTTGTACATAGTGTTCACTGGCCCTTGAAGCTCTATTTGCGCTAGAGTATTTAGGTTGAATAGTGAAGATGATTGCTGAATTGAAACATTGGACTTGAAGATTGTAACTGGTTTGACATCAATATAAAAGCTGTTTCTTGGGATCCTGGTCTTTATCACTGGTGAAGTGCTTCTTTCTTTGTTAATCGTTTTCCTTCTATGTATTCCATATTGTTCATTTTCCCTCTGTAAAGAACAGTTTAAATAGGGTTAGGATTTTCTGTATAGCAGTAACCTTCTCTGGCTGAGAAATCTTTATCTTAATGTTTTCTTCAGATTTGTTTATTTAAGAATGATTCAATACAGTTTAAACAGTTAGGAATGTTGGCGTTCCCTCGTCCTTATGTTTGCTCAAACATTGTTCTCGAATGTTATTTCCATTATTTGCTATTAAAGTTAGACTAGAGAAGATATGGTTTGCCCTGATTCCTAGATTCTTTTCTCCAAAGGCAGATTCTGAAAGTTTCCCTTGGTGTTGACTCAAAGCAGACTAGGTTTAAAAGTACTTTATCTGATCTTAAGTTACACTCTGTTTTTCTTATGTGTTTTCATACTTTCTGAAGGTAATTATGTGGATTACCGGATTGTTTGTCAATTAAGCTGCTTTAATAAGAACTTGCCCAAGAAGTCTATGGTTAGCCCTGTCCTTGGTTGGTTTTAAAACAGTTACTTAAGAGGCTTTTCTTGTTTGGACTGACTATAAATCCTCTGAGAAATTATTATCAGTTTCCACCCTCCAACATTTTAATGTTTCCATTTCATCATTTTAATCTCAATAATCTTGTGGTATAGATGACTTGCCCCTTGGATCACACTTGATGTTGTTGTTCAATTAAAGCCCATATATGACTCCATAGCCCAATGGACTAAAAACCAGCGTTATATCTATCTATCTGCCAAAACTGTTCTATTTGCTTGCAACTTCTCACTTTTGAAACTTTTTTCACTTAGGACTTTCCCCTCAAGTAACATTTCATGCTCAACCATCCAAAACAAAACAAAACAAAACCCTATCAATGTATCACAAAGATCAATGATCATGTATGCCTATGAGAATCTATGTTTGAATCAATGAATTTTGTATGAATTTGTGCAAAAATATCTAATTTTAATATATATATATATATATATTTAATAAAATAATATATAACGTATCGTATCCCAAAAGTATCTTGTTTCGGGTGTCACCGTACCCGAATCCGATTCATCGAATCCCCGTATCCCCGTATCAGGTGACTTAGGTCGCCACCTTGATGGCCTCTCCTCTCGCCATCCGATTGAGTCGAGGGTCAGAGGACCGCTTCTACCTGTTTTGCCGAACACTTGGAGGATCCGTCAAATGTTGCAGAAAACTGCTCACTGTACGCAGCATATCCCCATCCTGTGTGTATCTGCCCCCTCTGTTCTAGTTGCGGGGTCTGTTGTCCTTCTTGAGCTGCACAAAGTCATGGAAGGTGAGAGCCTCACCAAACTCTCACCCGTAGGACTGATACTTGGCAAAATAGTCCCCCATGTGAACCGGTTTTGATTCTCGAGGTTCTCCTGCTCCAATGCCCGTAGCTAGAAATGTGGGGATGGTGTAACATGGAGGAGTAAGTGATGCCATCTACTGCGCTGTGAACTACTCGTACAAGTGATGGGAGGTGTTGGACCCTTCTCTGGTGTGGAAACCCCTTGGGGTTTCACGCTGTCTCTGGTTTGCAGTAAACTTTTGCCCCATCTCTTCTATCCTCCTCGACAACTCCTGCACAAACTTTAGGAGAAGTTCCCCAAACTCCTTTCCTTCATCTTTCTCCTCTTCCATTGGTTCCTCGTCTTCTGGGTCCACAACCGGAATGCGGTCACCCCCTCCAAAAGTGGCCTCAAGCCTCCGCTCTTGGTCCTTATACCTCCTTCCTCAGTAAGTGATGTATGGTTTTCCTGCTGGTGTCATAGACAATCTGCTCCACGGGCTGAGCCAAGTCTACGAGCTCTGATACTACTGTAATATTCCGAGTAGAAATAAACAACAATATAAAGCAACATAAACATGAAACTACAGCAGATAGAGAGACATCACATACATAATGCAAAATATGGAGAATGTTGAGCCATTTTATTATATAACTGAAAGATACAATGAGTAAAAAGGTGATGAGAATGATGGCACCTTGGCCTGCAGAAGGTAAGCTGGAAATACTCCCAGAATAGCTGCTCTATCAGTGACTGTGTTATCTCCAAACTATTGTTGCTATTGCTGTCAGACTGCTACTACTGCTAGAATAGGATGGCTCTTTGGGGCTGTTACCCTGCTCAAAAAAATATGAAACTCTGGGAATGCGCTCTCCTCTTAATACCCAGAAAATCCCAGAAAGGGTTTCCGAAATGGATGACCCCGGAAAATCACCCCCCCTGAGAAATAACGCTATCCCAGTGGGATATGCTAGCCCTGAATGTATCTCTGCAAATGGTGGCCTCCTCCTCTACCAAAATGAAGTAATAGCTAAGGGTTGATCCCTCACTATTCTGGGTTGAATGCCCTGATAAATCTCCACCCCTGGCACTACCTCCTCCAAGAACTTCGTGATCTCTCCTCAAGATTGCGCTGTCCAAGCAAGTGCATAGTCCTTGGCTGAAGATGCTATGGCTCCCACTTGAAAATCAATGGATAGAACTCCTCACCTGACCAGGCACTCGAAGTCCCCTAGGGCTGAGTTTGGGATCTCCGCTTGGAGACACTCAGTGTGCTGAACAACACTTGCAGACTTCGCTCAACAGCAAAAGCATGCTCAATGTCAAGAGACAAAACATAGATGCATAATCGAATGAATGAATGAGGAGCCTCTTCCCCTCTTTATGCTTGGAGAGCCTTTCTCTCACCTAGGCCCCACCAAAACTGCATTGTCCCTCTTGGCCACGATGTCCCTCTCTCTCTGCGCTGTCATGGGCCCACGCTGCCACCTCCCTCACGCTGCCACTTCGACCCCTGGGCCCCACGCTGTCAAATAATAATGTGCTCAAGAGACTTTAGGGAATGTTTATTTCCTAAGTGTAGTCTAAGTGTCTTCTCACCCACTTTATTAACTGACTTAACATTATAAAAAGTAAACTGGACAAAAATTAATATTTCCAATTAGCTGGTGCTAATTGGGAATATTACATATTCTTCAACCATTGCATCTACCCATACCTGATGTTGAGCTGCCTCCTGGAAACTAGAGGGTTCCCCAACTTGAGCCACCAAGGCTTGGTACCTCTCAGGTTGTGTGCACTGCATCTTCTCAGTTCTAGGAGCTCCGACAAACTCTTCTACGCCCTCAGAATCTGTCGTAGTTCCCGACTTGTCCTACCACTGGTAGAGGGTGGATCTCCCTGCTCCTATTGCCAATCTTCTTGAGATAAAACTCCTGGATCTGTGTGCCCTGGAGAAGCACTGGTGCTAGTTTCGACTGGTTGAAAAGGCTGGACCAAAGGATCATCTCTGACTTCGTTTTGAAAGGCATCTCCCGAGATGTCTTGAAAGCTCTGTCCTCCATGAACTTTACATCCCGTCGTACTACAACTTTCCTAATTCCAGGTGTGAAAATTCTATAATGTAGAATCCTACTGCAGCTACTGATTATATTTCTTCTATTGCATTCATTCACAATTATTTAACATTTCACTGTGTTAAATATCAAAATAAAATACACTGTAGACTTCACAATGCATAATAATATGAAAGAAATAGCATAAGTATTCACACAAACACCGTTATTTTTGGACACTTGTCCCCGGAAAAACCCAATGTGGGAAAATCGGTGCAGCAGATCTGAGGGCTTCTTTATTATGCAGAAATTCTGAGTCCAAATGTGTGATTGTAATCAGCAACCAATCACGTGAAGAAATCTGATAAGAGTAGACTACTGAGACAATCCTCACTTTACCATGAAGTTCCGGCACTGACTTGCACCCACACTGAGTGGCTCTACGTGATCTCTGCGCAGTGATTGCATCCCCCACACTATCACTGCGTCACTGCTGCTGATCCTACTTGTGATTGCTTCAGTGCTCACTGCTGGGTGAGACTAGAGTTTTCTCTTCTTATAGAAATGTCCTCCGAATACTGGATGAACCCTCAGCTGCCTCTTCGAACTGAAATTGAAACTCCCTCTGCAGCTCTGCGCTAGCCCTGCGTAACTGCTGCTTGGCTATCTCTATGCTGCTACTTGTGGCTCCTTCTCTCCTCTCTCTTTGTACTCCCTCTGCTTCAAAACCTCTTCCTCCTGAAGATTTCACCTTTCGCTCTCTGCAATCGAGAATCACTTCGATTCTTCCTTTGGCTGAAGAGATCGATCTCTAGATTCTTTCTCCATCTAATGTGTTTTCCAAACGGCCATCGAACTCTCCTTTATAATCTTTCACTAAGTCATCAACAGCCAAGATTAAATCATAATTAAGGGCTAAGATTAACTGAGAGTTGATCCGTGACTTTATATAGAAGATTCACACTTAGTTTAATTAATACCCTTTAATTAATCAGTTTCCCTAAGTTTAGACTTGAGAAAACATTAAAAACAGTTAATTAATTTAATTAAACCATCTCTAAATGGAATTTTCCAAAATCCTTTCTGGGTATTATGGAATGCAAGTGTCTTAGCCTATATAGAAGATCACAAGGCTAGAGCACATCTGATGCTACCATAAATCAACACTCCCTCTTAGCAAGTGTTGAAATTTAGTTACCAAAGGACAGGTGGTTCCCTAAGGCTTTGATCTTTGGCTTAGGGAAAAGTGTCCAAAAGAATTTAATTTTTCTCCTAAAGTGACTTTATAAAGTTATAAAGTCAAATCTAATTTAAAAGTAACTTTAAGTGATAAAGTTACTAAAGTCTAATTTTAAAGTGACTTTAATAAAGTCAATGTGAAATTAGAAAGTGAAAAGTGACTTCGGAAATAAATGACTAAGTGGGTCTTTATTAAAGTGGGGTAAATTAAAAAATAGAAAGTGAGATTTAAATGAGCATTTAATCTCAGCCCTAGATCTAAAGCTATCTCAGCCATTAGATTTAGGGATTCCCCAAAAGTCACTTAGGGTTAGGTTAAAGGAGGAAAAGGAGGGAAAAGGTCATTCATTCTTTCATGAGCAGATTGAGAGAGTAGAAGAAAAAATTAAAGAGATTTTCTCACCACTGAGGAAAAAGAGGGCAGTAGCAAGGAGATTTAGCTAATCCGTACAGCAAGGACAAAGCATTGTTTTCAAGGCAAGAGGGAATGAAAATCGAGGAGAGGAGAACAACATTTATTGCTGCTATATTGGCGCGTTTCCCATGGAGGTCGTACAGCAGTCTGAGGAACTGTTTTCTGATTTCCGTACAACAGAGAAACAACACAAAAATCGAGGCCGTACAAAAGTTTCATGGCAGCCGTACAGCACGGTTTTAGAGTCAGCCATACAATAGCTTTCAGCACGTCGTACAACACAGATTTTGAGGAGGTCATACAACAAAGTTTTCTATGATGTCCATACAACATTTAATGTTGCACATTTTCCTATAAATTTCTTTTTTGAGTTAGCATGAAAATCGAGGTGGAGTTTTGCACGGTTTTCGAGATAAGTACATTTATAAGGTTGCTGTAATTATTTTGCTGTGTAATTTCTGTCTCACTGTAAAAGCAATTTTCCAGAAATAAGAGAAGCTTTCGAACTGGTTTTCCCCAAGAGTTGTAGGGGGTTTTGCCAAGGTCAAGTTGACCAAAAATTAGCGTCTATTTTCTGTGTGGCTGATTTATTTTTCTGAGTTTTATTTCTGCATTTCAGCACTCTGAAATTTTTAGAAAATATTTATTTTTCCAGCTTGTTGAATGTATGGCTATGGGAATGGGCATTTAAATTTATGGGAGAAATAAGGAGAAACTGAAAACCAGGGTTGGGTTATAAAATTTCTACATGGTATCAGAGCTATTTTGCTGAAAAGGCAGTTTGGGACAGCAAGAAGAAAAATTACAAGCAGCTGATTTTTCACACAGAAAACATTACCTTTACTACAGCAGTGTTATTTTCAGCTTATTTAGGACAGCAAGCATGTCTTTGGGCTTGAGGGTGGAGGATAGGTTGGATGGGCATAGTAACTACAGTGTATGGAAGGAGAGAATGCAGAGCATCTTTGAGGAGGCAGAAGTCTGCGATATCATGGTGCATACTGCACAGAACCCTGTTAATGTGCCTACTGATGTTGTTCAGTTGGCAGCCTTTAATAAAAAAAATAAAAAGGGAAGAAACTGATTCTAGATGGAATCAAAGACCATTGCATTCCTCATGTAAGAGGAAAGAGATATGCTCATGAGATGTGAACAACATTGACCAATCTCTACCAAAGTACCAATGAGAATAGGAAAATGGTCCTAAGGGAGAAGCTGAAGACCATTAAGATGGGTAAGATTGATAGTGCAGCTAAATATCTCACAAAGATTACTAATGTGAGAGATGCATTGGCAGCAGTTGAAGAGGTCATTCCACCCACTGAGTTGGTGCGGATTGCAGTGAATGGCCTTCTCAGTTCATGGCTGAACTTTGCTGACGGGATTTGTGCATGTGAGACCCTTCCCACTTGGAAGAGGTTCTGGGATGATTGCATACAGACATAAACCAGAAAGAGCCAGCTCGGGGCAGCCAAACCAGTTGAGCAGGATGAGGATATAGCACTGTTGGCAGGAGGCAAGAAAGGCAAGGGAAAGAAGCAAGCTTCCACAAGCAGTGGTGGGGCCAAAGGCAAAGGTAAAGGTAAACAGGGGAACACGCAGAAAGACTATTCCAAGGTGAAGTGTTGGAATTGTCAGAGGATGGGACACTATGCAGTTGTGTGTCCGGAGAAGAAGAAGAAGGGGAAAAACCAGAGCATGGCAGTATCAGCAGAGATAGAGGACTTTACGGATAGCTTTTACCGGGAGTTTGGGTTCATTGCTTGTGAGTCCACTAGTGCAGGATCACCTGCCACGGAGGTTGAGAGGGAGTGTGCATTTCCCTCCACTAGTAGAGCATCTTCAGGTATCTGGTATATTGACAGTGGGGCTTCACGTCATATGACAGGAGTCCGTGAGTACTTCGCAAAACTTTCAGAGAGTGGCACTGATATAGAGGTACTACTCGGAGATGACAACGTTGTTAGAGCAGTCGGTGTGGGGACATTGACATTTGATAGGAAACCCAAACCTCCCTTGAAGGTGTCAGATGTTCTATATGTGCCAGGGATGAGAAAGAACCTCATATCCGTCTCAGCATTGGAGGATAGAGGGTATGAGATATTGTTCAGGAGAGGACAGGTGCTGATATATCCTAGGGGCGCTCCAGCTGATTCATCTAGAGCGATAGGTGTACGCCATGCAAAGGTGTACAATTTTGCATTTTAGCCCCTTTTGGCATTAAGTAGTAGTACCGACAGTAGAGCTAGCAGTTCAGAGTTGTGTGAGATTTGGCACCACAGGATGGGGCACATGTATCATGGAGCCTTGAGGACATTGCGGGAGATCACTACAGGTGTGCCAGATTTCAGTACTGATCACTTTGATACATGCAGAGGATGTGCTATGGGCAAGTTTGCCAAATCCCCTTTTCCCAGCAGTGACAGCAGATCGACTGGGATACTTGATTTGATTCATTCCGATGTGAGCAGTCGGATGTCTCATGTTTCCTTGAGTGGATATGAGTATTATGTATTATTCATTGATGAACACTCAAGGAGGACCTGGATTTATTTCTTGAAGACCAAGAGTGAGGTCTTCAAACGGTTTCAGGAGTTCAGAGCTCTTGTGGAGACTCAGACAGGTCGGAAGATCAAGTCCTTGAGGTCGAACAATGGAGGAGAGTACACCCTTGGTAAGTTTGTTCATTATTGTGCGGAGGCAGACATTAGGAGAGAGTTCACAGTTCCTTACAACCCTCAGCAAAACGGGGTTGCGGAGAGGAAGAACAAATCCATCGGAGGGGCTGCCAAAGCCATGCTACATGATCAGGGGTTACCATGTTGATTAGTGGTTGTCATTGATGTCAACCCAAGTAGCACCAGCGGCTAACCCAATATTGCATGGGAAATTTGACCTACCAAATTAATATATTCTGGGTCAATAATGCTTTTTATGGTTTCTACTTGTCGAGATGTTTCCATTGATATATGGCACGCCATGTAATTCTTCACGGTTTGAGAGATATTCATGTTTGAAGTTTGTAACCCAAGTTAGTGGGCTAAAACCCCATGGGGTTGGGGCATGGGTCATTGAAAAGTCATAATTAATATTTTTTATGCTCCTAAAATCCCTCCCACGTTCACTTGTTGAAGCCCCTCTCAAATTAAGCATTCATATAAATTTTGATCTTCATTTCCTCCTTATGCAAGGGATTCGGCCATCTGAAACAAGTCATCGTTGCATTTTCGCTCTAAATTTTTTTCTACGAAGGTTCAGAAGCTGAAATTGTTATGAGGAGAAGCCGAAATCCTGAGGAAGTTGTAGTAAAAATTTCAGATCAAGGTGCACAATATTTTTGGAGATATGATCTGTGGAAGTTAGGGTTTTTGCAGGCTCCTGAAATTCGTCTCAAAGAAGTGACCTTGGTAAATTCGTCATAACTCTCTCTCTGAGTATCGGATTGGAATTCCGTATAAAGTGGCGGATAGTGCACAATCTGTACTTTTCGCTCTATCAATTTCAGAGACAAATGAAGAAATAGTGACGCGTGGCACGTCGTACAAGTGCACTCTGTTGAAATAGTCCTTAATTAGGGCATTGTGAGAGATTGGGTATAACTCTCTCTTGAAGAATCCAAATAGGGTCAGACCTGTGGCATTGAAAAGAAGACTCAGAGGACTACTACAGGACCGAAAATAAAATATTGAGAATCTGAAATAACAGAGATACACCAGATTCAATATCGAGCTCCTAGAAGGCAAGAAAAAGCCACATCATGTGTTGTCAAGGGTTGCAAAGGACCAGACTTTCTACGGCAACAAAGTAAAGCAAGGTGCAGCAGAGGATAGC
Organism: Pinus albicaulis; assembly: GCA_034641835.2. NCBI lineage: Eukaryota > Viridiplantae > Streptophyta > Pinopsida > Pinales > Pinaceae > Pinus > Pinus albicaulis. The sequence continues at coordinate 995,918,011 of CM076570.1, read as the reverse complement.
ATGACAAGAACAGCAACCAAGGTGCATAACAGCAGCAAGAAGTTCATCATATGAAGTCTTCAAGTGGGCAGCACTGCATACAATCATTGTAAAGGTATCATTGTACTAAGTCATTGTAAATACTTTATTGTAAAAATTGTACTAGTGTCTATCTACCAAGGGTTGAAGAGGCAGTGTTGGGAGGTCTAGGATCTCATTAGGTAGTTATGTCAAAGTTGGGGTTATGGTCTAGTATATCTTCTTCTTCTGCATCATTCTATATCATTGTAAAGTGGACCATTTTCCGTGGTACGGGAGTCCATTCTTCTTTTATTCTTCTATAGGGTGGTAGGGTGGTGCTAGGGTGAGTTGTAGCTCATTGGATGTTGGGGCATCCATTCAGTTGACTACTGAAGAATCTCGGGCGTTGGAGCGTCCATCCAGTGGGAGCTGGAGAAGAATGCTTTTCTAGATTCTAGGAAGTTGGAGCTTTATTTTCAATTGGAGTTGAGTATTAAAGAATTATTAGAAAAGCATTGGGTGGTTTTTGTCCCGCAGTGGGTTTCCACCTTAAAAACTGTGTGCATTTGTGTTCCTCTTGTTTGCTGCTATCATTGTACAAATACTGATAATAATTGAAGATTAACTAATGCTCTAATTGAAAGGAATACTAATTCACCCCCCCCCCCCTCTCAGTGTTTCCAACAATTGGTATCAGAGCTTGGTTCCTTCAATAGCAGTTTAACAGCTAGAAGGAGGTCATGGAGCATACCAAGAATGGTGTACCTCTATTCAATGAAAATAATTATGCACTTTGGAAAGGAAGAATGGAGGTCTATCTCTTGGCGCAAGGTTACGAAGTATGGGACACTGTTCAAAATGGATTTACATCAACCGTGGATGAACAAGGCAAGAAGAATTTGGTAAATGATGCAAAAGCAAAGAATATTATTATCAATGGACTTATTGAATCTGCTTATCATAAGGTGTTGGGTTGTAAAACCGCCAAAAATGTATGGGACAAGCTTGAGAATATATATGCAGGTGACTCAAATGTCAAAGAAGCAAAGCTTCAAATCTATAGAGAAAAATTTGAGCAACTCAGAATGAAAGAAGATTGCAACATTGCTACATACTTTCAATACGTTGATGAAATAACCAATACTCTGGAAGGATTGGGAGAGCCAGTTGATGAGAAGAATATTATATGAAATATTCTTAAAACGTTACCGGGAAGGTTCAACCCAAAGGTATCGGTCTTAGAATACAGTGCAAATCTGGACAAACTCAGCAAAGAGGAATTACATGGAGTTCTCATAGCATATGAAATGAGACTTGATGAAGAAGAGGGTACTTCGCATCTAGAAACTGCATTCGTTGCATCTAAGAAAACCAATAAGGATAAACAATCTTCAATTGAAAATACATGCACCTGCAAGTGTGAAGAAAAGGGAGATGATGAAGAAGGTCTTTCAGATGAAGAATATGCTTACTTCACGAGAAAACTACAAATTGGTAAGGGACAATTCAAAGGTAAACTTCCATTGATGTGTTTCAGCTGTAATGAGGTTAGGCATTTTGCAGCAAAATGTCCAAACAAAAGTAATGGCAACTCAAAAAGAAAGAAAGGCTTTAAGAAATTCAACAAGCAAGGATCCAAAAGGAACTTTCTCTCTAAAAAAGATAGCTCATCATCCGATGAAGACAATGATAGTGAAGAAGAAGCCAATGAGAGAGTATTGTTTATGGCCAAGCACAATAAACCCAAGCACAATAAGAAAGAGGTATCAAACAACAAAGAAGAAGGATGGACCATAGACGAATTTTATGAGGAAGCAATCAAGCTTATAAAAGATCTCAAGGCAGAGAAGATCCGTTCCAAAACTCTTGAAGAACGAGTTCAAGGTCTCAAAATTGAAGTTGAAGAACACAAATTCATTGAAGAGTCACTTCAAAAGAAGTTGGAAGAAAGCAACCAAGAAAGGGAAGAATTAGATGTCGAAGTAGTCTTGTTTGCGTGAGGAAGTGAAGAAAGGAAAAACTATCCAAAACTATGCCAACAACTCAAGGGCATTGGAAGAAATCATCAACAATAAACGATCTTACAACGACAGAACTGGCATCGGTTACAAAGAAGAAGAAGCGGGACCTTCTACAACAAAATACAATGAACCTATGAGATCTGACATGCATGTAGACTTCACTGGACAATATTCGCAAGAACAGCCTTGGAAGACAATTCCTCGACGAAAATTTCCATCCAGGTACCAACATATTTTTATGGCTACTGTTATTCATGTGGAAAATTTGGTCATAAAGCTGTAGAATGTCGCACGTACCCTAGGAACGAATACAATTCCAGGAGATCTGTCAAATATGAACCTCCCAGGGCTCAACAAAACATCAATAGATTTGAACATTTAAGAAATAATATTGAATGTTACAAATGTCGAAACTTTGGACACATAGCCAAAGACTGCAGACTTGAAAATCCTCCAGAAGAATCTTCGAAGCCACAGAATGAATGAACATGGAAGAAGAAGAAGAATGATAATTGTGCTCTCACTCTCAAGGCTCAAAAGAACAAAGATGTGTGGTATGTTGATAGTGGTTGCTCAACGCATATGACTGGAGATAGAAATAAATTTGTATCTCTGAAAGAGAAGAAGGATGGAACCATGTCCTTTGGAAATGATAGATCTTCAAATGTTATAGGATCAGGTACTGTCACTCTCGAAAGCAAAGATGTTCTAGCCAAGAATGTTCTATTGGTTGAAAACATGAATCACAATCTGCTCAGTGTTGGACAAATGTGTGATCAAGGACACACAATACTATTCAACTCCATGAAATGTGAAATCAGGAAAGGCGTGTATGGTGAAATTGTGGCTACAGCAAGTCCAGCTCCAAACGACATATATGTTCTGGATGAAGCAACTAAAGCATGTCTACTAGCTAAAGAAGATGAAAGTTGGTTATGGCACAAACGAATGGGTCACATAAAATTTGACAATCTTGTTAGAATAGGCAAAAAGGAAGCAGTACGAGAAATGCCGAAAATCTCAAAACCTTCCAACACACTATGTGAGGCATGTCAGCATGGCAAGCAGACAAAAGTCCAATTTAAAACAAAAGAACACTTTTCATCACATCCATTGGAATTGATACATACTGATCTATGTGGTCCTGTGAGAACAAAAGGCTTAGACGGAGAAATATATTTCATGTTAATGATAGATGACTATACCAGGATGACAGCTGTTAGTTTCCTAAAGAAAAAATCTGAAGCATTTGAGTGCTTTAAGATCTACAAGGAGTTGGTTGAAAATGAAACTGATTTGAAAATAAAGTGTTTAAGATCAAATAATGGTGGAGAATTCACTTTCAAATTATTTTAGCAATACTGTGACGAAAATGGAATAAAAAGGCAATTTTCAACAGCACGAACACCTCAGCAAAATGCAGTTGCTGAAAGAAAGAATAGAACTATACAGGAAATGGGTAGAACAATGTTAAAGGACTCAAAATTGGATGAAAAATTCTGGGTTCAAGCAATTGATACGGCAGTCTTCATTATCAACCGAAGTCTTCTCAGAAATAATTGCAACAAGACTCCATATGAATTATGGAAAAAACCAGCTAATGTAAAATATTTCAGAATCTTCGGAAGCAAATGTTATATCAAAAGAGAAGATCAAAATTTGGGTAAGTTTGAATCACGTGTTGATGAAGGTATCTTTGTTGGTTACTCACGCAAAAGAAAGGCCTATAAATGCTATAATCTAAGACGAAAACAAATAGTGGAGAGTATAAATGTTACATTTGATGAAGATGGTGTTATAGTGAGTAATGATGAGGATCTAGAATCTTTGAAACTTGAGACAGAGACTGAAAAAGACACACATAAAATTGTAGAACAAGAAGCAACTATCAACAAGGAAGAAGTAAACAATGATCATCAAGATATACTAGAACAACAACAAGAAGCTCCTCCAAGGAGAACAAAAGAGTGGATCCAAAAGAACCATCCATCAAATCAAATCATTGGCGACATAAATGAAGGTCGACAACTTCGTTCATCACAACAAGCTCACGTTGCTTTTCTAGCAACCTTTGAGCCTAGTAGTTTTGAGGAAGCCAGCTAGAATGAACATTGGGTAGCAGCTATGAATGAAGACTTGAATCAAATTGAAAAGAATAACACCTGGGAATTAGTTCCACGACCAAAAGATAAAAATGTCATTGGGACTAAATGGGTGTTCAGGAACAAATTGAATGAAGATGGGCAGGTTACCAAAAACAAAGCAAGATTGGTTTGCAAAGGCTATGCACAAGTGGAAGGAATTGATTTCGACGAAACATTTGCACCAGTTGCCAGAATGGAAGCCATCCGAATGTTTCTCGCCTATGCATGTTCAAGAAAAATCAAAGTCTACCAAATGGATGTTAAGTCAGCATTTCTGAATGGAGAATTAGAAGAAGAAGTTTACATTGAACAACCTGAAGGTTTTCTACTATCACAAAAAGAAGACTATGTCTGCAAGTTAAATAAGGCTCTATATGGTCTCAAGCAGGCTCCTAGAGCATGGTATGCTGGTCTTGATGGATATCTATGTCAACAAGGGTTCAAGAAAGGTACTGTTGATAGCAATCTTTATGTACAAAGAGATAAAGATAATTTAACAATCATTGAGGTATATGTGGATGATATAATATTTGGTAGCAATGATGATCGACTAAGTAAGAAATTTTCTACAAAGATGCAAAGTAAGTTTGAGATGTCTTTACTTGGTGAGCTGACATACTTCTTAGGGCTTCAAATATCTCAGCAAGAGAAAGTAATATTTATATGTCAAGCCAAGTACATCAAGGAAATGCTCAAGAAATTCAAAATGGAAGACTGCAAACCCGTCCTTACTCCGATGGTAACAGGTTGCAAATTGAGCATAGACGACTCATTTGAGGATGTGGATCAGAGGTTGTACAGATCTATGATTGGTAGTCTTCTATATGTAACAGCCTCTCGGCCAGATGTTACGCAAGCAGTTGGACAAGTAGCAAGATTCCAAGCAGCACCAAAAGAATCACATATTATTGCCGTCAAAAGAATTCTTCGATATCTAAAGGGCACAGAAGCATATGGCTTGTGGTATCCCAAGGGTAACAATCTCATTATTCAAGCCTTTACAGATGCAGATTGGGCAGGAAGCATTGATCATCGTAAGAGTACTAGTGGAGCAGCATTCTATCTAGGTGGTTGTCTCATATCATGGTTGAGCAAAAAGCAAACTTCAATCTCGTTATCTATAGCAGAAGCAGAATACATTGCAGCAGCATCATGTTGTACTCAAGTCCTTTGGATGAAACAAACTTTGCAAGATCTTCAAGTACAATTCAGTGAGCCTATTCCCATATTCTGTGACAACACTAGTGCCATCAACATCTCCAAGAATCCTGTCATGCATTAAAAAACAAAACACATTCCGATCAAATATCATTTTGTTAGAGAACAAGTCGCTGAAAAGAATATCAAACTTGAGTATGTTTGTACAAAAGAACAAATTGCTGATATCTTCACTAAAACTTTACCTCGTGAAGAATTTGAATATCTTTGTCAAAAGCTTGGGATTATCCCAAGTTCTCATTATATTTTCCTTTTTCAAGAATATAAAGCAGGAGTGGAAGTGTGTACAGGTCTACAGGACGATTGTGTGTCAGCGGGAGTGGAAGTGTGTACAGGCCCGCAGGATGGTTGTGTTTCAGGAGGAGTTACCCTTTTCCATTGATGTCAAAGGGGGAGAGAATGTTGTAGGAAGAGGTTCCATGATCGCAGGGGGAGTACTTGTGTTTCCATCAATGCCAAAGGGGGAGATTGTTGATCAGCGGTTGTCATTGATGTCAACCCAAGCAGCACCAGGGGCTAACCCAATATTGCATGGGAATTTTGACCTACCAAATTAATATATTCTGGGTCACTAATGCTTTTTATGATTTCTACTTGTCGAGATGTTTCCATTGATATATGGCACGCCATGTAATTCTTCACGGTTTGAGAGATATTCATGTTTGAAGTTTGTAACCCCAGTTAGTGGGCTAAAAACCCATGGGGTTGGGGCATGGGTCATTGAAAAGTCATAATTAATATTTTTTATGCTCCTAAAATCCCTCCCACTTTCACTTGTTGAAGCCCCTCTCAACTTAAGCATTCATATAAATTGTGATATTCATTTCCTCCTTATGCAAGGGATTTGGCCATCTAAAACAGGTCATCATGGCATTTTCGCTCTAACATTTTTTCTAAGAAGGTTCAGAAGCAGAAATTTTTATGAGGCAAAGCCGAAATCCTGAGGAAGCTGCAGTAAAATTTCAGATGACGGTGCGCAATACTTTTGGAGATATGATCTATGGAAGTCAGGGTTTTTGCAGACTCCTGAAATTCATCTCAAAGAAGCGACCTTGGTAAATTCGTCATAACTCTCTCTCTGAGTATCGGATTGGAATTCCGTAAGAAGTGGCGGAAAATGCACAGTCTGTACTTTTCGCTCTATCAATTTCAGAGACAAATGAAGAAACAGTGACGCGTGGAACGCCGTACAAGTGTGCTCTGCTGAAACAGTCCTTAATTAGGGCATTGTGAGAGATCGGGTATAACTCTCTCTTGAAGAATCCAAATTGGGTCAAACCTGTGGCATTGGAAAGAAGACTCAGAGAACTACTACAGGACCGAAAATCAGATATTGAGGATCTGAAATAACAGAGATACACCAGATTCAATATCGAGCTCCTAGAAGGCAAGAAAAAGCTAGATCATGTGTTGTCAAGGGTTGCAAAGGACCAGACTTTCTACGGCAACAGAAGACAAGGCAAAAGGTGCTGTGAAGATGTATGACAAGAGAAGCAACCAAGGTGCATAACAGCAGCAAGAAGTTCATCATATGAAGTCTTCAAGTGGGCATCACTGCATACAATCATTGTAAAGGTATCATTGTACTAAGTCATTGTAAATACTTTATTGTAAAAATTGTATTAGTGTCTATCTGCCAAGGGTTGAAGAGGCAGTGTTGGGAGGTCTAGGATCTCATTAGGTGGTTATGTCAAAGTTGGGGTTATGGTCTAGTATATCTTCTTCTTCTGCATCATTCTATATCATTGTAAAGTGGACCATTTTTCCTGGTACGGGAGTCCATTCTTCTTTTATTATTCTATAGGGTGGTAGGGTGGTGCTAGGGTGAGTTGTAGCTCATTGGGTGTTAGGGCATCCGTTCAGTTAACTACTGAAGAATCTCGAGCGTTGGAGCGTCCATCCAGTGGGAGCTGGAGAAGAATGCTTTTCTAGATTCTAGGAAGTTGGACCTTTATATTCAATCGGAATTGAATATTAAAGAATTATTAGAAAAGCATTAGGTGGTTTTTGTCCCGGAGTGGGTTTCCACCTTAAAAACTGTGTGCATTTGAGTTCCTCTTGTTTGCTGCTATCATTGTACAAACACTGATAATAATTGAAGATTAACTAATGCTCTAATTGAAAGGAATACTGATTCACCCCCCCCCCTTCTCAGTATTTCCAACATACCATTGTTTTTGTGGGCAGAAGCCTGCAACACTACTGTATATTTGCAGAATAGGAGTCTGCATCGTGCTTTGGGGCATGTGACTCCAGAGGAGGCTTTTACTGAGAAGAACCCTGATGTTGGTCATCTTCGTATCTTTGGGTGTATTGCATACTCCTACGTACCCAAGGAGAAGAGGACCAAGCTAGAGCCCACCGCAGAGAAGGGTGTCTTTGTGGGCCACAGTGACACCTCGAAGGCCTTTCGGATTTATATTCCCGCACAGAGGAGAGTTGTTGTCAGGCGGAATGTGAAGTTCGAGGAGGACAAGGCTTTCAGGAGGTCACGGGAGTTAGATTATCTGGATTAGCCAGTCCCTCAGGAGCAGCTGAGCCAGTCGCAGGGATCCAGTGGGCAGAGATCAGGAGGATCCGAAGGTACATCGATTACAGTGTCAGGTCCATCAGTGACCAGTGGCTCGTAGAGTCAGAGGGGTGGTGCTTCAGGCAACATGCAGAGCAGTCTGCTGAGCAGTTCACTAGGGAGTCCACTGATGGACAGTTCACATGGTACTTCAGCATCTACAGGTTTAGGTTCAGGCAAGAGGACAGCAGACAGACAGTCAGGAGTTCAAGCTCCTGATGATGAGGAGGAGGAGTTTCATTCTCCAGTGGGAGAAGTGTGCTCAGGTAAGAGGAAGCCCAAGTGGCTTCAGGATACCTTGAGAGAGGCCACATCTATTGTTGGGCCTAAGAGGCCTGTCAGAGAGAGCAGACCACCTGATAGGTTCTGTAAATATATGGCAATGGTTGCCAACATCCTTGACTCTGAGCCTTCTAGCTATGAGGAGGCAGCTAGCCAGCAAGTCTGGAGAGAGGCCATGCAGGAGGAGTATTCTTCTATCATGAAGAATTATGTTTGGGAGGTGGTGCCGAGGCCTGAGGGCAAATCCGTGGTTACTTCCAGATGGCTTTACAAGGTAAAGCATGCTGCAGATGCCAGCGTTGAGAAATTCAAAACAAGGTTTGTGGCTAGAGGGTTCTCCCAGGTAGAGGGAGTTGATTATTAGGAGACCTTCGCTCCTGTGGCTCGATATACTTCGATTCTCTCCATCATATCGATAGCAGCAGAGATGGGTTGGAAGATCCACCAGATGGATGTGAAGACCACATTTCTCAATGGCTTCGTACAAGAGTAGGTGTACTTTGAGCAGCCACAGGGCTTTGAGGTGCATGGGAAGGAGTCACATGTGTGCAGACTGAAGTAGGCCCTTTATGGCCTGAAGCAAGCTCCCAGAGCTTGGTACTCCATGATAGATAGATACTTGCAGGAGATGGGTTTCACAAAGATTGAGGCCGATCCGAACCTTTACTTTATTGTGATAAGTGAGGAGCCTCTCATTCTGGTGCTGTATGTGGATGACTTGTTCATTACAGGTGCAGAGAGACTCATAAAGCACTGCAAGAGAGATCTTGCGTCGAAGTTTGAGATGAAGGACATTGGCTTGATGCATTACTTTTTGGGTTTGGAGGTGTGGCAAGAGGAGGGGCATTTCTTCCTGGGGCAGGGGAAGTATATTGTGGACATCCTTGGCAGGTTCCACATGGAGGATTGTAGACCCATGTCGACACCGATGATCACCAACTGGAAGAAGCTTCATGCTTCAGATTCCGAGTTGGTGGATCCCACATTGTATAGACAGTTGATTGGTTCCTTGATGTATTTGGTCAACACCAGACCAAATATATGTTTTGCAGTCAACACGATGAGGCAGTTCATGTGTGAGCCCAGTAGGGTTCACTGGGTTGCTGCAAAACACATTTTACGGTAACTACAAGGGACAGGGGATTATGGTCTGGATTATAGGCAGGAGGATGGAGTGAGATTGGCAGGTTACACAGATTCTAATTGGGTAGGTTGTGCTTCTGATAGGAAGAGCACTTCAGGGTGCTGATTTGGGTTGGGTTCAGCAGTGGTGTCGTTGTTCAGTCGAAAGCAGCAGTCAATAGCATTGAGTTCAGCAGAAGCAGAGTACATGGCAGCCAATCTAGCTTGTTGTGAGGCCATATGGCTTCGCAAGATGTTGTTTGGCTTATTTGGTCAGCTGTTGAGACCTTCAATGATATACTGTGATAATCAGAGTTGCATTAAACTCACAGAGAATCCAGTATTTCATGAAAAGTCAGAGCATATCGGCATCAGACATCATTTCATCAAAGACTATGTTCAGAAGGGAGCTGTGAAGCTTGAGTATATTCCCACTGATGAGCAGGTTGTAGGTATTCTTACCAAAGCCTTACCACAGGGCAAGCATGTCTACTTCAAAGACAAGATAGATGTGGTGAGAAACACCTTCCTCAGTAAGAGGGAGTGTTGAAATTTGGTTACCAAAGGACAGGTGGTTCCCTAAGGCTTTGATCCTTGGCCTAGGGAAAAGTGTCCAAAAGAATTTAATTTTTCTCCTAAAGTGACTTTATAAAGTTACAAAGTCAAATCTAATTTAAAAGTGACTTTAATAAAGTCAATGTGAAATTAGAAAGTGAAAAGTGACTTTGGAAATAAATGACTAAGTGGGTCTTTATTAAAGTGGGGTGAATTAAAAAATAGAAAGTGAGATTTAAATGAGCATTTAATCTTAGCCCTAGATCTAAAGCTATCTCAGCGATTAGATTTAGGGATTCCCCAAAAGTCACTTAAGGTTAGGTTAAAGGAGGAAAAGCAGGGAAAAGGTCATTCATTCTTTCATGAGCAGATTGAGAGAGGAGAAGAGAAAGCTAAGGAGATTTTCTAAGTAGTGAGGAGAAAGAGGAAAGCAGCAAGAAGATTCAGCTAATCCGTACGGCAAGGACAGAGCACGGTTTTCAAGGCAAGAGGGCACGAAAATCGAGGAGAGGAGAACAACATTTATTGCTACTATATCGGCATGTTTCACATGGAGGTCATACAACAGTTTGAGGGACTATTTTCTGATTTCTGTATAGCATAGAAACAACACAGAAATCGAGGCCATACAACACGGATTTTGAGGTAGCCGTACAATAGATTTCAGCAAGCCGTACAACACAGATTTCGAGGAGGTCGTACAGTCGTACAACACAGTTTTCTATGATGTCCATACAGCATTTAATGCTGCACATTTTCGTGTAAATTTCTATTTTGAGTTGGCACGAAAATCGAGGTGGAGCTTTGAACGGTTTTCAAGATAAGTACATTTATGAGGTTGCTGTAATTTTTTTGCTATGTAATTTCTGTCTCACTGTAAAAGCAATTTTCCATAAATAAGAGAAGCTTTCAAACTGGTTTTCCCCAAGAGTTGTAGGGGGTTTTTCCAGGGTCAAGTTGACCAAAAATTAGCGTGTCTATTTTCTATGTGTGGCTGATTTATTTTTCTGAGTTCTATTTCTACATTTCAGCACTGTGAAATTTCCAGAATTTGTGTTTTCAGAAAATATTTATTTTTTCAGCTTGTTGAATGTATGGCTATGGGAATGGGCATTTAGCTTTATGGGAGAAATAAGGAGAAACTGAAAACCGAGGTTGGATTATAATATTTCTACAACAAGAAGGTGCTCTAGCAATACAACTCTATGTGTTGTTCTGAATTTTGCAACTTCTACTGTTGCGCTGTTGATGCTGCGCACCAATACTACACAAACGTTGCAATTGTGCTACTGATGACTCTGCATGTTGCTGCCAACTGCTATTGTACTGCAACTCCCTTTCCTTCAACTGCAATGAAGATCCATTGACTACTGCAATGGATTTTCAGTCATACCCAACTGTTCCCTGAAGTGAGTGAACTTGATCCTCCCAGGGGCTTTAGTGAGTATATCTGTTGTTTTTTCTCCTGTGGGAATGTACTGGACTTGTATTGCCCCATGCTGAACACAATCTATGATAAAATGACACCTGATGTCAACATGTTTCGACCGATCATGAAATACTGGATTTTCAGAGAGTTGATACAACTCTGATTGTCACAGTAAACTCTAGTCGGCTCAATCCTACTCCTGAATAGACTCACAAGAAGTTTCCGAAGCCAGATGGCTTCACATGTAGCTGTACTAGCTGCCATGTACTCTCCTTCATCTGTGTTCAAAGCTACTGACTTTTGCTTCCTACTACACCAGGACACCATTCCTGATCCAATGTTGAAACAGTACCCAGAGGTACTTTTCCTGTCCACTGAGCTACTTGCCCAATCTGCGTCTGTGAACCCACTGAGTTTGACATCCTCTCCTCGGCCATACCTTATACCAAATCTTACTGTTCCTCGTACATACCTCACGGCGTGCCTTCCTGCTGTCCAGTGCACTCTTTTGGGTTCCACCATGAATTGACTAAGAGTGTTGACAGCAAAGAAAATGTTTGGTCTGGTGTTAACCAGATACATTAATGACCCGATGAGCTATCTATATAAGGTGGGATCTACTTCTGCATCTTCTGATGCGTCTATCTTTTTCCAATTTGTGATCATGGGTGTGGCCATGGGCCTGCAATCCTGCATTCTGAACCTCTTCAAAATTTCTAAGGCATACCTCTCCTGCCCCATGAAGATATCTCCATTCTTCTGACAGACTTCCAATCCTAGGAAGTAATGCATCAAACCCAAATCATTCATGTCGAATTCAACCTCTAGATTCCGTTTGCAATCCTTGATGAGCCTAGATGATCCAATGAGAAACAGATCATCTACATATGGTACTAATACTAATGGCTCATCCTCTACCAGTAAATAGTAAATATTGGGATTTGCATCACTCTTGACAAACACCATTTGTTACAAATAGCTATCTATTCGACCATACCATGCTCTCGAAGCCTACTTGAGCCCGTACAGGGCCTTCTTCAATCGGCATACATGAGACTTCCTTTCATGAGTCTCAAAATCCTCTGGCTGTTCGATATATACCTCTTCCTCAATCTCTCCATTCAAAAACGTTGTCTTGACATCCATTTGATGAATCTCCCATCCCATCTGTGCTGCTAAGGATATGACACTCCGGATGGAGGTATATCTGGAAACTGGTGTGAAGGTCTCTTCATAGTCAATGCCTTCCTTCTGAGCATGTCGTTTTTCCACGAACCTTGCCTTATATTTCTCTACACTACCATCTGCAACGTATTTGATCTTGTAGATCCGTTGTGATCCAACAACTGATATGCTCTGAGGTCTGGGCACAACTTCCTAGGCATCATTTGTCATGATAGAAGCATACTCCTCTATCATGGCATCTACCCATACCTGGTGTTGAACAGCTTCCTAGAAGCTGGAGGGTTCCTCTACCTGAGCAAACAAAGCTTGGCACCTGTCAAGAGGTCTACACTGCCTCTTCCCATTCCTTGGAGTCCCAATAAAGTTTTCTACGTCCCTCAATATCTGCTGAGCTTCCTTGCTGATTCGACCACTAGTGGAAGGCTGCTCTCTCAACTCTTCCTCCTGATCTGGCTGTTCCTCAGACTGAGTGTCCTCCTGATCTTCTTTTATGAAAACGTTAGTACTTGTACAGGGTACCAAAGTCTATCTTACTGCCTGTTCTTCTTGGTGCCCCTACTGCTCTTGGACCAAGGGAACTTCTGCAGTTTGATCCTCTGCCAGCATATCATGTGATTTCTAAAAATCTCTATCCTCCATGAACTTAAAATCACGTCTTATCAGAACCTTCCTGCTGCTAAGAATATAGATCCTATATGCCTTGGAGACTTCACTGTATCCTACAAGAAACCCCCTTTTTGCAGTTTGACCAAGCTTGCTTCTCTTCTCCCTTGGTACATGACAGTATGCCATGCTACTAAATATCCGAAGGTGGCCTACCTCTGGTTTCTTCCCTGTGAAAACCTCTTCAGGAGTCTTCTTCCTCAATGCTCTACGAGGAGTCCTATTCTAGATGTACACTGCCATGTTGCAGGCTTTAGCCCATAAATATCTCGGCAAATCAAGGTCGAATAACATGGGCTTGGTTGCGCCTACAATTGTCTTGTTTTTCAGTTCTACCACACCATTCTGTTCAAAATTGTATGGCGCAGTTCACTCTCTCCTAATGCCCTCCTTTGCGCAGAAATCTGTGAAGTCTCCATCTATGTATTCTCCACCATTATCTGAACGCAATGTCTTGATTTTCTTCCCCATCATATTTTCAATAAGAGCCTTGAATTCTTTGAACTTCTCAAACACTACATCTTTTGTCTTCAGGAAGTAGATCCAGGTCTTCCTGGAGTGATCATCAATGAATGTGACGAAATATTTTCCACCCTTGAGAGCGTTAGTGGACATTGGTCCACAGATATCTGAGTGTATCAATCCTAATATGATTCTTGCCCTGTTTTCACTTCTGGGAAAGGTTGCCTTAGTGTACTTCCCAAGTACACATCCTCGACATACATCATCATGCTCTGTACTGAGAACAAGTGCCCCATCAACTGTTTCTCTGAGCATATTTAATGCACCATGGTGCAAGTGCCCCATTCTTCTATGACAAAGTTCATTCAACCCTTTCTTGTCTTCAAGATTACTACTAATTAGTGCCATCGGAGTTTCAAGCTCCAACCTGTATAATATGTTGCTTCTAACTCCGATCTGCCTTGTTTGCTTCCAACTTGGATGCTTGACATATACCTTCTTCCCGATAAAGTGTATGTCATACACTTTGTCCTGCAACTGGGATACTGAGATTAAATTCATCCGAAGCCCTGGCACATGTATTACATCTGTGACCTTGACACTGGTTCCAACTTCCGTCTGAAACACTACAGCTCCTCTCCCAACTAGAGTGTATTTCGTGCTATTCCCCATAGTGATTTGGAAGTTCATCTGCTCCTTCCTATAGCTCGAGAAATATTCTCGTACTCCAGTCATATGAGCTGAAGCCTCGCTATCAATATACCAAATTCCTGCAGATGCTGAACTTGACAAGCATGCACAATGCTAATTTTAACCTAGAGGATAAAACATCTAAGTCTGTCATACTTATCTGTGCTTTCTTTTCTCTTTATTGCATCCCTTCTGAAGCTTTTCGTTTGCGCAGTCTCCTCTTTGACCCTGCTTCCTTTGGATCTGATGTTGAACCCTTGGTTAAACTGAGAGGGGCGGTGAATCAGTTTAATGCAGTCATGGTCTTGTAAAACTTTCTTTTACACTTATTTACATCTTCATTTCGTGATCAACTTAATATACAAAGGAACAACAATCTTAATAAGTGAGCAGCAGGTATTAAGCAGATTAAATACAAAATATCAACACATAATCATCATGCACATAGACAACAGATATAAGTGGAAACCCATAAGGGAGAAAACTACATCTTATTATTGTTGTGATGCAAAGGCAAGCTCCAACTCCCTCTCACCACTGATTTTCTATAGGCTCCAACCTACAGGAGGCTACTACCTCAATTCTGCAAGCTACAACTTGCAAGGAAGCTCCAACTCCCCTCTATTTTCTGCAGGCTACAACCTACAGGAGGCTCCTACCTCAGCCAGCTACAACTAGGCATCTATCAAGCTACAACTTGATATGGAAGCACCAACTTCCTCACTATACAATAAAATCATATGCCGATTTACCTGGATATCAGCTCTGTTTTCCTCCTCCTTTACTGTTGTCCTTCCAGCCTTCAAATTTGCTTTATATCATCTCTGGATCTTCACAACTCCTCTCTCTACTCCTTTTTCTTACATTCTCTCACCTCTTTCTCCGTTCTCTCACCCCCTTATGCATATGCTGGTAACATTATTTATAGAGATCACCTCATAACTGTTTTCATTCCACAGGGAATTCGAAATGAACAGGTATGACTCTTTGCCTTCCCCCTTCTCATTTTCTTGTCCAGCACATTCAGAATAATACAACAGAGTGTATAGATTTTTGTATTACAGTGGAGTTTTGCTTTGCCTACGGAGACTTGCCTTTGCATCACAAACAATATAAATTCAATAATACATTTACAGTTACAATCAAACATTTACTCAGCACTTTCAGTTTCTTAGCTTTGCTGAGCATTCGTCCTCTTCTTCTTGTTGTCCTTTTGTCTTTTTTGTTATGCCGTTATATTCCAGCTCTGCTACATAGCTGCCCTGTTTCTTCCGTTACCTATGTCTTTTGTGCTGTGTTCACCCTTTTTATCTGCCCATGTTGCCGCACCACTGTCTTGCACGAGTTCCTGTTATGCGTTCATTCCATTCCTTTGTGACCTGTAGAGTATTGCCCACATACTATTCCTTTATGCCCGCAACGGATTACAACTCCGGGCTTTAGTCATCATACATACGTTTAAAATAATCAACAGTGTAAACATTATACTATGGCGCATTTAACATATACGAAACAAGAGCTTACAAGGTCCCACACCAGACTTCAATTCTTTTAGATTTTAGCTTTGAACTATATCGCGTCCACTTTCTATCGCATTTCGGTATTTCAATCGTTCTTTGATATATGGCTCTTTTGCTTTCCGATGCGATTTACAAAGGGAAAGTCCATACTCCTGAACTTTAAAACTTTCAGGCTTCAGCTTCGATCTGCATCGCGCCCGCTCTTTTTATTGCAGTTCGGTGATTCCAGTTATCCCATGTGCCTTCGTCCATCTGATCTCCCGATATGCGATATGCGACGGGTCCCACTTGACTTTATCGCCACTTCGCATCGCAACTTCTATAACTTGCGAATTCTTATCACATAAGCATCGCCGATTGCGATATGTGATATCTCTCCTGCCCCGATTGTGATATGCGATCGCATCGCATCGTATCGCATCCATCGCATCGCATCGCATCTTTGCTCATCCACTTCACGGTATGCGATGAACTTCGCATCGCCGATGTGCGATATTGCGTTGTGCCGCCACGTGTCCCTTCGCATCGCCACATCGCATCGCATCGCATTGCTCTTGCTTCCGATTTATGATCTGACTTCCGTCGATACGATCATCACCGTTGATCTGTCCAGATCTACGGTCCTTGTTGCTGCTAGCACTTCCGATTAATACTCAAGCGCTAGCATAATATCATCTCCGCTTATGATTATCAACTCTATGGTTTAAACCCCAAATAAACCATATAAATATTTATGGGCCCACAACTTTATTTCAACGTACCTTTTACACTGTCAATCTAATCGCTCATATATCCGACGACTATCGCATAACAAAGATACATGACCTTTAATTTTTCAATCTCACGCGAAATAGCCAGTTTTGTGTTGCCACGTGTCAACTCCTTAACGCTATCGCGCTCATTTCAACTTTTACCACTTGCCACTCTAAAGCTGCGCGAAAATCCATTTGTTGTTTTGCGAAACCGCTTCACTATTCCATCTTCGCTATTGGCTCACAGTTCCACTCTTCAAATTTATCATTCTATTGTGCCTTCTCTTGTTGTTTCCATGCCATCTCAGTTCTTGGTTCCATTTTACTCTTGCGCGTTCTCCACTATTTTATCAATTCACGGTTCCATCACTTCCGGTTCACCATTCATTCATTAGGTTAGTTACAAATCATTCAACTTCCTGTTGCTTAATTCAACCAAGAACTCTGTCTCTACACTGTGCGCAATTGACATCATTTTGAATGGCTAAATTTCTCTTTAAAGGCATCGATCCATTCTATGATCGATGCTCAATCATATGTTATCCATCCAGAATTCAATTTCAAGTTGAATGTTCAAATCTTTAAACTCACAGTCGCGGAATTCCTTTGAATATGTCTGATTCATCTACAAACATATATTGTGCCAAACCCTGAATTTCAGACGAGTTAAAACTGAATCAAGCATTCAATGTATATAACATATGAATTTGGAACCTGTTCTCTGTATTAACAGTAAATATTTACATTGGAGTTCTTTTCTGGCCTGATATTCTAATCAGTGGCCTTTCTGTCTAATTTGCTCATAGGCTTACAAAACAAAATCCTAACTGTTCAAAAAAAACAACTTCCTGTCTAAACCCTCCTCTTGTAGCCTCTGCCACTTTACTTTCTTTCTCTACAACAATTCCATCTGAATCTGATCTGCTCCCATGTCTTGGTGCTGCTCCTTTGTGCTCCCTTGCCATCAATGACAATATTTCCAACATTCTCCCCCTTTGGCATTGATGGCAATACTCCAATGCTTCCTCGAGGACTTCCTCTGCTTGCTTTTCAGAAGACCCTTTCTTCTTTTGCTTGCTTTTCCTCCCTCTTTGACATCAATGGCAAAGGGTTGCACTTTTCCCAGTGTGGTTTCTATCTTTTCATAATACTCTGATCTTGAGGACTTGTTCCATGCACTGCTCCATTGCTCTAGCTCTTTTGTGACAATTTTATTGACTGCTCTCCCCCTGGAATGATGCTTTCTTGACTGATATAGACTATCACTTGACTTCTGTTCTGATCCCATTCTTTGTATGTAGTCTTTATATATATATATATATGAATTTCTAATCATATCAGAGAGTAACATCTGCAGACACTACCCCTAGTTTGTCTCTTAGATATTCGAATGGTTCTTTAGCAAGAGGTTTTGTGAATATGTCTGCTATTTGTTCCTTAGTTGGTACATATTCCAACTTCACTAATTTCTGTGCTACTTGTTCTCTGAGGAAGTGGTACTTTATTGGGATGTGCTTTGTTTTTTAATGAAGTACAGATTTTTTCATATACTTATTGCACTTGTATTGTCACATTTGATAGAAATGGGTTCATCAATGCTTACCTTCATGTCTTGGAGAGTTTGTTTCATCCACATTACTTGTGTGCAACATGCTGCTACTATTATGTATTCTGCTTCTGCTGTAGATAGAGAGATAGAAGTTTGCTTCTTGCTTAGCCATGCCACCAGAATTTTTCCCAAATAAAATGCACCTCCACTTGTGCTTTTCCTGTCATCCACACAGCTGGCCCAATCTGCATCTGTGTATTCTGTCAATGTGAAGCTTTTTCCTTTTGGATACCATAGGCCATAATGTGAAGTTCCTTGTAGATATCTAAATATTCTCTTGATTGCAAGTAAATGATTTTGTTTTGGTGCTGCTTGATATCTTGCCACAAGTCCTACTGCCAACATAATGTCTGGTCTAGAAGCAGTTAGGTATAGCAGACTTCCTATCATGGATTTGTAAAGTTTTTGATCTACATCTATTGATCCATCATTAGCACATAGTTTGCATCCAGTGATCATGGGAGTTGACACAGGTTTGCAGTCTTCCATTTGAAACCTTTTCAACATTTCTCTTAAGTATTTTTCTTGCGAAATGAATATTCCTGTGTTCTTTTGTTGAATTTGAAGTCCTAAATAGAAGGTGAGCTCTCCAATCATTGACATCTCAAACTCTGATTTCATTTCTTCAGCAAATCCTTTTGCTAACTCATCTTTGTTACTTCCAAACATGATGTCATCTACATACATTAATACAATCAAGAGTTCATTTTCATTAGCCTTTATGTACAAATTGTTGACTACTCCTTTCTTGAACCCTTGTTTTTGCAAGTATTTGTCCAGCCTTGAATACCATGCACGAGGAGCTTGTTTCAGACCATATAAGGCTTTCTTTAATCTGCACACATAGTCATGTTTATCTGTTAATGAGAATCCTTCAGGTTGTTCCATGTAGACTTCTTCCTCTAGATCTCCATTCAGGAAGGCAAACTTCACATCCATTTGATATATCTTGAAATCATGATAGCATGCAAAGCCCAAAAACATTCTGATTGCTTCCATTCTGGCTATAGGGGCAAAGGTTTCATCATAATCAAGTCCTTCAATTTGAGAGTATCCCTTGCATACAAGTCTGGCTTTATTTCTGATTACCCGCCCTTGTTCATTCATCTTATTCTTGAATATCTGTTTTGTGCCAATGACATTTTTCCTAGTGGGTCTTAGAAATAATTCCCAGGTATTGTTCTTCTCAATTTGGTCCAGTTCTTCATTCATAGCATTTACCCAGTTTTTGTCTTTGCTGGCTTCTTCAAACTTCTTTGGCTCTATTTGAGATAGCATGGCTAGGTATACTTCTTCTGTCTGTTCAGCAAGCTGTTTTCTTGTCTGGACTCCCACACTCTTGTCCCCAATGATTTGATCTTCTGGATGGTTCTTTTGAGTGTGTCTTGAGGGACCTTTTGAGTTTAATTCAGTATCTTATGTTGTCTTGCTCAGTTCGTCATTATCTTGATTCTCATCTTCATGATCATCTGAAGGATTGCCTCATCTTGTGCTTCTTGTTCTGTTTGGTAGATCTTCGTCGAATCTTACATCAATGTTTTCCACAATCTTGTGTAGTCTTTTGTTGTAGCACCTGTAACCCTTACTCTTGGATGCATATCCTAAAAATATTCCTTCATCAGCTCTTGCATCAAACTTCCCCAGTTTTTCATCATTATTTTTTATGAAACACTTGCTTACAAATACTCTAAAGTGCTTGATTGATGCTAGTTTACCATGCCATAATTCGTAAGGAGTCTTATCACAATTTGGTCTTAGATGAGCTTCGTTGAGAATATGAACAACTGTGTGTACTGCTTCTGCCCAATAGGTTTTGGGAATGTTACTTTCTTGCATCATGGCTCTGGCAAACTGTTGTACTGACTTGTTTTGTCTTTCTGCCACTCCATTCTGTTGAGGTGTACCTGCAATTGTAAACCGTTGTTTTATCCCATGGTCATTGCATAGGTCTGCAAAATCATAATCTGTGAATTCACCTCCTCTGTCTCATCTGATGCACTTTAGCTTGCATCCTATTTGATTCCCAGCCAATGCCTTGAATATTTTGATATTCTCAAGCGCTTCCAGTTTATATTTGAGAAATGCTACCCACGTCAATCTGATAAAATCGTCTATTATCAGCATGAAATAAGATTCTCCGCTTGGTACTTTAGTTCTTGAAGGTCCACACAGGTCCATGTGTACAAGCTGAAGAGGCCGACTTGTTGATAGTATCTCTTTGGTCTTGAAAGATATGCGAGTCTGCTTGCCCAGTTGGCAGGATTTGCATATGGTATTTGAAGGCTTCTTTATTGTTGGCATATCTCTGACTGCATTCTTCTTGCTCAGACTGATGATGTGGTCAAATGTTAGGTGTCCCAATCTTCTATGCCATAACCATGATTCATCAAGTTTGCTTATGTGGCATGCTTCATTCTCTTCTTCCACTATATAGACATTACTTTCTGTTCTAACACCTTTGATCAAAGTCTTTCCTGTGGTGCTTGATCTTACCTCACAATCTTGCGCTCTGAAAAGGACCTCACAGCCTTTATCACACATTTGACTGACGCTTAGCAGATTGGCTTTCAGCCCATCCACAAATAGTACATCTTGAGCCTTTCCTCTTCCATTATTCAGACTGACTGAGCCTTTTCCTTCGATTTTCCTTGCTTTATCATTGCCGAATGTTACATTTCCAGAGTTCTTTTCATCAAAGGTTACAAACTTGCTTTGATCTCCAGTCATATGCTTTGAGCATCCACTATCCATATACCATTGGCTTTTCTGATCTTGAGCTATTAGAGCCAGGTCACACTTATTCAACTTCTTTTTCCATTGTAGGTAGCTATTTGTTTGGCACCTTTTTTGAGAAGATGGACCACATTCTTTGAGAGGAAATTTTGAAGGCATGTGTCCGATTTGATGGCATACAAAGAAATTGATTATATTTTTAAATGGATTATGTGTACGAGTGAACTCTCCATTATTCATAAATCTCCTTGGGGTTTTAAGCATCAGTATTTGTCCATACGTTCTGCACTCCATGGCTTTATGGCCGAACCCCTTACAACAAAAACAATACCCATGGAAACGATTAGTGTACCTGGTGTAGGGTTGTTCTCTCCATTTGTTTTCTTGAGGTAGTCTTTTCATTTTCTGCATCCTTTGCTGGTTGGAATCGATTCTCTTTGTCTGATAGTATGCAGCAATATGTCCTAGTTTGTGATAGGCAAAACAAGTGACATTTCTCATAGGAGGAAAGAATCTCCTTTGACGGCTTCCGAATTTTCCACATTCAAGAGTGTAAGAGATTTTTCCAGCTAACTGTTTATTGATTTCTTTCTTTGTTATTTGAGATTCCTTCTTGTTTCTATTTACTTCATTGCAAGTCATGTTCTTGTTGGCTTCTACTTCTGTAGAAATCCTTTGAGTTGCTTCATCATCCTGTACATATTTTACAAAAATGATATTCCGGTTATCTTTTACCTTGGATTTGCTGGTTTCTCCTTCATAACCTATCCCAGTTTTTATGAGAAGAGATCTTTGAGCATTTAGTATTTTATTCAATTGTTCAGAGCTTGTCATTTGAGGAGTGTTCAATGACAATTTCCTTTGGGTGTTTTCTAATTTCTTTCTCAAGCATACTACTTCTTCTTCCAATTTCTCTTGCTTCTGAATTTTATCCTCAATTTTCTTTAGTAGAGTGTCTTCCACCGTCTTAGCTTCTTCAAGTTTTACTTTCAACTCACTGAGGACTACTGAAGTTGGTTCTTCTTTTACATATTTGAGGAGAATATCTTTATGTTTTCACTTCAGTTTAAGTCTGTCAATTTCCTCCAGGGCACTTCTTAGTTCCCCCTCAAGATCTACCTCACATTATTCCTCCTCTTCTAAAAGGAATCCTTCTAATTCTTCTTTGGCCATCAACACAAATTCAGAGGTTCCTTCTTCATTTGAGGATTCATCTGAGTTTTTAGATGCACTGCTATCTTGCTGAACATAAAATGATCTTCTATTGAATCTCTTCCCTTTATGCCAGTTATTTGTTTTGGTTTTCTCTGTCTCTTGAGTTTGATTCTTTGTTTTCTTATGAGGACACTTAGATGCATAGTGCCCAACTCTTCCACAGTTAAAGCATTTAAATGGAAGTTTACCTTTATACTTGCCTGAGCCTCTATCCAATCTTCTGACAAATTTGGCCTCTTCTTCATCAGAGCAGGAGCATGTATCTTCTTTTTCTTCTTTGCTCTTCTCTGTCTTAAAGGCTGCCTCCCTCACATTTGACTTCCTCTGTGGAAGTCTCATCTCATAGGCTGTTAAGTTTCCAAGTAATTGGTTCATGGTCAATGTTTCCCAATCAGTTGTTTCTTCTATGGCAGAAACCTTGGGATTAAAACTGGATGGTAAAGATCTCAATATCTTTTGAACAATTACACATTCTCTAATGGTTTCTCCTAGAGCTTTCTTATTATTCACAATTTCTGCAACCTTTAAGAGGAAGCTGGCAACATCTTCTTCTTCATTCATTTTTATATTTTCAAATTGGGCTCGATAGACTTGTAGTTTGGCCATCTTCACCTTTTTATCTCCCTCATGGATACTTTCTAATGTATCCCATATTTCTTTGGAAGTCTTGTTGTGCATTAATTTGATAAATTCTTCCTCACACAGACCACTTAAGAGAGCATTCATGGCTTTAGTATTAGCTATAAAATCTTGTTTGGCTTCTTTCTCTGTGTCAGAATCATTTGGGGCATATCCCAAATCCACAACAGCCCAAACTTCTATTCCTTCAGACATTATGTACATCCTCATTCTTATTTTCCAGAAGGCATAATTTGTACCAGTAAACAAAGGGGCTTTATTTATTGAGCATCCTTCTAGACTAGCCATCTTGGGGACCTAGGATCTCCTTCCAGTTGTTAAACTGCTACAGAAGGAACTAGCTCTGATACCAATTATTGAACCCTTGGTTAAACTGAGAGGGGGGGGTGAATCAGTTTAATGCAGTCATGGTCTTGTAAAACTTTCCGTTACACTTATTTACATCTTCATTTTGTGATTAACTTAATATACAATGGAACAACAATCTTAATAAGTGAGCAGCAAGTATTAAGCAGATTAAATACAGAATATCAACATATAATCATCATGCACATAGACAACAGATATAAGTGGAAACCCATAAGGGAGAAAACACCATATTATTATTGTTGTGATGCAAAGGCAAGCTCCAACTCCCTCTCGCCACTGATTTTCTATAGGCTCCAACCTACAGGAGGCTACTACCTCAATTCTGCAAGCTACAACTTGCAAGGAAGCTCCAACTCCCATATATTTTCTGCAGGCTACAACCTACAGGAGGCTCCTACCCAGCCAGCTACAGCTAGACATCTATCAAGCTACAACTTGATATGGAAGCACCAACTTCCTCACTGTAAAATAAAATCATATGCTAATTTACCTGGATATCAACTCTATTTTCCTCCTTCTTTACTGTTGTCCTTCCAGCCTTCAAATTTGCTTTATATCATCTCTGGATCTTCACAACTCCTCTCTCCGCTCCTTCTTCTTCTTACATTCTCTCACCTCTTTCTCCATTCTCTCACTTCTTATGCATATGCTGGTAACATTATTTATAGAGATCACCTCACAACTGTTTGCATTCCACAGGGAATTCGAAATGAACAGGTATGACTCTTTGCCTTCCCCCTTCTCATTTTCTTGTCCAGCACATTCAGAATAATATAACAGAATGTATACATTTTTGTATTACAATGGAGTTTTTCTTTGCCTACGGAGACTTGCCTTTGCATCACAAACAATATAAATTCAATAATACATTTACAGTTACAATCAAACATTTACTCAGCACTTCAGTTTCTTAGCTTTGCTGAGCATTCATCCTCTTCTTCTTGTTGTCCTTTTGTCTTTTCTGTTATGCCGTTATATTCCAGCTCTGCTACATAGCTGCCCTGTTTCTTCCGTTACCTGTGCCTTTTGTGTTGTGTTCACCCTTTTTATCTGCCTGTGTTGCCGCACCACTGTCTTGCACGAGTTCCTGTTATGCATTCATTCCATTCCTTTGTGACCTGTAGAGTATGGCCCACATACTATTTCCTTTATGCCTGCGACGAATTACAACTCCGGGATTTAGTCATCATACATACGTTTAAAATAATCAACAGTGTAAACATTATACTATGGCGCATTTAACATATACGAAACAAGAGCTTACAGGGTCCCACACCAGACTTCAATTCCTTTAGATTTTAGCTTTGAACTATATAGCGTCCGCTTTCTATCGCATTTCGGTATTTCAATCGTTCTTTGATATATGGCTCTTTTGCTTTCCGATGCGATTTACAAAGGGAAAATCCATACTCTTGGACTTCAAAACTTTTCGGCTTCAGCTTCGATCTGCATCGCGTCTGCTCTTTTTATCGCACTTCAGCGATTCCAGCTATCCCATGTGCCTTCGTCCATCTGATCTCTCGATATGCGATATGCGACAGGTCCCACTTGACTTTATCGCCACTTCGCATCGCAACTTCTATAACTTGCGAATTCTTATCACATAAGCATCGCCGATTGCGATATGCGATATCTCTCCTGCCCCGATTGCGATATGTGATTGCATCGCAACGCAACTTTGCTCGTCCACTTCACGGTATGCGATGAACTTCGCATCGCCGATGTGCGATATTGCGCTGTGCCGCCACATGTCCCTTCACATTGCATCACATCGCATTGCTTTTGCTTCCGATTTATGATTTGATTTTCGCCGATGCAATCATCACCGTTGATTTGTCCAGATCTACGGTCCTCGTTGTTGCTGGCACTTCCAATTAATACTCAAGCGCTAGCATAATATCATCTCCGCTTATGATTCTCAACTCTATGGTTTAAACCCCAAATAAACCATATAAATATTTACAGGCCCACAACTTTATTTCAACATACCTTTTACACCGTCGATCTAATTGCTCATATATCCAATGACTATCGCATAACAAAGATACATGACCTTTAATTTCTCAATCTCACGCGAAATAGTCGATTTTGTGTTGCTAAGTGTCAACTCCTTAACGCTATCACGTTCATTTCAACTTTTACCACTTACCACTCTAAAGCTGCGTGAAAACCCATTTGTTGTTTTGCAAAATTGCTTCACTATTTCATCTTCGCTATTGGCTCACAGTTCCACTCTTCAAATTTATCGTTCTACTGTGCCTTCTCTTGTCATTTCCATGGCATCTCATTTCTTGGTTCCACTTTACTCTTGCACGTTCTCCACTATTTTATCAATTCACGGTTCCATCATTTCCAGTTCACCATTCATTCATTAGGTTAGTTACAAATCATTCAACTTCTTGTTGCTTAATTCAACCAAGAACTCTGTCTCTACACTGTGCGCAATTGACATCAATTTGAATGGCTAAATTTCTCTTTAAAGGCATCGATCCATTCTGTGATTGATGCTTAATCATATGCTATCCATCCAGAATTCAATTTCAAGTTGAATGTTCAAATATTTAAACTCACAGTCTCGGAACTCCTTTAAATATGTCCGATTCATCTGCACATATATATTGTGCCAAACCCTGAATTTCACACGAGTTAAAATTGAATCAAGCATTCAATGTATATAACATATGAATTTGGAACCTGTTCTCTGTATTAACAGTAAAAATTTACATTGGAGTTCTTTTCTGGCCTGATATTCTAATCAGTGGCCTTTCTGTCTAATTTGCTCGTAGGCTTGCAAAACAAAACCCTAACTGTTCAAAAAAAACTGCTTCCTATCTAAACCCTCCTCTTGTAGCCTCTGGCACTTTACTTTCTTTCTCTACAACAATTCCATCTGAAGCTCATCTGCTCCCTTGTCTTGGTGCTGCTCCTTTGTGCTCCTTTTCCATCAATAACAATATTTCCAACATCTAACAACTCTCATACCATGTGAAAATTCTATAATGTAGAATCCTACTGCATTCATTCACAATTATTTAAGATTTCACTGTGTTAAATATCAAAATAAAATACACTGCAGACTTCACAATGTATAATAATATGAAAGGAATAGCACAAGTATTGACACATACACACCGTTATTTTTTGGACAATTGTCTCCGGAAAAAACCCAATGTGGGAAACCAGTGCAGCAGATCTGAGGGTTTCTTTATTATGCAGAAATTCTGAGTACAAATGTGTGATTGTAATCAACAACCAATCACTTGAAGGAATCTGATAAGAGTAGAGTAGTGAGACAATCCTCACTTTACCATGAAGTTTTGGCACTGACCTGCACCCACACTGAGTGGCTCTACGTGATCTCTACGCAATGACTGTGTCCCCCACGCTGTCACTGCGTCACTGCTGTTGCTCCTGCTTGTGACTGCTTCAGTGCTCACTGTTAGGTGAGACTAGATTTTTCTCCTCTTTCAGAAATGTCCTCCGGATACTTGATGAACCCTGAACTGCCTCTTCCAACTGAAATCGAAACTCCCTTTGCAGCTCTACGTTAGCCCTGCATAACTGCTGCACACTAGCCTTGCATAACTACTGCTTGGCTATCTCTGCGCTGCTACTTGTGGCTCCTTCTCTTTTCTCTCTCTGTACTCCCTCCGCTTCAGAACCTCTTCCTCCTAAAAATTTCACCTTCCCCTCTCTGCAATTGAGAATCACTTTGATTCTTCCTTCGGCTAAAGAGATCGATCTCTAGATTCTTTCTTCGTCTGATGTGTTTTCCAAATGCCCATCGAACTCTCCTTTATAATCTTTCACTTACTCATCAATGGCCAAGATTAAATCATAATCAAGGGCTAAGATTAACTGAGAGTTGATCCATGACTTTATCTAGAAGATTCACACTTAGTTTAATTAATACCCTTTAATTAATCAGTTTCCCTAAGTTTAGACTTAGGAAAACATTAAAAATGATTAATTAATTTAATTAAACCATCTATAAGTGGAATTTTCCAAAATCCTTTCTAGGTATTACGGAATGCATGTGTCTTAGCCTATATACAAGATCACAAGGCTAGAGCACATCTGATGCTACCATAAATCAACACCAAGAATGTAGATTCTATATGCCTTGGCATTCTCGCTATATCCCACCAGATATCCCTTTTCTGCAGTCCAATCCAATTTATTCCTCTTTTCTTCTGGAACATGGCAGTATGCCAAACTACCAAATATCCTAAAATGGCTTACCTCTGGCTTCCTGCCAGTGAAGACACTCTCTAGTGTAATCTTAGCTAGTGCCTTCTGAGGAATCTTGTTTTGGACATACATAGTTGTACTGCATGCCTCTGCCCACAGGAATTCGAGCATATCTTGATCATACAACATTGCCCTCGCTGCTTCAACAATAGTTCTATTCTTCCTTTCTGCTACTCCATTCTGCTTCGGATTATATGGAGCGGTCCACTCTCTTTTGATTCCTTCCCTTGCGCAGAACTCAATGAAGCTTTTATCAATATATTCTCCACCATTATTTGAACGCAATATTTTTATCTTCTTTTCTGTCAAATTCTCAACCAGAGCCTTAAACTCTTTGAATCGATCAAAGACCTTATCCTTGGTCTTTCGAAAGTAGATCCAAGTTTTCCTTGAATGGTCATCAATGAAGGTGACAAAGTACTCAACGCCACTAAGAGATTTGTGGGATACAGGTTCGCAAATGTCCGAGTGTATTAATCCCAACACACTCTTAGCCCTATTGCTGCTCCTGGGGGAAGCTGCCTTGGCTTACTTACCTAGTACGCATCCTCTGCATACATCATCTTGCTTGGTGCTCAGTTTTGGAACTACTGTGACGGTCTCTTTGAGAATTCTTAGGGTTGTTGGAAATACTAAAAGGGGGGGTGATTCAGTATTTCTTATCAATTAGCACTTTTAAATATTTTCAGAGCATTAGTTAATCTTCAATTATTCTTGATCTTTATCCAGTAACAACAGTAAACAATAAAACACAATATGCACACGAATTTTAGGTGGAAAATCCCCTCCAAGTCAAAAACCACCTAACACTTTTCTAATAAATTCTCTGATCTTCAGCCCCAAATAAAATGAAAGGTATGACTTCCTAGAATTCTAGAAAAACATTCTTCTGCAGTTCCCACTGGAAGGACACCCCAATGCCCTGGTTTCTTAAGTAATCAACTGAATGCATGCCCCGACATCCTAGACCAATCTACCACCCTGAAGAGTTCACAGGCTCCAACCTGTAAGTGACTTCATGCACCGACCTAGCACCTCCCTGCCACCCTATAGTGATCATAAATAAGACAAGAGTGTGGAATCCCGTACCAGGGCAATGATCCACGACACAATATGATTCACAATGATTTTCTTGAACTAGACCAATCACCCAATCACACTATGACCTGCAACCCAACCATAACATTATCCAACAATGACACTTATACCTCCCAACAATACATCTTCTACTCTAGGCAAATTGACCCTTTTATAATAATGACTCTCTTACAATTTTACAATGATGATTTTTACAATACTGACTTATGACACGACCTGATACTTGATTGACACTGCTTCTTTGAACACTAGAAGTTGTTGAGGTATTGATGTGCTTGCTTCAAGTAATGGTACTTTGGCATTGCATTGTCCTTATAGTATGTGTCTAAGTTGTCCTATTGTGTCCTCCTTCCTGCACATGCATTAATGAACAAGACTCAAACCAATTTACAAACAAAATACTTACACTGTCCTGCAAACCATATGTCAGAGAAATATTCAAAATTCAAATGTAAATATGTTCAACATTTATGAACAAAATCCAGTCAAACATACATACAAAATACTTACACTATCCTGCAAAAACACATGTCAAAGATGATATTCAAATTAAAATTCAAACACTAATCATACAAAGCTTGTTGTAGCAGACTTACCCTTGACTGTTGATGTGTTGTCCTTACTAAAGTGATCCTTCAATGCATACTTTTTCTTGCCTTCTAGAAGCTCCATATTGAATCTGTTGTATCTATGTAATTTCGGATCTCCAAAGTCTGAAATTGCGCCCTGGGATAGCCCTTTGAGTTCACTTTCCAACCCCACAGGTCTAATCAATATTGGATTCTTCAACAAATAGTTATGCCCAATCTCCTATGATGACCCGATTATCGACTGGTTCAATGGAGCGAACTTGTTCTAAGTGCCACGTGTCACTGTTTCAAACTTTGGTCCTGAAAACGAAACAAACTACAACCCGTCCTCTTTCTGTCACATCTTACGAAATTTGAATCCAATGCTCAGAGAGAAAGTTATGACTATTTTCCCAAGGTCACCTGTTTGACAAGAAATTCAAGATCCTGCAAAAACCCTAACTTCCTCAGATCATAACTTCAAAAATATAGCGAACCAATATCTGAAATTCGGACACGTGCTTCATCGGGATTTCGGCTCAAATGGGTTTTTTGTTCAGCATATGAAGCTTCGTAGAAAAAAAAATAAAAAAATAAAAATAAAAAAAAAATTATAGCAAAAATGCCACGATGACCTATTTTAAGTAGCGAAATCCTTACATGAGGATATGAGGGTCACAATTTATATAAATGCTTAGATTGAGAGGGTCTTCAACAAGTGAAAATTGGAGAGATTTTAGGAGCTTAAAAAATTATTAATTATTGACTATTCAATGACCACAACCAATGATTAGTGTCATGCCACAACCCCATGGGGTTTTAGCCCACTAACTGGGGTTACTAACTTCAAACAAGAATATCTCTCAAACAGTGAATAATTATGTGGCGTGCCATATATCAACGGAAACATCTCAATAAGTAGAAACCATCCAAAATATCCTTGACTCGAAATAGAGTAAGTTGTCAAGTCAAAATTCCCATGCAAGATCGGGGTAGCCCTTGGTGCTGCTTGGGTTGACATCAATGACAACCACTGACCAACAATCTCCCCCTTTGGCATTGATGGCAACACAAATACTCCCCCAACGATCATGACACCTCTTCCTACAACATTCTCTCCCCCTTTGTCATCAATGGCAAAGGGTAACTCACCCTGACAAACGTCATCCTGCGGACCTGTACACACCTCAACTCCCCTTTTTTTTTTTACTTAGTTAGATTAGAGGAAGAGTCTAATGAGAACTTGGGAGAATCCCAAGCTTTAGGCGAAGATACTCAAATGCTTCACGAGGTAATGGTTTGGTAAAGATGTCAGCAATTTGTTCCTTTATGCCAACATATTCAAGCTTGATATTATTTTCGGTGTCCTGCTCTCTAACGAAATGATATTTGATCGGAAGGTGATTTTTTTTGGAATGCATCACAAGATTCTTGGAGATACTAATGGAACTGGTGTTATCGCAAAATATGGGAATAGGCCCATCAAA
The DNA here is from genome assembly GCA_034641835.2 of Pinus albicaulis. Lineage (NCBI taxonomy): Eukaryota > Viridiplantae > Streptophyta > Pinopsida > Pinales > Pinaceae > Pinus > Pinus albicaulis. The sequence goes on along the minus strand of CM076570.1, from coordinate 995,887,429 downwards.
CTTGACTTGAAGATCTTGCAAAAGTTTGCTTCATCCAGAGAACTTGAGTACAACCAGCTATTGCCGTGATATATTTTGCTTCTGCTGTCGATAACGAGATTGAAGACTACTTTTTACTTAACCATGAAACAAGGCAACCACCTAGATAGAATTCTGCTCCACCGGTACTCTTTCGATCATCAACACTCCCTGCCCAATCTGCATCTGTATAAGCTTGGATAACTAGATTATTTCCTTTAGGATACCATAAACCATATTCTGTTGTGCCCTTACGATATGAGAGAATTCTTTTGACGGCAATAATATGAGATTCTTTTGGTGCTGCTTGGAATCTTGCTACTTGTCCAACTGTCGGCATTACGTCTGGCCGAGAAGTTGTCACATATAGAAGACTGCCAATCATAGATCTATACAACCTCTAGTCCACATCCTTTGACGAATCATCTAAACCTAACTTGCAACCTGTTACCATTGGGGTAAGGATAGGCTTGCAATCTGTAGAAATTTCTGAATCTTATATCTTATGCAGAAATTATTACTGTTAATCTGGTTAAGCTCCTCCTACTTAGATAAGTTATTAACTGAATAAATTCAAGTTAACATCGAAGCAAAACACACAACCGATCTCTACCAATCCAGATCTAGAATAAGCACATGCACACATTAACAAAGTCACACAGTTATTTCATGACAAATAGTCCCCAGAAAAACCCAATGTGGGAAAACCTGTCTCTGGCTGCTGGAGGGTTCTATTATTAAGAATATCTCTGAATACACAAATATGGGTTCTAGATCTGGAAAACCCGACAGAGATAATGCTATATCTACAACTCACTAGCTGATCTACAGCCAAAATAATGACTGATCCACACCCTCAAACGGGATTTATAGAACTCAGCCAAGATTAGGGCCTAGAAACCCCAACGCTGCCCCTGAAAGGCTCTATGTCAGCCTCTGAAGCCCCTGAAAACCTTTGCTTTAGCCTTGGAAGTCCTTCAAACCCTCAGCGTTGCTCCGAAAGGGACTGTGTTACCCCAGAATGGGTGACGCAGTCACTACGCTGCCCCTAAGGGTCTCTGCATAACCCCTGAAGGGTCTCCTGAAAATTACGTTGTCCTTGCTGCTGCTGCTACTGCTGCCTTCCTCTGCGCTATCCTTGAGATGATCTTTGCCTCTTGTGTATTCTAGACCTTGGGATCATATCATCCCCTTGGTCTAAATTCCCCTCTCTGCAGTTGAAACACTTCTGAGTATTCTTAGCAAACCCTGCCCTAGAATCTCAGCTTAGCTTCAGTGCTCTGCCTCTGTGTGTCTTTAGAAATTACCCCAAGCCTTTCCTTTATACTTTTCTCGTTGACAAATCAACGACCATGATCAGATCTTGAATCAATGGCTAAGATTAAAAGAAAGCTTGATCCGTGTGACTTAAGACAATTTCATCACATGTTTAATTAAATTCACTTTAATTATTTAAGTTCCCTAAGTTTTAAATTAGGAAACACACTTAAAATAATTAATTAATTTAATATCTCCTAAACTAGATGAAATTTCCCAAATCCATTTCTGAGTCTTGTAGATTAGGTGTACTCTAGTCCTTCCTCAAAATTTGGAACTTAGAGCACAACTGATGCTACCCCAAATACACAAAATCTCAACACTCCCTCTTAGCATCAAGGGTGTGCTCTAGCAATACATCACACTATGCATTACATGACTTTGAGTACTGGTTCTATGATGTTGAAGCTGGGCTTGCTGCCACTCAACTCTGCAATGCTGCTGTCATTCTGTATTACTGCCCATGACTCTACCACTACCACTGCAACCACTATACTGCAGCTCCCTCTCAATATGATGCATTTGTGCTGCTTATAGCACTGCCACTGTTGATCTAATGCACTGCAACTTCAGTTGTTGAGAGAAACAACTGAATCCCCTGCCCCATCTTTGACAAACAAGTCTGATGGGCTGCATCCTTATCACTAAAGCTCCATAGGCTACAGATCTGTGCTGGAATCTAAAGAACGATGCACAACTACAGCTCTGCCTATGTAATCAGACTCCCTTTTCACTACTGAAGTCACATCAGCTCCTTGTGCTAAAATCTATCACGCTGTTGTTGCACTGCGTCATCCCTCTGAAGCTCTCTGCGTCGCTGCAGCTCTGCACTGCGTAAGCAGCACTGCTCTGCGTTATTGAAGTCGCATTAGCCTCTGCATTGCTATTGCTTCTATGTTGTTGCTGCTTTGCTCTGCGTTGCTGCTGCTTTTCTCTGTGCTGCTGCTGCTCCTCCCAGTCTTCAGATCTGCCTCTGCTTCTGCCTCATCTTGGATCTATGCACTCACTGCTCCACTTGTCCCGCTACTGTCTTAAGGTTGCCGTAGCTCGCTTGTGATCCAAGAGATGAGCTGCTCAAGGATCCCGCCTCTCTTCCATGTAGCTCCTTTACATGTCCATGTCACCCCACCTCCATGGTTCATGAGCACTCATGGCTGCATCATCTTATGACCCATCATCTGCCACAGCTTCCTTGGAAGAGGATGCTTCCTTGTCCTTTTTCTTCTAAGGACAATGGCTGGAAAAATGTCCCATTTCACCAGACTAGAAGCACTTGATCTTTGAAAGATCCTTCTTCTTCTTCAGCTACTTCTTTGATGCCAAGGTTGCATCTTCCTCATCTTCCTTCTTCACTTTGCTCAATCCTGGGCTGTGTTGACTCTTGGTGAATCTACGAAGTTCTTCTTGACGCAGAATTGACCACAAGCTATCCCAATCTGGGAGGTCTCGTCTGCCCAAGTTACTTTGGACAAAGGTTTCCCACTCATCCGTGACTGCATTGAGGGCAGTCCTGACTATCACAGCATCATCTACGGTTTCACCCGTTGTAGTCATTTGATCCCTGATTGCCTACAGTCTGAAGAGGAAGTGTCCATGTCTTCTCCCTTGGTCATCATGAATGACCTCATTTGGGTCTCCAACAACATTTTCCTTTGGACAGACTTTCCCTCATACAGGGAAGTCAAGGCCTTCCACATCTCATTAGTTGTCTTCTTCTCAGTTATGTGTGGTATAATATGGTCTTTGATACTATCCATTATCAGTGGCTTGGCATGCCTAGCAGCTTCCCTATGCTTCCGTAGGAGATCTGCATTTGTCGATGTGGCCAGAGTCTGCTGAGTGCTCTGCATGGTCTCTTAGATTGTATGCCTCAAGGACAATCAGGATCCTTGCCTGACAAACCGAAAAGTTTGAGAGGCCATCTAGCCTATCCTGATCACGCAGTCCATGAGGAGCCATATGCTCAGAATGTGTCGAAACTTCCTTTTCTCTTTGCTAGAGAAATGGATCTAAGGCCCTTGGTGAAACAGGTGCCTTCTGCTCCCTCTGACACTTGATTTCCCTCCTTGGAAATCTACCAAATCAACTATGATTCAGCTTCTTCTTTGATCCTCTGATCAAACTGAAAGTTTCCTTTGGCAAGAAACTTTTCTGAGAAGTTGATCTCCCCCCAATCTTTGTCACTTGTGCTAAGACCAAAAAAAAACTAAAAACTTCAAAAATTTAACCCCACCAGCTCTTCTGAATTTCTGCAGCTTTTCTACAATCTTTTATGGATTTGACAGATTCAGATCTGAATCACACTGGCTGGCTTCAGACCCAACCAGCGTTGTTTCTAAGCTGCCTTTGCACAGTAATTGCGTGGGCTTGCTAGGACACAGCGCTGGATAGCGTCACCCTTCCATTTGCGTGAATCTTCTCCTGAAAACTGCGTTGTCTCTTCAGATCTGCTTCTCTGCTGCTTTTCTAGCTGCTTTCTGTAGCTAGATCGTTCAGATTCTTCTATTGGTGACCCTTCTAGATCTGCAATTACTCTGAAACCATGTAGAAATTTCTAAATCTTATATCTTATGCAGAAATTATTACTGTTAATCTGGTTAAGCTCCTCCTACTTAGATAAGTTATTAACTGAATAAATTCGAGTTAACATCGAAGCAAAACACATAACAGATCTCTACCAATCCAGATCTAGAATAAGCACATGCACACATTGACAAAGTGACAGTTATTTCTGGACAAATCGTCCCCGGAAAAACCCAATGTGTGAAAACTGGTCTCTGGCTACTGGAGGGTTCTATTATTAAGGATATTTCTGAATGCACAAATCTGGGTTCCAGATCTGGAAAACCCAACAGAGATAATGCTATATCTACAGCTCATTGGCTAATCTAGGGCCAAAATAATGACTAATCCAAACTCTCAAACGGGATTTACAAAACTCAACCAAGATTAGGGCCTAACAACCCCAGCGCTGCCCCTGAAAGGCTCTGCATCAACCTCTGAAGCCCCTGAAAGCCTCTGCGTCAGCTTTGGAAGTCCTCCAAACCCTCAGCGTTGCTCCGGAAGGGACTGCGTTACCCCAGAATGGGTGACGCAGTCACTACGCTGCCCTTAAGGGTCTCTGCATAACCCCTGAAGGGTCTCCTGAAAATTACGTTGTCCTAGTTGTTGTTGCTGCCGCTGCCTTCCTCTGCGCTATCCTTGAGCTGATCTTTGCCTCTTGTGTATTCTAGACCTTCGGATCAAATCATCCCCTTGGTCTAAATTTCCCTCTCTGCACTTGAAACACTTCTGAGTATTCTTAGCAAACCCTGCCCTAGAATCTCAGCTTAGCTTCAGTGCTCTGTCTCTGTGTGTCTTTACAAATGACCCCAAGCCTTTCCTTTATACTTTTCTCGTTGACAAATCAACGACCATGATCAGATCTTGAATCAATGGCTAAGATTAAAAGAAAGCTTGATCCGTGTGACTTAAGACAATTTCATCACTTGTTTAATTAAATTCACTTTAATTATTTAAGTTTCCTAAGTTTTAACTTAGGAAATACACTTAAAATAATTAATTAATTTAATATCTCCTAAACCAGATGAAATTTCCCAAATCCATTTCTGGGTCTTGTAGATCAGGTGTACTCTAGTCCTTCCTCAAAATTTGGGACTTAAAGCACAACTGATGCTACCCCAAATACACAAAATCTCAACACAATCTTCCATCTTGAATTTCTTGAGCATTTCCTTGATGTACTTGGTATGATATATAAATATTCCTTTATCCTGCTAAGATGTCTGAGCCCTAAAAAGTATGTCAGCTCGCAAAGTAAAGATATTTCAAACTCACTTTGCATCTTTGTGGCAAATTTTTTACTTAATTTGTCATCATTGCTTCCAAAAACTATATTGTCTACATATACCTCGATAATCGTTAGGTTATCTTGATCCACTTTCACATAGAGATTGTTGTCAGCGCTTCCTTTCTTAAATCCTTGTTGATGTAGATATCCATCAAGACGAGCTTACCAAGCTCTAGGAGCTTGCTTGAGACCATAGAGTGCCTTCTTTAATCTGCAGACATAGTCTTCCTTTTTAGAGAGCAGAAAACCTTTGGGTTGTTCAATGTAAACTTCTTCTTCCTATTCACCATTTAGAAAGGCCGACTTAACATCCATTTGGTAGACCTTGATTTTTCTCGAGCATGCATAAGCGAGAAACATTATGATAGCTTCCATTCTGGCAACAAGAGCAAATGTTTCTTCAAAATCAATTCCTTCAACTTGTGCATAACCTTTGCAGACTAATCTTGCCTTATTCATGGTAACTTGTCCATCCTCATTCAATTTGTTTCTAAAGACCCATTTAGTCCTAATAACATTTTTATCCTTTGGTCATGGAACCAATTCCTTGTAGATTCTAAAACATTCGAATGCCTCAAGTCTTTTTCTTTAAGAAGCTAACGGCTGTCATTCTGGTGTAATCATCTATCATTAGCATAGAATATAATTCTCCATCTAAACCTTTTGTTCTCATAGGACCACATAGATCAATATGTACTAATTCAAATGGACATGATGCAAAGTGTTCTTTTGTCTGCTTGCCATGCCGACAAGATTCACATATCGTATTGGTGGGTTTTGAAATTTTAGCCATTTCTCTTACTACTTCCTTCTTGCTGATCCAGACCAAATTTTCGAAATTTATATGTCCCATTCGTTTGTGCCATAACCAACTGTTATCTTCTTTCGCCAAAAAGCACCCTTTAGGACTCTCATCCAAAATATATATCTCATTTGGAGCTCTACTTGTTGTAGCCACAATTTTACCGAACTTGTCTTTCCTGATTTCACATTTCTTAGAGTTAAATAGCATCGTGTGTCCTTGATCGCACATTTGTCCAACATTGAGCAGATTGTTATTCATATTTTCAACCAACAACACATCTTTCGCTAATGCATTCTTGCTTCCAAGTGTGACTGTACCTACCTCTTATGACGTTTGAAGACCCGTCATTTCCAAAAGACACTGTTCCATCCTTCTTTTTCTTCAAGGATATGAACTTATTCCTATCTCCAGTCATATGAGTTGAGCAACCATTATCAACATACCAAACGTTTCTGTTGCTTTGAGCCTTGCGAGCGATAGCACATTTTTCAGTCTTCTTTTTCCATATTTGTTAATTTTGATTTTGCGATAATTCCTTTGAAGAACTTCCAAGTCTGCAATCTTTAGCTAGGTGTCCAAAATTGTTACATTTGTAACATTCAACATCACTCTAATGATCAAAAATGTTAATATTCCGTTGAGTTCTAAAATATCCATTTCTGAAAGATCTCCCGAAACTGTATCTATTCCAAACATACTTGCGACATTCTATAGCTCTATGTCCAAACCTTCCACGTGAATAATAATGACCATAGAAGATAGGTTGATACGTGGGAGGAAATCTTCTTCGAGGAATTGTCTTCCATGGTTCTTCCTGCGAGTCTTGATCTCTTGAGTTGGCTGGAAGGTGTACCTACTTGTTAGATTTTCCATATCCATCTTCTTTTGTTGTCATAGAAGGACTTGGCTCCTTTTCAGATTTTTCTTTGTAACCAAGACCAGTCTTGTCACTATTTGATCGTTGATTGCTGATTATTTCTTCCAATGCCTAGGAGTTGTTGGTGTAGTTTTGAAGAGTTTTTCCATTTTTTACTTTCTTTAGAAGAGAAACTATTTCAGCTTCCAATGCTTCTCTTTCCTTGTTGCTTTCCTTTAATTTTTCCCTGAGCGTTTCTTCAACTCGTTTTTATTTTTCAACCTTGATTTTAAGATTTAGGACTTGTTCCCTTTTTATCTTTAATACGTCTTCAAGAGAGTTGACATGCTTCTTCTCGACCTTGAGCTCTTTGATAACCCTGATCACTTTGTTTTTAAATTCGACCTCAGTTATCTCTTCTTCTCTGTCTCCTTCTTCGTCAGATGTTTCTTGATTATTATGCTTGGCCATAAACAATATTCTTCCACTGATTTCTTCTTCATTATCACTGTCTTCATCATATGAGGAGCTATCTTCTTTGGAGAAGAAACTCTTCTTAAACCATTTCTTCTTGCTTTTCTTGTTGAACTTCCTCAGAAATTTCTTTCCTTTCGTAGAAACCTCATTTTTGTGAGGACACTTGGCTGCAAAATGCCCAACCTCACCACAATCGAAAAATATCAATGGAAGGTTACCTTTGAATTTCCCCGTACATGTTCTCATTTTTCGCGTGAAGTAGGAAAATCTTTTATCTAAAATTTCTTCTTCATCTTCTTCCTTTTCTTCTTCCTTACAACTACAAGTTTTCGCTTTCGGAGTATGCTTGTCCTTACTATTTTTCTTAGATGCGGCGAATTCTGTTTCTAGGTGAGATGTGTCGTCCTCTTCTTCAATCGTCATTTCATATGCCGTAAGCACTCCATGCAATTATCTTTACTGAGATTGGCTAGATTCGAACTATATTCCAAAGAGATACATTTGGGTTGAATCTTGCCGGCAAGGTTCTAAGGAACTTTTAGACAACAATTTTCGTGTCGACAAGTTCTCCCAAACCTTCCAATGCATTTGTTATTTGATCAACACGCTGTAATTATGCATCAATATTTTCATCTTCCTTCATTTTGAGTTGCTCAAATTTTGCCCTCTAAATTTGAAGCTTTGCTTCTTTCACATTTGATTCACCTGCATATATATTCTCAAACTTGCCCCATACTTCTTTAGCAGTTTTGCAACTCAGTACCTTAAGGTAGACAGATTTGATAAGCCCACTGATAATAAGACATTTAGCCTTTGCATCATATACCATATTTTTCTTTCCTTTTTCTTACTAGGTCGCTATAAAGCCTTTTCCAACGATTTCCCATACTTCGTATCCTTGTGCCAGCAAATGAACCTGCATTCTTCCACTCCAAAGTGCGTAGTTATTTCCATTGAACAGAGGAACTCTATTCTTAGTATACTCCATGACCTCCTTCCAGTTGTTAGACTACTATTGAAGGAACCAAGCTTTGATACCAATTGTTGGAAATACTGAGAGGGGGAGTGAATCAGTATTTCTTATCAATTAGAACATTTAAATCTTTTCACAGCATTAGTTAATCTTCAATTATTCTTGATGTTTATCTAGTAACAACAATAAACAATAGAAGACAATAGGCACACGAGTTTTAGTTGGAAAACCCCCTCCGGGTCAAAAACCACCAAATGCTTTTCTAATAAATTATTTAATCTTCAGCCCCAACTAAAATGAAAGGTACAACTTCCTAGAATTCTAGAAAAGAATTCTTCTTCAGCTCCCACTATAAGGGCGCCCCAATGCCCTGGTTTCTTCAGTAGTCAACTGAATGGATGCCCTGACATCCTAGACCAACCTACCACCCTAAGGTGTTCATAGGCTCCAACCTATAGGTGACTTCATGCACCAACCTAGCACCTCCCTTCCACCCTATAATGATCATAAATAAGACAAGAGTGTGGACTCTCGTACCAGGGACAATGATCCACGATACAATATGATTCACAATGATTTTCTTGAACTAGACTAATCACCCAATCACACTATGACCTGCAACCCAACCATAACATTATCCAACAATGACACTTATACCTCCGAACAATGCCTCTCCAACTCTAGGCAAATTGACTCTTTTACAATAATGACTCTTTTACAATTTTACAATGATGATTTTTACAATACTGACTTTTGACACGACCTGATACTTAACTTGACACTGGTTCTTTGAACACTAGACGTTGTTGAGGTATTGATGTGCTTGCTTCAAGTAATGGTACTTTGGCATTGCATTGTCCTTATAGTATGTGTCTAAGTTGCCCTATTGTGTCCTCCTTCCTGCACATGCATTAATGAACAAGACTCAAACCAATATACAAGCAAAATACTTACATTGTCCTGCAAACCATATGTCAGAGAAATATTCAAAATTCAAATGTAAATACGTTCAACATTTATGAACAAAACCCAATCAAACATACATACAAAATACTTACATTGTCCTACAAAAACACATTTCAAAGATGATATTCAAATTAAAATTCAAACACTAATAATACAAACCTTGTTGTAGCTGACTTACCCTTGACTGTTGATGTGTTGTCCTTACTACAGTGATCCTTGAATGCATACTTTTTCTTGCCTTCTAGAAGCTCGATATTGAATCTGTTGTATCTATGTAATTTTCAGTCTTCTCTTCTTTATCTTATTTAGTCTTTCATCAAGTCAATTAAATACACTAGACACAAAATTAGGCCCCTAGAGCTAGGACAAAAACTCTCCCTCTTGGAGAGGAAAACGCGCGAGAAATTCTTCTTATAGATCTTCAAATGACAAGTACCATGACCAAGACACAGACCCTTGACCTATGAATGCCTCCAAGACCTTGTCACTGCTTCTTTGTCTGCCTCCAATGTTGATCCTTCTTTTATGCACCAACTTGCACTGATCTGTGAAAAATCTACTACAGTGTATTGGTTTATTTCCTCCTACTTGTTTTAATTACTACAAGTTATTTCCAGAAATATGATTCAGAAAATACCGAAAACAAACACAACTACAGCCTACACATGTAGATCATTTACTGAATAATTCACTCATGCAAGAAAGTGACACATGATTTTTGGACATAAGTCCCCAAAAAAACCCGAAGCGGGAAAACAAGTTCAGCAGATATGAGGGTTTTATTATTAAGTAGTTCTGAGTACAGCAAATCTGGGTTCCAACCTTGGAAAACCTGACAGAGAATATAAGATATCAAATCTGCAGCTAACCTAAAGATCTAGTGCCAAATATCTGACTGATCCACACCCTCAAACAAGATTTACAAGACTCAGCCCGGATCTAACCCTAGAAACCCTCAATGCTGCTTCTGAAGCCCCAACATTGCCCTAGAGGGGCTGCGTCAGCCTCTGTGTGGCTCTAGGAGGACCTGCGTCACCCTAGGAGGGTCTACGCTGCCCCTGGGCTGCCTCTACTTGGCCAGCGTCAGCCCAGCATGGCCCTAGCTGCCTCTGTGTTGTCTCTGATCTGTCCCTGCTGCTCTTCGTGGCTTTGAAGCCTCTCTGCGCTGTCCTTGTGGCTGCTCCTCTTGCCTCCTGCTGTCTCTTGGCCCTGGAATCAGAATATTCCCTTGGCCAATACTAGCCTCACTACAGGAAATTCCACTGGAAATTCTTACCAAACCCGCCCTAGATTTCCAGATCTATTCCTCAGCTCTACAGAAATTGTGTGTCTTCAACTGACCTCTCAAGCCTTTCTCTTATACTTTTTCATTGAACCCTTCAACGACCAAGATTAAATCATCCATCAACGGCTGAGATTGAAACACTGCTTGATCCATGTGACTTAAGGCAATTTCAACGCATGTGTTAATTAATTCACTTTAATTATTTTATTTTCATAAGTTAGACTTAGGAAATCCATTAAAAATAATTAATTATTTGAATAACTTGAAGACTAATTGAAATTTCTCAAATCCATTTGTGGGTCTTGCAGATCAAGTGTACTCTAGTCCCTCCACAAAATTTGGGAGCTAGAGCACAACTGATGCTACCCCAAATACACAAAATATCACCACTCCCTCTTAACATCAGAAGTGTGCTCTAGCAATACATCACACCATGCATTACAAGATCTTGAGTATTGGATGTGTGCTGTTGATGCTTGGACTGCTGCCCTCCATCTACTGCACCGCTTCTCTCTGTACTGCTACCCATGCCACTGCCGCCACTGCCGCTGACACTGCCACATCTGTACTGTAGCTCACTCTCAAATTGCTACATCATGCTACCCATAGCACTGCCATTGCTAACTGCTGCACTGCAACTCAGTTTTTGAGAAGTAAACAACTGAAAGACTCTGCCCAACTGCTTGACAGACAAGTCAAGTTCCCTCCACCACTGAATCTCCCTGGATGTTGAATCACGTTGTCCCCTTGGAGACACTGTCATGCTACAACACTGCACTGCGTGAGCCCAGCTTCTCTACGATGTTGAAGTCCCATCAGCCTCTCTGTGTTGTTGCCTCCATGTTGCTGTTGCCTCTGCATCATGTTGCTCACTCTTCAGCTCTACAGCTCCCTCTTGCTCTTTAATGTGGTCATCTGCAACCATATCCCGACTCATCCCGCTACCGTCTTAAGGCTCCCATAGCTCGTATGTGATCCAAGAGTAGGGCTGAATCAAGGATCCCACCACCGAATATGGATACTATATATCTATGTCATCCCACCTCTTCGCTCCAGGTGCATGAGCACTCGTGGCTACATCATCATTAGAGCCATCTTCATTTGGTAATGCAACCTTGGAATTAGAAGCTCCTTTTTCCTTCTTCTTAGGACAACTGCTGGCGAAATGACCAAGATCACCACAGTTAAAGCATCGGACCTTGGAGAGGTCCTTCTTCTTCTTCCCTTGCTTCTTTTCCTTTGATGCAAGGGATGCATCCTCCTCCTCTTCTTTCTTTACTCTGGCTGATCTGATTCCTCCACTGTTAGACTGCTTCTTGGTGATCCTCCTGATCTCCTCTTGGCGGAGAATAGCCCACATATCTGCCCATGATGGTAACGTTGCCCTTCCCAGAATGCTCTGGACAAGCGTTTCCTATTCTTCAGAGACAACATTCAGGGTCATCCTCACTAGGAGCCCTTCATCTAGATTAGCACCCATGCCAATCAGTTGGTCACAGATAGCTTGAAGTCTGAAGAGGAATGGATCTATCTCTTCACCCTTCATCATCTAGAACATACGCATCTGATTCTCAAGAAGCATTCTTCTTTGCACAGAGCCTCCTTAGTACATTACTTCCAAGGCTGACCACATGTCATGTGTTGTATTCTTACCAGTAACATGAGGAATCACGTGGTCCTTGACCCTGTCTATGATCAACCTCTTCATTCGTGCTTGATTTTCTTCATACTTCTAGAGTGGCTCTGCATCAGTTGGTACAACAAGTGTCTTCTCTGCATGATCTTTTAGACCATACTCATCCAGAACTGAGAGGATTCTAGTCTTCCAAATAACATAGTTGGACATGCCATCTAATCTATCTTGATCCCTCAGTCCATATTGAGCCATCTTTGCTCAAATCTAAAGAAAACAGTACTTCTCCCTGTGGATCTAGGTTTCTTGGTGACTAGAAACCCTCTAGTGACTGTTTTTACTACAAACTGAATTCCCTCCTGGAAATCGTCCACCAAAACTCAAACAGACAGTATTCTTCGATCCTCCTGATCGAATCTCAAATCTATTTGGCTCAGATCTATTGAATAATTGTCTTCCTCTCGCCTTTGTTGCCTTAGCTAGGCAAAATTCTGCACCTGCAGAATCTCTACCCCACCAGCATTACTGAAGATCTGAAGCACTGCTTCCAGATCATGGCAAAAAATCTTCTGAAACAAGAGAAGTGACTGGACAACATCCTCCTGGCTGGCCCAACACAGTCCCAGCGTTGCTCAGAAGTGGACTGCGTAACCCCAGACTAGGTGACGCAGTCCTTACGCTGCCCTGGGAAGGGCCTGCGTAAGCATAGAGGCCTTCTGCAACTTCAACGTTGTCTCCTGGATCTGTGTTCCCTTGTTGTTAAGATTCCCTTTCCGGATCTGCTGCTTCTTCTGCCACCTTGCAGAAAAAATATTTCTTCAGCTGATTTGTTGCCTTGCTTCTCTGCGCTGTCCTTGAGCTGCTCCTCTTGCCTCTTGCTGTCTCTTGGCTCTTGGAATCATATCATTCCCTTAGCCAATACTACCCTTCACTGCAGGAAATTCCACTAGAAATTCTTACCAAACCCGCCCTAGAATTCTAGGTCTATTCCTCAGTTCTACAAAATGTGTGTCTTCAACTGACCCTCAAGCCTTTCTCTTATACTTTTTCGTTGAATCCTTCAACGGCCGAGATTAAATCATCCATCAACAGCTGAGATTAAAACACTGCTTGATCCATGGGACTTAAGGCAATTTCAGCACATGTGTTAATTAATTCACTTTAATTATTTTATTTTCCTAAGTTAGACTTACAAAATCCATTAAAAATAATTAATTATTTGAATAACTTGAACACCACTTGAAATTTCTCAAATCCATTTCTGGGACTTGTAGACCAAGTGTACTCTAGTCCCTCCATAAAATTTGGGAGCTAGAGCACAACTGATGCTACCCCAAATACACAAAATCTCAACATGATCTGCACCAACACTAGAACCCTTCACTTTGCATAACTCTGAAGCTTCTTCACTTGAGATGAAATCCTTCTTCTTTATGCACGGTAGAACAGGAAGGTAAATCTAAATCACAGATTTACCTTCCTTTCATTGTCGTACTGTAGCCTTTACTTCCTTGCTTAATATCACTGTGAATCATCCGAATTTCCTTCCTTAGAACAGTCCAAAGATCTCTGGTATATCCGCACTGCTGCTCCAGAGCTATCCGTACTCCTGTTATAGCATTTATCACAATTTCTGCTGTATGTATGTATTCTTACTTCAGACTAATCTGCATTTCCTTTTGCTTGTGATATGATCCGAATGTCTTCAGAATTTACTCTTTCCTAAAGTTTGCACTTAACCACTTGACCACAGCTCCTTCATACACATCCCACTGCTTCATTATAAAGATCCGCATTGCCTTCAATTCGCTTTTATACCAGACCCTATCACGCTGTAACTATCACAGAGAAATCCACACTTAGCCACTGTGATTACTTCAGAGAGATCCGCATTAGTTGGTGTCAAATGACCCGCAGGTTATGGTTATATATATAGCACAGTTCCTGTCTTGAGGCCGGCCATACAGCCAGCTAGTAAGCTGACTTCATCACTGTGTATTAGGCCGACATGTAGTGAAATTATTCCAGCATTGAATATGGGCTGTCTTGAGGGCTGTTATTAGCCATTCTTCCACAAAGTCTTCAAGCATTTTGGATGACTAGATTCTTCATATTTATGACCCTTGATTATATTTACGACTAGAAGACACAACCTAATAGACATCAAGAAGAAGTCTATTGACCTATAATACAACCTTGCTCATGAAACCCATGAAGCAAGCATAACAAAAATACATTTTATTATCTTTGTCTTCTATTTTACATAAATACATAATTACATAGTCAATATGAAGACCAATCCTAGTTACACTTTTCAACACCCACTCATGTCCTCCTTGAGCCTCTCCCTTTCTTTTTATAATTATTTCCTCCTCTCGAAATACCATGGTTGGATGGAAATACCATGGGTCACGTTATTTTTATTAAATGACTTACCCATTTTCTATTTAATTATTAAAATGCTGCCTTCTAAATATGATGGCATTAAACAATTAAACCAGCTAATCCCACTCTTCCCGACTATAGCCTATGGGAATATGGGTATGCTACTAAGTTGATCCCTTCCTCTATTATCAACATCTATTAAGTCCTAGTGTGGCCATTGAAATACCCTATAAGAATTATATCCCCCAAAGTGGAATATTCAGAAATAGTTAGATACATCATACAAATCTAGGGGTCATCATTAGTGTGAAGCATGAAGTTTGAACATGTGAGGGGAAAATAATATACAACAGCGAAGACATCTTGAGGGACCCTGCTGAATCCCAAAGAGCATAAGCTAGAATGCAGATAAAGGGTTTATTGACACCCTCAACCAGAGACAATCACAAAAGATGCAAACAACACACTCACATCAATGAACTCAACAAGATCGCCATGTCATATATCTAAATGTTGAAGCCCAAAGACATCCCCACAAAAAGTGGAAGTGCGCTCTCATCAGTCTCATGCAGAAACCACATCCTAGAAAGTACCTAGAGAGGATCATATGGAGTCATTGTAGTTCGAGCATGCAATAGACCTAGTAGTTGCCCTATTCATGACCTTATGGCACCATAATCTAGAAGGTAAACATACAAGAAATTTAAATTTTGATACTTATCAGAAATGTCAATTTGAGCATTCCTAGTCCCTTTTGTCATATATGTAAGTAGATGTAATAGAATTATGTATTTACATCATTGGCAAAAAACACAAAAAATTCTGTATGATTTGTGAACCAACATAGGAAACTAGAATAATGACCATGAAATAGCAGCAAAGACTTGAAACTTACTGTGCTAGAGTTGGACTCTAAACTTTCACCTGTTCCAATTCGTGTGAACAAACGGTCCACAACTCTGAAGGAAGCGAAATGAGCAGGAACATAGCAACCAATCTGAGCATAGACTGCCATAAGACAAACTTGTCTAAGATATGTACTCTTCCCACTCCTGAAAATCAATAGACAGATATTTGGAACTTCTTAGGCCAGTGTTATTTGTAGCAAGTACAGGGGGTAAGAATTTATGCAATGTTACAGCTCACTTTATGTAGCCTGCATTTTCCACCACTAGAATTTTACACAACATTTAAGAGGGTCAAAGCATAGTGGCCCCATCTACTATAACTCGGACATAGAAGAAAGAAACAAGTGCCAAAACTAGAAAATATTACCACAAACACATACATATTTGGTCCCATGACAATAACCATATTGGATGCTTCTGACAGGAAAGCATTGTTTGCCTGCAAAACACATAAACATCACTTTAACTTTCACACCACTAACACAAGTATCGTTGGTCAAAATTAATGTAAGCCAAAATATTAGCAGCAATAAGCCAGTATTTATATCACAGTCTACAAATTTCATGAAAATCATTGACATGAATAGAAGAAATGATAGTTAGAACTTACAACAAATTCTTCACGACGAATAATTTCAAGAATAGGGTGCCTCCCTGCCTCTATTGCTATGGGACCATTTTCTTATGGTTCCAACAGTACCAAAACAGAATAGTAACAGTTCTATCCAGTAAATAACTTGCCTCAAAACATGATTATATAGAGATTCCTATGAATGCATACCAGTGAATTCAGGTCGGGTATAATTGTCAACAGGTTTACTTAATATTGTATGTGCAAAGGAATTTACGATCATGTCTAAGAGGCACAAAGATTCTGAAAGAAGGGTAAGGAGAGAGATATCCTGCTGTACAGAATCAATCAGTCCTGCACAAAGAAAAAAATGCAAGCTATTTAAAAATAGAGAAAAATATATTAAAAGAATCATGTTTTAACATTTAACAAATAACAAATAATAGTCAGGAATATGGGAAAACTAGTTGTTAGCTCCCCCGTAATTTGTTAGATTGGCAAGACCAAATGTACAAGGGTAACATCAGACCAGTCTTTGGAGTCCTAGGACCTAGCCTTCCTGGACTCAGAGAGGGCTCTCTCTATGTTTGTGTAGAAGATTTAACTTGTTTGATTTTAGGGTTTTGATTTTAGGCTAGTTATAGGAATTGCAATATTCCTAATTAGCGACAGCTAATTGGAATACTCGATTTTGTTCAGTTTTGCCGTCTATAGTATATAATAAAATAAAAAGTGAGTGGAGAGGGTCTAACTCACTTAAGTGGAATAAAACACCTTCCTAGTAGCACAACGTTGTGACTTAAGAGGGAGTCAAGGGGGGGGCCAAGCACCACGTAGAGAGGGGGCCCACGTATGCTCTAGAAGCTACTGCGCAGGAGAGGAAGATCACGTGGCAAGAGAGGGAGGCTCGTTGAGGAGATGGGCCTTAGGGTTGGAGGAAGGCCAACGTTATAAAAGAGGGAGGAGACTTCTCATTTGGGGCATTCTGTTGTTGATGATATTGAGCTGGACGTTTTGTCTACTTGAGCACGCTGGCTGTTTAGCCTGTCTGCGACACTGTTTAGTGCATTGAGTGTCTCCAGTCGGAGTTCTCACCCTTAGCCCCGGGGGACTTCGAGTGCCTGCTCGGGCAAGGTTATTTCTTCAGTCTTTTGTGAGAGGTTTTGGTGTTTGGGTTTGTTGTGGAGCTGGGCATTCATAGAGACTGCGCAGTCACTGAGCGGGAGGACGCAGTCCATCTTGGAGGTGTGCCGGATTAGGATTTTTGCAAGAGATTGAGCCGAGATTTTGAGCAAAGGATCAACATTTGCCTTTCGGAGGATTTTGGTGGAGTTTGAGGCGGTGTTCCAGTCATTCTCATTTAGCCTCTACGCAGAGCCTTGGATGCCAGCGTAATTCCCCAAGGGGGTGTTTTTCAGAGGATTTCGGAGGTCGGCCATTTTTTATATGGTTTCTGGGTTTTGTCGGGATTGGTGAGTAGAGAACGATTCCAGATTTTCAGCTCATTTCGGCAAGGGGAGCAGCCCCTAGTCTTCAGTTCATTCCAGCAGTAGCAGCGACACGACAGTTTTCCAGCAGCTGGGACGCAGTTCAGAGAGCAGCGATTTCCTGTATATTCTGAGAGTATTTCTTCACTTGCCTTGAGCAAATTTAGGTGCCATCACTCTGATCACCTATTCTACTTCATTATATTTCTCAGTTTAATAAAATGGCTTAGCATTTCCACTCTATATTTCTAGATGAGTTGTCGTACATTCTGTCTATGTTATTAACTTATTATATGTCTGTTGCACTGTTATTTTTATATATTCTTGAGCATTCTAGTTCTATACGACTTGGTGTGTTTATCTTTCACTCTTAGACAGAGTCTGGAAAGGGCTAGGTAGCCTCCGGACTTCGTCCTCTTTTCAGAGGTGGCATATCCGGTAAATGCCCTCCCAGTCCATCTCTAGTTGGAGTTTGTCGTGTTTTAGAGATATCCCCGAAACGGGATATTAAAGGAACTAAGGTTTGGTTGTTTGTTTGTTTGGTTGGAAAGGTTTTCAGGGAGAATAGGTAGAGTAAGAGAGAATCAATCCATTGGGCTATGGAGTCTGCAAAGGTCTTGAAGAATGCAAAAATAGGTCAAGGGTGTTTCATAGGGCAAGTTAACAGGGCCAAATGGATCTAAGTAGGTTTTGTGTGGGTGAAATGAACATGGAGTTGTGAATACAGTAAGTTAAGGGGAAATCAAGGATCCTTTAACATATTAAGAACAAGGAAAAAGCTTTCAGCATGATAGTATAGCAAAACTTGAGCAATAAAGGATTCGTCAATCAAACAGTACTAAGCAGACCTCAAACAACAAATAAGTAAACTTAGAGAGAAGTTAAGGATTCTCTGAACATTACTTTCAGCAAATAGAACTTTAAACATAATGTTTCAGTGAAACTAAAGAGCACTTAAGGATTATTTAATCAAACTTCAAAGAAGAAAACATAGAAATCTGAGGAGGCAGGCAGAAGTAGGGTGCCAAGAAAGCATATCCTATTCTCTAATTTATGTCCTATGATCATGAACATAATGAGAACTGAAGAAAACAAATACAAAGGTGGAATACATCACTATCCAACAGAGCTCCTGAATCCTAAGAATGTGCTCAATCCATAGATGCTCAGTCCAAAGCCATTACAAGACACCAAAGCCAATTTCACCAATAAACTCAAAGTCTGTATCATATTATGCTCAGCAACCAACCAACATGTACAATGAGGGCTCAATGATGTATTTAACAAGCAAGGAGGACCAAAATCCTAACTAGGGTTTCCAAAATGTCATAAATACATCATAAATGCTAAATTTGTCCATTAAGACCATGCAAGGCCCAAGGCACAAAATATCTAAGGCAATAAATGAAAAATAACTTCTAACACCTAACTTTGGCAAAAACTGACTTTGAGGCTCCTCAATAACTCCAAAATATCTTCTAGTGTGTTTTGTTGACTTTGCAGGTAAGGGCGCAACATTGAGGTCCAAGGGTGCAGTGCCTGCACCGGAAAAATGGGTCGCCTTGCAGCTGAGTTTTGAAAGCCTTCCCGGTGTCGGAATCAGCTCCATGATAACGCATTGGAAAGCTTGTCAAGTCTACTTTCCAAAACTGCCTTTAGTTTTTCATTTGGTATCCATTTGCCTGCCCAAAAACCAAATCTCCTAAGACTACTCAGGGCGCAGCGCCAACTCTTAAAAATGGGCAGAATGGTGAATATTTGCATGTTTTTTACCCTTTTGGAGGACCAAATCTGCTCCAAATGATCTGAAATTTGGTGTGTGTTATGTAATTGGCAAGATGAACCCATAAATGTAAACCACTCCTCAATAAAGTGCCCCAAAAAAGAGCATAGCGCCAGGGGCGTTGCGCCCTTGGCACCTTAAATCAGTCAAAAATCAAAATTTCCAAAAACTTGCCAAAATTTGAAATTATCTTCCTCATGGAGTTTGGGATGCCTGTAGTGATGCATCAGCTAGGATTTCAAGGTTTTCTTGGCTTTTTGCCTCCTTGAGGGCTTGAATTTTAGCAAGGGCTCTTTTGAGCTTGGCCCTTGCAATTTGATTTCTCAGGGCATAGTGCTTGGCCATCTTCTTTTGAAGGCCAAGGTCTCTTTGTGTCTTTTCCAGCTGATCCTCCAAGTGTGTATTAGCCCTCTCTAACCAAGGTTCCCGATCATACTCTATCTCCATGGAAAGCAGCTCACTTGGAGTGAGCTGCTCTGCCAATGCTGTTTCTTGCTCCTTCTCCTTGGCTAAGGCCTTCCTTAAGCCCATTGTTCTTGGCCTTCTCCTAGACAAATCCCCTTCTTCATCTTCACTTTCATAAAAAACACCCAAGACCTCATCTAGCCTAACCTTGGTCCTTTCAGCCTCTTTTCGGGCTTTGATTGCCCTAACCTCATAAATGGCCTTTTGTGCCTCTAGCTGCTTGTTTTCAATCTCATATAATGAATGACATTCTTAGCCCTAGCTAGATTGGCTTGCAAATATTTGATTTGGGCATATTTACCTTTGAACAACATGCTTGAAATCGTTGCCTCATTTTCATCATCACTGTCAACATGAATGAATTCAAATTCCTGCTCAATCTCATGCTGATCTTCTTCTTCTTCCTCCATGACCTTCTCTTTGCCTTGGTCAAGCTGCTTGGTTGAAGTGGAAGGCATGGCCCCTTGCCTTTTAGAGGCAGCGAACACATGCCTACTTCCCCTTTGGGAAGTTAAAGGAAAAGGTTCAATATTGATCATTTGAGTGCCTTCACTATGGTTGCCATCCTGATTGTCATCACCATTTGTATCCCCATTGCTGTCATGGCCCTTTGATTCATTGTCATCATGACTTTTGTCATCACTACTGCTTCCTGCTTCATTTCTCTCTGATTCAATATTTTCTTCTTTGCTGCTTTTAGACCCAATGCCATCATCATCACTAATTTCTTGGCTGGTCTCATGGCTGCTAACATGGCTCTCAACATCATCACTGCCATCTGCTTCAATGTCTTCTTTCTCACTGATATCAGCCTCTTCATTTTGTTCCTCATCACTGTTGTTTGCTTCATTGTTGTGAGCCTCACTGTGCTCTTTACTGCTATCATCAGCCTCACTGTCCTCACTCTTTAATTCTTCATTATCATCTCCTTCATTGGCTTCTTCTTCACTGACCTCGTCTTCTTTGTTTTCTTCTTTATTTTTGCTTGATTCATCATTATCTTCTCCTTCATTGTCATTTGATTGTTCATTGTCACTTCCCTCATTGTCTTATGCATTGTGTGAGGGTGATGAAGGAGGGTTGTCCTGAGGTGAAGGAATATGTGTAGATGGTGAAACATGTTCAACAGAAGATGATGGAGGAGTAGTGCAACAACCTGTTCCCGAGTTATACACAATGATATTAGCGTGTGTACGGTATAGGCATTTGATAGCTACACCTGCCTATCTCACACACATCGCACTAGTACACCTAACTACTAATATCAAGATTACCTGAGTTAGAAATTAATATTAAGATTTCAGATTAATATTCATATTAATTTAGTATAAAGTATATAAAAAGGACTAATAAAAAGAAAATAAACTTAAGTTAATTAAAATATATATATAGTTAATTTAATATTCCAACATAAGCCTTAATCATAAAAATACTCAAAATTCAAGTCGCTTACCCCTAAACAATCTTCTCTTTAATATCAATCACATCTCCATCAATAACATTTGTACCTTCATTTATGAAGCTCAAATCTTGATAGAGAAGAAGGCGGTGGGGGAGGATGTTAGGGCGGTGGAGAAAGTCATATAAGGAGGATGATACGAAGGTGAAAAGGGATCAGTCTTTTGAACTTCTGCTGATTACCAAGTGATATTATGGAGGGAGAGGATTTGTGCTGAAAGGGAGTCTCTAGGTTCTTGGAAATCTGGGCACGGGGGCAGAGGAGACATCCTCTGGGTCTGGGATTGTTCTTGGATTGGCTGGGAGGATTTGATTGTTCCAGTAATCTGTTCACGACATCACAAGGAGCTCAACAAATCTTCAACCCCCTTCAGGATTTGTAAATTTGTGCTGATTTTCAGGTATTCTTCTATCTATAGATTAATTTTGCAAGCTGAAATTTCAATTTAGATGTTACAATGTTTCATTGGATCTGTTTTTACTCAAATCAAAGTTTAGATAGGTACAATTCAGAAATCAGGGGACAGAGTCATTACACATGGTATCGGAGCCACAGTTTGAAACCTTAGGGACCTTATAGGCCCATTAAATTTCATTTTTAAGTTTCTGCTTGCTTGAATGTTTTTTTCTCTTTGCTGAAAGTGTTGCTGAGTTTGTCATGAGATCCTAGTGTATCAACAGTGATGATAGGATTTGGGGGCTTTCTGTGTCATGAGCCTAATTTGAAAAACATTGACTTACAAAAACAAACAAAATAAAACGTGCACAAATATGAGACTTTACACTGTTGAAAGCATTATACAATATCAGTTTTGAATGTTCAGGTAAGTCTCAGATACAGTTTTAATATCCTTATAAGTCATAACAAAACAAAGAAGAAAATTTGATAGAGACAGAACAACTACTATAAATTTTGACAATCTGCCCGAATTTATTGTTTATATTCTAATTTCTAAAGCTCCTATCTCTAAGGTATATATATGTATATATGCGAAGTAATATATTTTGAAAGAAATCGAAAGTCTAAAACTATCTCTGGAAAGGTATCCAAACTTCTTGAAATTT
Source organism: Pinus albicaulis (assembly GCA_034641835.2). Classification (NCBI taxonomy): domain Eukaryota; kingdom Viridiplantae; phylum Streptophyta; class Pinopsida; order Pinales; family Pinaceae; genus Pinus; species Pinus albicaulis. The sequence goes on along the minus strand of CM076570.1, from coordinate 995,865,127 downwards.
GAACTATCTAATGCAGATCTAAAGCTTATATGACAAATCTGAACCTTCTATGGCACAGTGGTTTATAAAAAAAAAAAATTGTGGCACAATTGAGGGTAGAGTCTCCTCAAAGAACAACACTTATATTAACAAGGAGAAGGCATTATTTTACAACTGTGTGGCAGCAAGTTTCAAGGTGACTGCAGGACTGAGGTAACCCTAGTCACGATAAACAATGAATTAGATCAAAACTTCAGTCAAAGTATGCCTAGAATTATGAAAGCTTCCACAGTAAGATTGTGAGCATGGATCAAGCATTATCAAGCTTTAAATGTCACAGATCTAAAGCAATATGTCTGTGGAATATTTGAAGCATGAAACAGTGTGTGTTATACCTCCAAGACTTGTAACAGTACGAAGTATATTTCTCTGACATAACAAAAACAATGTGAATTATCATACATCAAGAATCCGTGACATTTTAGGAAGAAACTAAAACTCTATGGTGAAGTGGTCAAATCACTGAAATCTATCTCTCAGAAATTTCTCTGTGAAAGAAGGAATGGAATTATCGGTATCCGAAAATAATGCCAATCCTAAAACCTTTACAAAACAGTGTCATATCTCCCTGTAAGAAGGACTCTGATGGAAATACAAGTTGCGCCAAGCTCATCTCTATGACACAAGTTTGTGAAGAAGCCATACTTCCTTCCTATACATAAAAGGAATAACTAGGTCTATTAAAATGCAGAATCGACTTCTCTGATTAAATCACCCATACGTCAGGTGTAAGTAAATTACGTCCTTTCATAAAAATTGCAATCTCTGAGGTGTAAAAGCTTTCTAGAGAAAACAACGACCCTGCAAGCAAACACCTGCGTACTCCAGAGCTTCCAATCCTTATCGAATTGATAGCGTGGCATACCAAAGATTAATAAATTGACAATGAATCGGATAGATGGCGGTGGAGCATATTAATTGCGTGGCAAAAATTTGATATGGTGGAGCCGTCGGCACACATTTTCTTTTGAATGGCGTCGTTTTAATTACAAAGGGGGGGATTAAATTCTTACCGCGGACGGGATTTGAAGCCCGGTCGGGGCTCCACCAGCAGGCGGCCCACACCAACACAAATTAGATAAAAAATTAAATACCTTATTCGATTTCTATGTATATATTTAAATGTTTATTCATATACCGCTGATGGGATTTGAAGCCCGGTCGGGGCTCCACCAGCCAGCGGCCCACACCAACGTAAATCATATAAAAATTTTACCCTGTTCGATTTATATGTATATATATTTATGTATCATTCAGTCATCTAAGTTTAACTAAAATCCATCCATTCAAACGACTGACAAAGCCAATGCATCAAGCACGAGGTTAAGGTAGATGACCACGACGGGCATTAAGCTTTGCCATATAATTTAAATTTAAAATTAAATTCGTAATTTACATATAACCTGTAGCGTGTGTACAGTTAGATATATATATTTGTGTTATATTTCACTTATATTATATTTCATTTAATATATAAAATTTAATTATATAGCACATGACGCGATTATGGATAATTAAAAGTTGAAATTATATATATATATATATATATATATATATATATATATATATATATATTTCATTTATTATATAAAATTTACTCAAAAAATTATATGACCTAAATTTAATTAAATTAAAACAAAGGTATGGCATATAGTTTGGTATATAAGAGTTTGAAGTGGATATTTTATGGCCATCTAAACTAAGGTGACAAAACCTTATAATATGACATTAAATAAGGATTGAATGATCACATCTTATGCTGTGATAGTATGGGCATTGTGATGCATTAAAACTATAGTTAAATTATGAAAACGGTTTGAAATACCTAACTAGATGATTCACGTCAAGTTGGGATTAAATAACTTTGCATATGGAAAGTTATGAGTTAAGCTTTTATATGTATGATGTAAAAGTTTAAATGCTTTCATGATTAAAAGGGGTATAATAAAGGTATTTTGTTTATATGCATAATAATTACTTATAAAATGTGCGGAATCAAACTAAATAAAAGTTGATTAACACTATTTATAAATTAAGTTAGAGTTGATTTATACAAAAATAATTGAAGTTTTACTCTCATTTATTTGTTACGCAGACAGGGAGAGTCACAAGGGTAAAGAAAATCAATATTCAAGTGTTTGTTTTAGCCATAAGTAGCTGAAATCAATAAATCCCTTCTATCACTGCATCTAGGACTAAAACATTCTAGACAAGTTTTACAAACTAACACTATGATCTATGAAAACCCCTGCATTTCACTTTAGAGTTAGTACGCATAAAATACCCTGCATAGGACAAGGAGGTCACGTTGCCATCCTCCTTGACCTCGGTACTAGTAAGACCTGCCTGCAGATAAAATAGAAAAAGAACTATACCCGTATGCAAGCTTAAATCTTACGAAAATTATATCCTGTCAGTCTAAAAATTTACCCACTTCTCATAAATTTATTATGTATTTCAGGAAAAGTTACAATGTTTAACACGTACCAAAGGTGGCAGCGCCAGCGAAATGCATCACCGCCACCTCCACCTTCACCATCGCCATCGCCACCATCAAGATCGCCGTCAGCGCCAGTTTCTCCACCCGATCTCACTACTGTGATGAGCTCATTAGAAGCCATTTTGGAAACCTTAAAAGGGTCGCAGTTGACCAGGAACAAGGAGGAACGACGTCATCCAGAGGAAAGACATTCAGAAAAACCTAAGGATTTTGATGACAAACCTCATAGAGAAGATATTTCACGGGAACTGCAAAAGATTAAACTCCCGGAATTCTCTGGAGGACGAGCTGGAGGACGAGCTGGAGAACATGCTAAAGCATGGTTGGAAGGGATGATCAGATGCTTCGCATTAAGAGAATATTCTTCAACTTCTAAAACAAAGATCGATGTATTCCAACCTCCACCTTCACCATCGCCATTGCCACCATCAAGATCGCCGTCAGCGCCAGTTGCTCCACCCGATCTCACTACTGTGATGAGCTCATTAGAAGCCATTTTGGAAACCTTAAAAGGGTCGTAGTCGACCAGGAACAAGGAGGAACGACGTCATCCAAAGGAAAGACATTCAGAAAAGCCTAAAGATTTTGATGAAAAACCTCATAGAGAAGATATTTCACGGGAACTGCAAAAGATTAAACTCCCGGAATTCTCTAGAGGACGAGTTGGAGAACATGCCGAAGCATGGTTGGAAGGGATGATCAGATGCTTCGCATTAAGAGAATATTCTTCAACTTCTAAAACAAAGATCGTTGTATTCCAACTAAGGGGGAATGCTCTGATTTGGTGGGGAAATATGGAAAAACAACTGCATCTCACTTCAGATACTGTTCCTTGGGAGTCGTTTGTGCACCGATTCCATGCGAAATACTTACCACCTTTCTTTCAAGAGAAGCAAGCCCGAGCCTTCCATACTCTAACCCAAGGTGCTAAAACCATGGAAGAATACGAAATAAAGTTCATGGAACTTGTAAAATATGTTCCTTATCTAGACACGGATGAATGCCAGGCAGAGCGTTTTGTATTTGGATAAAATCCTCGGATCAGAGCCATGGTAAGAATGTGGAAGCCACCGACGGTGGCAGAGGCGGTTGAATGTGCTCGTTATGCAAAAGAACATCTGGGGATTAAAAGGGATTTCAGGCCAGCTGAACCAATACCGTAGGCATTTACAGGAAGGACTCCTCGAAATTTCTTCCGAAGAAATAACTCGAGACCACCTCCTTATGGTAACAGGTTTACCCCAAAAGGAGCGGGGGCAGGAGCTCCCAGGACCATAAATGCAATAGCTTCTGAGTCCTCAAACATCAGTGCTTGGATATCTCGAGGGACTGGTAATCGGGGAAGGAATGGGAGAGGAAGCGGCACCAGGGGACAAAACTCTTGGTCTGGAAATTCTCAGTCAAACTCAAAGGGACCAGCCCGGGTGGACTGTTGGGGGTGTGGAGGACCTCATCTTCGGCGTGATTGTCCAGAGAACTCTCAGAGAATAGGAAAAGAACCATCATCAGATGCCCAAAGCAATCATAGAATCCATGTTGTCGTCAACAACAACCAAGTAGCACATCAATCCACGGTAGTGGAATCTTCAGGTACTATCAATGAAATAAAACTCAAAATCTTATTTGACACTGGAGCTACTAATAGTTTTATTTCACCTTATGCATTGAATAAATGTGGGTTGGCAGCCTGCAAACAAGACGATTTTAGACAGGTAGAAATGGCTTTAGGAGACCTTCAATCGGCAGAATTAAGTGTTGAGGATTGCAAAGTTGATCTAGGAGTCTGTTTGACCAAACTAAAAGTATGTCATGGCCCCAGGAACTTACGACCTAGTGATAGGAATGGATTGGTTAGAGTCTCATCGAGCATGGGTAAATTGTTTCAGGAAAACAATACTTTGCTTGAATGATGTGGGAGAGACAATCCAAATACAGGGTATTAAGCGAAAAGTATCCTTGCGTTTCATCTCAGCCATGCAAATGAAGTGGTGCTTAAGGAAGGATTGTCAAGTGTATGCAGTTCAAGAGGTAAGCAAAGAAAAGGGGCCTTCCTTAGATCAGTATCCGATTCTATCAGAATTTTTGGATGTTTTTCCAAAGGAATTACCAACACTGCCTCCTAAGAGAGAGAGCCAGACCTCACCATTGAATTGAACCTGGTATGGAACCTATATCTAAAACTCCTTACCGAATGACCGCCCCGGAACTTCAAGAATTGCAAATACAGCTGAAAGAACTGTTAGATGTAGGGCACATTCGACCCAGTGTTTCACCATGGGGTGCTCCTGTAATCTTTGTTAAGAAGAAAGATGGTTTATTACAACTGTGTGTGGACTATCGAGATTTAAACTGGGCCACGGTAAAGAATAGGTATCCAATGCCTCGCATTGACGACCTTTTCGATCAAATGAAGGGAGCTACAGTATTTTCAAAGATCAATCTGCAATCGGGTTATCATCAACTCAAGATTAGCGAGAGTGATGTTTCTAAGATTGCATTCCGAACTCGTTTCGGGCAATATGAATTCATTGTGGTGCCATTTGGGTTGACCAATGCACCTGCAGTCTTCATGAACCTTATGAATAGCTTTCTCCACAAATATCTCGACAAATTTGTACAAGTTTTCCTCGACGATATTCTCATTTACTCTAAGAATGAGAAGGAGCGTGAAGAGCATCTTCAGATAGTGCTGTCTTGTCTCAGAGAACACAAGTTATATGGAAAATTATCCAAATGCGCTTTCTTTCAGAAGGAAATCCATTACTTAGGTCATATCATATCAGGCGAAGGAATCTCTGTAGATCCTGAAAAGGTAAACACAATCAGGGGGTGGCCGATACCTAAGAATGCACATGAAGTACGTAGTTTTATGGGTTTAGCAGGGTACTACCGAAGGTTTGTAGAGGGATTCTCCAAAATTGCAAAGCCGATCACAAACCTCCAGCACAAGGGTATTAAGAATGAATGGACTGAGGAATGTGATAAAGCTTTTTCTGAACTTAAATGATTATGGACTAGTGCACTGATTTTGCAAGTACCGGATATGGGTAAAGATTTTACTGTATGTACCGACGCATCTAAGCAAGGGTTAGGTGCAAAATTAATGCAAGAAGGAGGCGTAATAGCATACGCTTCAAAAAAATTAAAACCCCATGAAGAATTTTATGCTATGCATGATTTAGAGTTAGCCGCGGTGGTTTTAGCTTTAAAGATGTGGAGACACTACTTGGTAGGGAGGAACTTTGTGCTTAAAAGTGACCACCAAAGTTTGCAGTATTTATTCACCTAGAGAGACTTAAATGCAAGACAGAGACGATGGAGTGAACTCCTAAGCAAATGCGATTTTGTGATTTCATATATAAAAGGGAAGGAGAATGTCGTAGCAGATGCTTTAAGTAGAAGACCTTGAATATTCTCCCTCGTACCTATCAAGGTGAACTTAAGAGATCAAGTGCGTGCACATCTTGTAAGAAATAGTTGGTACTTAAAAGCAAGGTCGGGGCTCGAAAGCAACCATTCACAGGAACCTAAGTTTGAAGGATATGATTTGGAAGAGGACAGAATTCTACGATTTCACGGAAGGATGTATATACCAGATAGTGGAGATCTCCGAAACACCATCTTGAAGGAAGCACACCAGGCAGTGTATTGTGCACACCCTGGGGTAAAGAAGATGTATGTTGACACTAAGAGACTCTTCTTCTGGTCAGGCATAAAAAATGACATTGTCCAATTTGTCGCTAGGTGTCTTGAATGTCAACAGGTAAAAGCTGATCATCCTCACCCAGCAGGTCTCTTACAACCTCACGACATCCCTATGACCAAATGGGAGATAATTTATATGGATTTTATCGTTGGGCTATCTCTTACGCAACATAAGCATAATGCCATTCTGGTTGTGGTGGATAGATTAACAAAAAGCGTCCATTTCATCCCAGTAAGAGATACTTATGAAGTAGCTGATGTAGCTCAGGTATTCATAAATGAAATTATTAGATTTCATGGAGTACCTAAGAAAATCATATCCGACAGAGATCCTCGGTTCACATCATGGTTCTGGAATTGTATGCAGTCGGCCTTGGGAACTCAGTTAAATTTAAGTACAGCATATCATCCTGAGACCAATGGACAGACAGAAAGGGTAGATCAAGTACTTGAGGATATGCTAAGGATGTATGTTATGGACCAACAGTCGTGCTGGGAAAAGTACTTACCCTTGCTAGAATTTGCTTACAACAATAGCTATCACAGTTCAATCGGGATGTCGCCATTTGAAGCATTATACGGAAGACCCTGCAGAACGCCGTTGAGTTGGGACAAGTTAGAAGATCGAATAATCGTCGGACCAGAATTGATCCAAGAGATGGAGGATCAGGTAAAACTGATTAGACAACGATTGAAAGAGGCTCGGGATAGACAGAAAAGTTATGCTGACACTCACAGGACAGATAGAAGCTATGAAGTGGGAGATCGGGTTTTCATCTGCATCCGACCAAATAAGAGCACCATTCGGCTTGGGAAAGGGACAAAATTATCCCCCCGATTTATAGGACCGTTTGAAGTCCTGGAAAAAGTTGGACCTGTCGCTTATCGTCTTGTACTGCCACCCCTCCTGCACAAAATTCATAATGTATTTCATGTATCTGCCTTACGACACTATATCGCTGATAAATCTCATGACCTTCAATGGAAGGAACTGCAAGTATTGGACGAGGGAACCCTAACGGTCGAACCATTACGTATTCTGGAACGTAGGGTTTGACAGCTCAGGAACCGCCGGATAGACCAAGTTAAAGTCCAATGGGACAAATATAGTCCTGGATCAGCGACTTGGGAAGATGCTAAGACTTTCTGCCAGAATTACCCCAACTTATGCTAAATTTTGAGAACTGAAAACTTTTTATGTATATGACTACTATATTTTGATATTTGAAATTTTGAAACATTACGTAAAGATGAGTTTTTACTTTGCCGGTACATGGATACCCATAAAGATAGAATGCTACTTCACTCTAGTGATACAGGATATATGCTGTTTGTTTAAATTTACCAGTGCATGGATACCGATATGCAATATGTCATTTAAAGTAACATTTCAAGAATATGAAATCATAGAAGAGTAACTACATTTTAAATATGAAAGTGAAACATATTGGTATACAGATTGAAAATGGTTAAAACAATGCATCATAGATGGAACATATATGAACTAAACAGAAGCAGTATCTGAACGATAAATTTTATTGGACATATTGATACCTATGTGGACAAATGTTTTAATTCAATATGTTATATAAGTTCTAGGATCAATATCATAAATATCAAAGTATTTTGAATGTGTAGAGATTGTTATATGGGTAACAATTTGTTATGAACAAAATAGATGCATGTGCTGTAATGTGTATACGAGTGTTTACATTGCAGATTATGTACCAGTGATTACCATGCAGAACACAAATTACCGAAGCAATCTACGTTATGACAGATTTCCAAGAACAATTGAGACTCCCTGAGATCCCACGATAGGGTGTTGACCCTGGTCCTACTGCGAGGGGTGGAGTTGTTGCCCACCATTTATCCTCCAACACCTGGAGTCATGGGAGGACTGTGTGAGTCACGCTCCCCTAGACGTGTGATGATGACTGTCGAATGCCTACAAGCACGTCAGGTCGACGTAATCGACACTGATATCCTTAAGGTCTATGAATGGATCAGTAAAACTAATGCCATGGCATATTCCGGTAGAGGACGGATAGAATGAGAGTGGAAGAGATTAGGAAAGATAGGATGCTTTTAGAATAGTTTGGAGATTCGGATGAGATGGGAAGTAACAATTAAATTACCGATACATACTTATTCAAACAGAAATTCAAATGTTAAAATTTCAAGCATTCTACAATCACCCTAATCCCTAAAAACACAATATTTATATGAGTATATGAAACCCTGAACTTCGAGACGAAGTTTTTTGAAGGGAGGAAGTATGTAACAACCCGTTTCCGAGTTATACACAATGATATTAGCATGTGTACGGTATAGGCATTTGATAGCTACACCTGCCTATCTCGCACACATCGCACTAGTACACTTAACTACTAATATCAAGATTACCTGAGTTAGAAATTAATATTAAGATTTCAGATTAATATTCATATTAATTTAGTATAAAGTATATAAAAAGGATTAATAAAAAGAAAATAAACTTAAGTTAATTAAAATATATATATAGTTAATTTAATATTCCAACATAAGCCTTAATCATAAAAATACTCAAAATTCAAGTCGCTTACTCCTAAACAATCTTCTCTTTAATATCAATCACATCTCCATCAATAGCATTCGTACCTTCATTTATGAAGATCAAATCTTGATAGAGAAGAAGGCGGTGGGGGAGGATGTTAGGGCGGTGGAGAAAGTCATATAAGGAGGATGATACGAAGGTGAAAAGGGATCGGTCTTTGAACTTTTGCTGATTACCAAGTGATATTATGGAAGGAGAGGATTTGTGCTGAAAGGGAGTTTGGGTTCTTGGAAATCTGGGCACAGGGGCAGAGGAAACATCCTCTGGGTCTGAGATTGTTCCTGGATTGGCTGGGAGGATTTGATTGTTCCAGTAATCTGTTCATGACATCACAAGGAGCTCAACAAATCTTCAGCCCGCTTCAGGATTTGTAAATTTGTGCTGATTTTCAGGTAATCCTCTATGTATAGATTAATTTTGCAAGCTGAAATTTCAATTTAGCTGTTACAATGTTTCATTGGATCTGTTTTTACTCAAATCGAAGTTCAGATAGGTATAATTCAGAAATCAGGGGACAGAGTCATTACAAGGGACAGGAGGATGAGATGATGAAGGCATATTTTGCTGAGGATGGGCTTGTGGATTTGTGAACACTTCATGGGCAATCAAAACCTCCCATGGAAGAACCTTTTGTTGCAATTGATGCATCACAACCATTTTGATAAGAGAGTGGTGAAAGAAGCTCTGCATCTGGTGTGGATGGTCTCCTTTTGTAAAATATAAGACATTTTGTACAATATAAGACATTTTGTCAATACTCCTGTAATATTCCTAATTAGCGACAGCTAATTGGAATATTCGATTTTGTTCAGTTTTGCAGTCTATAGTATATAAATAAATAAAAAGTGAGTGGAGAGGGTCTAACTCACTTAAGTGGAATAAAACACCTTTCTAGTAGCACAACGTTGTGACTTAAGAGGGAGTCAAGGGGGGGGCCAAGCACCAAGTAGAGAGGGGGCCCACATATGCTCTAGAAGCTACTGCACAGGAGAGTAAGAGCACGTGGCAAAAGAGGGAGGCTCGTTGAGGAGATGGGCCTTAGGGTTGGAGGAAGGCCAACGTTATAAAAGAAGGAGGAGCCTTCTCATTTGGGGCATTTTGTTGTTGATGATATTGAGCTAGAAGTTTTGTCTACTTGAGCACGCTGGCTGTTTAGCCTGTCTGCGGCACTGTTTAGTGCATTGAGTGTCTTCGGTCGAAGGTCTCGCCCTTAGCCCCGGGGGAATTCGAGTGCCTGCTCGGGCAAAGTTATTTCTTCAGTATTTTGTGAAAGGTTTTGGTGTTTGGGTTTGTTGCGGAGTTGGGCATTCATAGAGACTACACAGTCACTGAGAGGGAGGACACAGTCCATCTTGGAGGTGTGCCGGATCGGGATTTTTGCAAGAGATTGAGCCGAGATTTCGAGCAGAGGATCAACCTTTGCCTTTGGGAGGATTTTGGTGGAGTTTGAGGTGGTGTTCCAGTCATTCTCATTTAGCCTCTGCGCAGAGCCTTGGAGGCCAGCGTAATTCCCCAAGGGGGTGTTTTTCGGAGGATTTCGGAGGTCAGACATTTTTTATATGGTTTCTAGGTTTTGTCGAGATTGGCGAGTAGAGGAGGATTCCAGATTTTCAGCTTATTTCGGCAAGGGGAGCAGCCCCTAGTCTTCAGTTCATTCCAGCAGTAGCAGCTACACGGCAGTTTTCCAGCAGCTGGGACGCAGTTCAGAGAGCAGCCATTTCCTGTATATTCTGAGAGTATTTCTTCACCTGCCTTGAGCAAAGTCAGGTGCCATCACTCTGATCACCTATTGTACTTCATTATATTTCTCAGTTTAATAAAATCGCTTAGCATTTCCTCTCTATATTTCTGGATGAGTTGCCGTACATTCTGTCTATGTTATTATATGTCTGCTGCACTGTTATTTTTATATATTCTTGAGCATTCTAGTTCTATACCACTTGGTGTGTTTATCTTTCACTCTTAGACAGAGTCTGGAAAGGGTCAGGTAGCCTCCGGATTTCTTCCTCTTTTCAGAGGCGACATATCCGGTAAATGCCCTCCCAGTCCATCTCTGGTTGGAGTTTGCCATGTTTTAGAGATATCCCCGAACGGGATATTACAGTGGCATCAGAGCATAGTTCTGGCTTAGCCTGTGGTCTATGACACTGGGGAAGAGACCATATATTTGGAACAGAGGCAGGAAATACAGACACCGTGAGCGTAGGTTGGAGAACACCTACGGAGAGGGAGACTGTGTTCGAGTAGTGGACACAGAGCAAGAGAGAGAACCTGTGACAGACGCAGAGCAGGAGGAGCCTATATTAGATTTAGAGCAGAGAGGGCCAATGGCAGATGACACAGAGGCCAAACAGTTTGCGGAGGCACTCCTCAAATCAGTGCAGGATTTAGCTAGATAGATTGAGGTGATGGGTCAGAGATTCACCGCTGTAGAGGCTAGACAGCGTGAGACCCCACGGGTTTTCCAGGTAGGAGAGGGATCAGTTACATCCCACCATTTGCCGGAGCATGGTGCTGCTCAATGTGATACTCCTCAGTCGATGGCTTCACGTGCACCTACCCGCTCTACCATGCCCACTTTCTTGGGAGCAGACACAGGGACAGGAGCCCAGCAGGAGGCAGAGCCCGGTCACATGGGCGAGTATTTTGCAGAGTATCAGGCCTATGGGAAGGAGTTCAGGGATGCTCTCTCATTCCGTGATTTTGTTCAGCTCCAGCGGGACAGTAGACCTCGCGACCATCACAGAGGGCACCGACATTATCATGATGGAGATACCCACCGCACATCTAGCAGATTTCATTTGCCTACGTTTGATGGCTCATCAAACAGTTCGGCAAAGTCTTGGGTGGAGAAGTTGGACATCTATTTCCAGCTTAACCAGATTTCGGAGACGGAGGCCATCAAGGTGGCAACATTGTATTTGGATGGTGAGGCCCAGGACTGGTGATTCCATGGGATGGTCACACTCAGACATTCTACAGTGACGACATATGCCGAGTTTACCAGGAGATTGATGGAGCGATTTGACCGGAGGGATCTGGAACAACACTTTGTTGAGCTGACGAGGCTCAAGAAAACTGGGAGCCCTGAGACATACATTGCAAATTTCTTGAGGATTTCAGTGATGGTGCCAGATCTATCCACAGCACGGATGATCTATATGTTTGTGGAGGGATTAGCAGAGCCACTTCGGGGTCTAGTCAGGTCTACTAGACCAGCTATGCTTCAGGATTCTATTAGCAGGACCCGAGACTTGCATGATGCGTTGCCCAGGACTCGGACACCTTACCCCCAGAGACAAGGTTTCCAGCCCAAGGGGAAGGATGTGAGGATTCCGCCTCCCAAGGGGAATCAAGGACGGGCACAGATAAATGATGATGCCAGGAGGGAGTTAAGGAAGAAGCGGCTGTGCTTCACTTGTCAGGAGCCCTGGGCACCAGGGCATAGGTGTGCTGCTGGCAAAGCACACTTCATAGAGGTCTTCTCTGATGATAGCGGGGAAGAGGATGAGGAGGCATGAGATAGTCAGACAGCCCAAGATCAGTTGCCGCCTCCACCTCCAGGGACAGGAGGTGCAGCTTTTGCACCCACAGGGGGGACCCTTGCAGCCTTGTGAGGAGTTCCCAAGTATTTGATGTTGCGCATATGAGGGACAGTGCGTGGCCAGCGAGTGTCAGTTTTGGTTGACAGTGGGGCAACCCACAACTTCATTGATGCACAGATGGTCGAGCGGAGAGGTATTCCGACCGAGAGCTTTGACAGATTTTCAGTTTTGGTCCCAGGAGCCCAGACGATGCAGTGTGCCCGGTATGTTCCAGAGTTGGCAGTAACGATGGGTACCTACACCGTGACTGATCACTTTTTCGTGGTCAACATACCAAATACCAATGTGGTATTCGGTGTTCAGTGGTTGATTACTCTGGGGAAGGTCACCATGGATTGGGAGGCCTTAGAGATGGAGTGGGATGACAAGAACACCGAGAAGCATGAGAAGATCCGCGGGATGCACACTTACCCACCTCAGACAGTTTCGGCACACCGGATGGAGGCAGATTTCCGTAAGGGAGACAAAGAGTGGGCGGTTGAGTTGCGGGCATCAGAGGCAGAGACCACCGGTCGAGCAGTTCATCCTGATATACAAGCCATCTTTGACAGGTATGATGCAGTGTTTGGGGATATACCACCAGGTCGGCCACCAGACCGAGGGTTTGAGCACACCATTGAGCTTGAGCAGGGAATTCAGGCAGTGATCACTACCCCCTATAGGCATCCCAAAGCCTATCGGGATGAGATTGAGCGGGCCATCCAGGAGTTGCTGGCTCTTGGGCATATCAGACCGAGCATGAGTCCGTTTGCTTCTTCCATGGTGTTGGTGAAGAAGAAGTTCGGCACATTGAGGATGTGCATTGACTACAGCGCCCTGAACAAGAAGACCCTGAAGAACAAGTATCCTATACCCAGGATCGATGAGTTGAAGGATGAGCTGAGAGGAGCCAAGTTCTTCTCGAACATTGATTTTAGATCAGGGTACCATCAGATTCGCGTGAGGGATCAAGACATTCCCAAGACTGCCTTCAGGTGTCATTATGCGCACTTTGAGTTTTTGGTTATGCCTTTTGGGCTAACCAATGCACCAGCTACTTTTCAGTCTTGCATGAACCATATCTTCCGCAGTCATCTGAGGAAATTTGTATTGGTCTTCTTCGATGACATACTCATATATAGCAGGACTTGGGAGGAGCATCTCCAGCATATAGAGGCCGTACTACATATCTTGGAAGAGCAACAGTTCTATGATAAGCTCTCCAAGTGTGAGTTTGGGATGACGGAGATGTTGTATTTGGGTCACATTATTGGAGTGGACGGAGTGAGAGTCCATGACAAGAAGATTAGGGCCATCAGGGATTGGCCAGAGCTGAGGAACGTGACGGAACTTCGAGGATTCATTGGCATATGCACCTATTACAGGAAGTTCGTCCAGAGTTTCTCACAGCTTGCTGCACCCCTTACAGATTTGACGAATAAGGGGGCATTTAGTTGGTCAAATACAGCGCAGCAAGCCTTTGATAGGCTCAAGGAGGTAATGAGTAGCTGCCCAGTGCTTGCATTGTCGTATTTTACGCAGCCATTTGTCTTGGAGTGTGATGCGTCGGGAGAGGAGATCGGCGCAGTATTGATGCAGGGAGGACACCCTATAGCCTTTGAGAGGCGGAAGCTCCTTCCCCACGAGAGGTTGTATTCCATATACTAAGAGAAAAATTCTGCTCTACGATAACCTTTGGAAAGTGCACCAAATTTCCTCATGAGAAATGACCCCAGAATGGATTTCTGAGCCTCTTGCTCCGCCCCTCGTTGGATCTACAGCGAGGCTAGCCGCGGTCCGCATCACCCATGTCTTTGTCCATTCCAACCAACGCGTTCCTTCTGTACATCACCTGCTCCTGTACCTCGAATCGATGTTGAAACCTCTCTGTCACTCCCGCACACGCTCTCCCTGCGGATGGAGTTGTATAACGCGAACTTCCAACCCGCGAGAAAATCGATTTTGTAAGGAAGCGAGTATGCACGCGGTGGCCTTTCCCATTGACCCTCGAGTCTTCTTTTATAATCTTCTCGTTGAGATATCAACGGCTGAGATTAGATTTCTAATCAACGAGCTAAGATCATAACTTGACTTCATCCATGTTTTCAAAGAAGATTCACCCTTTGGTGCACTGTTAAAAGTACATAATTATTGTTCCTAAGTTTAGACATGAGTCACCATTAAAATAATTAATTATTTTAATGAAACATGCTTCGAGTGGAATTTCCACAAACGATTTATGGGTTCTTTGGAATACGTGTATTTAAGCCTCCTCACAAAATTTGAGACTTGGAGCACTTGATGCTACCAAAAATCAACATCCTACGCAAGGAAAGTGCTCTAACAATACATAACATATTCGATCTAGAAGTCTCCTTTGTCTTTGCGGAACATCGACAACCTATCCATCAACCACTATGTTGTTGCGCTGTATGCTACGCCTGTAATAGCACTACCCCTTATGTTGCATCTGCTACCAGCTCCCTCTTAATTGCTACTTCATTCGTTGCGAAACGGATTTAAATCATCCATCTTTACCATAAAATAAACAAGACTTTGTTCTTCCTAGGGCCTTGGTGAGAATGTCTTCTACGTTCTCCTGTGGGGATGTCTTTATAGCACTATCTTGCTCCCCGCTGAACACGAATTAATACGATAAAATGAAACGATGTTGATGTGCTTTGACCGATCATGAAAAAGCTTGGTTCTCGAACTTGATGCAAATGCGATTATCACATAGAATATTGGTCGCTTCCATATTTCTTTTGAATAAATTCACTGAGTTTTGTTATAGCCTCACACGAGTTGTGTTGGCTGCCATATACTGCAACGCAGTTGTGACCGGTGCTACGGACTTTGCTCCTTGCGCAAGTCCGCTTGATATACGTCAATGTTGAAACTGGCCTACGCAATGCTTTTTTGATCCCGGCATTCCTACCCAATGTTATATCACGATCCTGCGTGTCATCATCACCTGCGGTGTATTTTTAATCCATATTTGTTGTTCCTTGGATATATCGGAGAACGTGCTTAGGCTGTTGTTACCAGTGTATTCTTTGCCCTCTTTGGTTCTGCAATGCAAAATTTGAGGAATTAACGGCCCCCGTAACAAATGCCAGTGCTTCAGTGTTGACCAAATACATGAGAGATCATATGAGTTGTCTACATAAGGTGGGGTCCACTTCTTTATCTTCAGATGCATCAATTTTCTTCCAATTGGTGATTATTGGAGTAGCCATGGTTCTACAATCTTGCATTCTAAATCTCTTTAGAATCTTTGTAGTGTATCTTCCTTGCCCAAGGAAGATTTCTCCCTTCTACTGCCAAACTTCCAATCACAAACAATAGTGCATCAACCCCAAATCCTTCATGTTGAATTCCTCTGCTAGGTTCCTCTTGTAGTCTTTGATGAGCCTAGATTATCTTATCAAAAATAGATCATCTACATAACACCAAATAAAGAGGCTCATTCTCTACGCGAGATATTAGAGATTGGAATCAACGTCACTCTTGACAAACCCCATCTTTAGTATCATCAGTTTGACTGCCTGCTCGCAGTCTGGGTGTCTGTTTGAGTCCATGGAGCACTGACCTACATACATGGGCTCCTTCTCATGTGTTTTGGCTCCTTACGGTTGTTCGATGCCCCAAGCCTCTTCTTCTATCACCCCATTCAAGAATGCGGTCTTGACGTCCTGCGAGTGATCTCCCATCCCATACGCACGCAGGGGCCTCGTGGATACGATAGAGGTATATTTGGCTACGCGCGGGGGCGAAGGTTTCTTCATAGTCCTTCCTTCTTTACATGAGCATATCCCTTGTGTGAACCTATCCTTGTACTTCTCTACACTTCCGTCGCAATATACTTAATATTGTAGATCCATCTTGAACCTACAAATGATTTGTCACGAGGTCTAAGTCGACTTCCCGGACATCAATGGTATGATGAGTTGTACTCTCTACCCTCAACATCATCCTGGACTTTGATCTTTGAATGGCTTCTTGAAAGCCGAGAGGGCTCGACAATACGCTGCCATAGCTTGGTATACGCTCGGCTGTCTTGTTTCTTTTCTCGATTTGGAGCCCAACAGGCGACTCCTCTCGTCCCTAGGCGTACGTCATACTTCTGCTTGTTGAACCCTTGCTTGGTAGTGGGTGGCTCAATCATCTCTTCGTCATGTTGTCCCATCTCTTTGCGAGCTATCTAGATTTTTCTTCCTAGAAGAAATACTAATCACGAATCCATGATGCTAGATCACGATGGCGACACTTG
The DNA here is from genome assembly GCA_034641835.2 of Pinus albicaulis. Taxonomy (NCBI): domain Eukaryota; kingdom Viridiplantae; phylum Streptophyta; class Pinopsida; order Pinales; family Pinaceae; genus Pinus; species Pinus albicaulis. Next base: position 995,848,430 of record CM076570.1, on the reverse strand, counting down.
TCTGGATCCTCTCCTAGCTACCGCCAGACAAAGAGGTTCATATTTAAGAAGTTTATTCTTTGGTTGGCATCTCACGAGATCTTTTGAAGGCTCGATTCTCCATAAATTTCATGCCCTCCTTACTACCATTTCGATTACCCGGAATGTGGATCTTGTATATGCCTTGGACGTCCTAACTGTATCCTACGAGATACCCTTTCTCGAAAATTTGATCCTAATTTGCTTTCCGTTTCTCGTTGGAACATGGAAATATGCCACACTCTTGAAAATCCTGAGTTGATTTCCTCCCATTTCATCCACAATAGAAGACACTCTCGATCGTTGTCTTGCCCAATACTCTGTGAGGGGTCCTGTTACGAATATATATAGTTGTGTTTGCATGTACACTTTACAAAAATATAGGAAGATCCTAGTCATACAACATTGTCTTTGTTGCCCCAATAATAGTCCTGGCTGTTCCATTACGCAACTCCATTAATAGGATTGTGAGAGTGGTCCATTCTCTTTTGATACCCTCCCTTGCAAAAATACATGAATTCCTTATCGGTGTATTCACCCACTTTGTTATCGATCACAATACTTTGATTTTCTTCGTAGTTTTCTACGAGCTTTAAATTCTCTAAATACGTAAGACCTCATCCTTGGTCTTAAGTAAATCCAAATTTTCCTTGAATGGTCATCTATGAAAGTGACAAAATATTCACTTCCACCTGGAGCTCTAGTAGACATCGGTCCGCAGTGTCTCTCATTATCAGACCCAATACACTTTTTGCCCTATTGTTGCTCCTAGAATACCCGCCTTCAGCCTGAACACACGCTATACATCATGATACATCATGTTTGGTACGAAATTGGAACTCCTGTGACCGTTTCTGCGAGCATTCCACAAGCTCCATGGTGTAGATGCCCCATTTGTCTATGCCATAGCTCATTCAGATCTGACTCACCTCTTAGATTGTTGCCTATTATTTTCATGGAGACTCGGCGCAACTTGTATAGTTTGTTGCTTGAGTCCCAATTTGATCTTTTCTTCCCGACTTGGATGTTTCACATAGACTTTCTTCCCAATAGAGTGTACGCCATATCCCTTGTCCTACAATTGAGACAACGAAAGTAAATTCATTCACTTACGCACATGCGGCACATTAGTGGCTCGGAGGCTCTCTCTGCTTCTATTTGAGAAATGTACGGTCCTTTTCGCAGGATTTGTTTGTCTTGTTCCCATAGTAATTTTAAAAATCCATGGTTCTTCTTCGGTAAACTAAGAAATGATCTCTTTACTCCATTCATATGAGTTGAAGCTCATATCAATGTACCAATCATTTGAATGATCGGTGCTCGCTAAACAAGCACGGTATTTTTCCGGCCCTAGATGCCAACTACGTAGAAACTCGATCTTCCATATTCTCCTTGATTTCTCTTTTCCTACCAGATTCTACGAAGGAATACGAGCCGCTATGAATACGTTTTCTTTAAAGAACAGCACCGAGTTCCTTTGGCATAGACCCTCCTGCTTTCTTTTTAACCTTGCTGCGATACCATGTGAAAATTTCAACGCTTGAAATTTTACGCATTATCTAATATTATTTCTTCTACTTATTATTCAGAAGTAAGTTATTTACATCAATTCTCTTGATAATAACGAACAAATTCAAATGTAGACTTCACAATCAACGAAAATCAAAGACAGCACAGAGTGACACGGATATTTTGGACATTGTCCTCGGAAAAAACCCAATGTGGGAAAGCCGGTCCGTTACAGAGATGAGGTTCCTTATGCTTCAACAAAATCTCCCTTTGCCTAGATTTACAATCAATAGTAACTAACGAAATTGCTACTAATAACATTGGAGAAATTCTCCAGGTACAGTGTGAAAAATCACCCCCGAAATGGCTCTCCCACCACAGTCTGCATCACCCTGCACGGCTCGCATGAGGACGGGCGTAGATTCTGTCCAACCCTATGTTGTTTTCCTGTGTCATTCCTTCTGTACATTGTCCCTTGCTGCTACTACAAACCTGCTCCTATACCCCGGATTGATGTTGAACCCTCTCTGCCTCTCCTCCACCTACAACTCTCCTCGGATAGTTTTCTCTTTCCAAACTTCAGCCACTAAGAAAATCGATTTTTATGAACATTGAGTATCTACCTTGGTGTATTTTACAAATGACATGAGTCTTCTTTTATAATCTTCTCGTTGAGATATCAACGGTGAGATTAGATCTCTAATCATGACTAAGATCATAACCCGACGATCTGTGTTTTCTAGAAAAGTCCATGTCTATTTTATTAATGCCCCTTAATTATTTAATTTCCCTAAGTCTACCTTGGTGTATTTTCAAATGTTGGCCTAGGAGTCTTCTTTATAATCTTCTCGTTGAGATATCCTTGGTCGAATTAGATCTCTTATGTGACTAAGATCATAACTTGACTTGATGTGTTTTCTAGAAGATTCACTCTATTTTATTAATGCCTCTTAATTATTTAATTTCCTAAGTTTAGACTTTAGGTCTTATTAAATAATTATTATTTAATAAAACAAATTCAGAGTGGAATTTCTAGCGATTTTGGGTTCTTTGGAATGCGTGCTTCGAAGCCTCCTCACAAGTTGAGACTTAGAACCGCCAGATGCCAAAAATCAACATATAACGGATGTTGGTTGTCTGTTGAAGACCATCTAGGAGAAACGTTTTCTCCTATATACCCTACCAACTGGTAAGGAGTAACATACGCTCCAATAGGGACATGAGCTCTCGGGAAAAGTACACGAATCTACTCGGACGGGTTCATGACCCCAACAATGCGGTAAAAATAGACACCGTACCTACATGCTCACTGAGCAAGCACACGAGGCATCATGTTTTCGTGGTGCCTTATGATCAACAATATTATTATCATTAAGGTGAAATCAATAAGACAAAATGGAAGAGTATTGTCAAATGAATAATCTGTGTCAGTGAGATATAGTGTGTTCTAATGCGTAAATCAACATGCAATTTTTTGATTCCTATCCTAACATGCATATAATAAGGCTTGTTGTCGCACAGTTGTCCGAACTTTGTGACAAGGCTCAGATTAGGGGCTGTCACCTTTATCCCCAATCTCTCTATTTAAGCTGTCTCCTTGCAAGCTAAGGGAGGTAGACCCTGATGGAGAATCCAGGAGACATAGCTAAGACATCAAATACTTAATAAAAATGAACGAGATTCCACAGATCTAAATTAAATTTCACATTTAAGACCAGTGCCTTATGGAGTCAAACAGAATCCCGTTATGCGATTATAAACCAGTAAGTGACGATTAACTGCTGCTTATCAAAACACGATTGATCAATGATATCTATTTGAAAATGCCACAACCATGAATAACAATAACATGAGAATGCCAGATGCTTGAAAGATTTCCGAAAATAAGATATTCCAATATTGCCTAATTCGAAAATTTAAAATGTCCACAGTCAAACCTTAGATAAAAATTTTAAGGCTCAGTTGACCATAGGACTTAGAAATTTTTAAAAAAATTTTGAAATTTTGAAATTTATTTATTTTATTTTATTTTTATCTAAAAAAACAAAACAAAATTAAGTTAATTCTAAAGAAAAACTAAAATTAGAACCTAACTAACTAAACTAAAATAAAATTAAACTAAATTACAACGAAGTTAAAAAAAACTAAGCTAAGCTTAAATTAAAATTTAAAATTCTAAAATTTATAAAATCTAAAACTAAAATCTAAGCTATCAAATAAACTCTAACAAAAATGAACTAAATTAAAATTAAAAATCGAAAATCTATGTTGCCAGGAAACGTGGGTGCGGGTGCGGGGACGGGGACGGGGACGGGGACGGGGACGGCATTTTTTGAAACAGGGTGCGTGGGTTCGTCTGGGTATTTTTATATTAATATATATTATAAATTATAAATTATAATTTATATATCATATATAATACTATATTTTATAAATTAAATTTATAAATTATAAATTTAATGAAAATTAAGACTAAACAAATTTTAAGAAAACAGCTACCATCAGAATTCTTATCAGAATTGCATCAGTCAAACATCTGGGGTGTTTTTCCCACTCAGTGTTCTTAAGCTTGTCATGCCTGCCATGCAGACACAGATTTGGTAACGTTAGAAAACAATCATTCATTAACTGAAAAATGATGCAACAGAAAAATTGCTGCAATATCCACACAAGTTTCTTGCGGCAGTAAAAAACAACTGTTTCAAAATCTACACATAAATTTGATGAAGATCCTACCCATAAATTTAATGAGGAATGTGATTTTTGAAATCTACACATACACTTGATGAAGTAGGCCTATTAGTATTGTAATTCAGATACTCGGATGATTGATTTTTGCTAACTATGAAAACTCAGGCAGACAGGCTGTTTTGCACGCTGTCTACTGATCAAACTTCCTTTTATTGAAAGTCCCACAAAGGCAAGTAAAATTTTGGATAGGTATATTGTCAGTACATTAAAACAACTCCAAAATCTCAAAGCATGCATTCATGCTCTTGTCCACTACAAATTGCTGGTTGTGGAGTAAGCAGATAACTTTTTTTGGTAATGAATAATTAAAACCCCTTCTAAAAGCAACTATTTACAAAAGCATCTTATAAAGTGCCAGCATACTGGATTTCAAATAACTTGACAAGATTCAAGCCTCCTAGCATACAAGTTGCTTCTTCCATTGTGTAACTGTATCGAGAAGGGTCAAAACACCATATCAGTTTCTTGTTCTTTATACAAAAGAGCAAAGGAAATGCATAGCAAATATGGAAGCATTCAAAATTAATTTGCATGGTTATGGATACACCCTAGATGTTTGACTGAAAAACGATGGGTTCTTCATACCAAAAGAACCCAAGAACCCGAATTTTTTTTTTGAAGAACCCGGTTCTTCTGAGAAGAACCCGGTTCGTTTGGGTTCTTCAGGGTACTTGGGTGCGGAGAATCCGGTACTTGGGTGCGGGAACCCGGTGCGGGTTCGGGAACCCCACCCCCGGGTGCGGGAACCCGTGCAACGTAGTCGAAAATCTAAAAAACACTAAACTATTAAAAAATGAAAACGATCATATTAAAACTTACGCTAAACTAAAACTCTAACAAACAAAACTACAACTATACACAAAACTACATTGAAACTAACGCTAAACCCTTCCAAAGCGAACCCGATGAGAAATAACGCATATACTGTATTTGATTTTTTTAATGTTTGCGTTTATTTGTGTTTGCTGTTTGAGTGTGCAGGTCGATGGACGACAGACTTGGACGCAAGGGCAAAAACGAATTTGAAATGTATGCGATTGTTTTGCTGTTTGTCGTTTTGCAGGTGAGCTTGGACGGATGCACAGTTGAGTTTCGATGAGAGTAGAAAGTTAGATAGGCGGCTAGAGCAGCGACTAGGACAGAGGGTTCGATGGAAGAGAAAACGAATTGGACAGAGGGCAATATGCAGCGCAGAAAAGAGGGATCTCGATGGAAAGTAGAGGGACGTTAGCAGAAAGGGCATCGAAGGGCAGCTGCAGATCAACGTGGAGCAAAAGAGAAGGCTGCAAAGAGACGCCAGATAAAAGCTGAGACAGGGACAGCGCTGACCAGAATGAGGAGAGCCCAGTACGCACAAATTTTCTCAGCAGATAAATTAAATTGGCTTCATTTAAGCTCAATTTATTATGCTCTCTGAATCAAATATTGCCCAGATTCGCCCATAGGAGGGATTTGAGGCCAGATCTGGCCTTTGGAGGTCAGATCTGCCTTGGATCTTTTAAAAAAATTTATGAGTAAACCCTTAACCTGCAAAAGACAGCCAGATCTGAAGATATACACACCAAGAAACAATTAAAACCCTCACAGTCCTAAAAAATTTACAAATTTACAACTAGTTTACAGATTTCAACCCTCATGGTTAGATCTGAAATCCATTTTAGCACAATTTTCAGAGATTAAAATTTTTGGGAGAGGCACAAGCCTTCGAAAGCCCTGCAAAACCACAAATTTCGTAAGATAGACCTGGAAATTTAACAAATAAAGAGCTTATCAGATTTATGTTTATTGAGAGTCGGCTGGTCCAACTGAAGACTTCCCCAGACGCCCAATCTAAAAAAAATTCCCCTGCACACTTAGATCTGAATCTTAGATCGATAGAGATTTAAGAAAACAACATGTGACCTTTGCAGAAAAATCAGAATGTTATTTTATAAACCCAGAAAATTGCATAAGATACCTATATGCAGATTAATCCATGAAGGCCATCAACCATAAAATACAAGAAACAAAATAGCAGAGTTTAAAGACAATTCACCACATAGATCTGAGAAGGAACATCCAGATTTGTAACCCCAAAGTCTTTATGCTTTATTCCTCAAAAGTTTACAAGAGCTTCTAAGAGCAAGTGCACGATCCTGAGATCGGATGACTCAAGGCTGACAAAGACCTCTAAATTTATAGGACAAGATCTCTAACGGCTAGTTTGGATGATCCTCGTCAAAATAATCTCAACCGTCCAAAAGATTTAATTATCTTTTAATCCGGAGCGTTGAAATTAAAATTTTGGGGAAAAAACGAATTTATCATTTAATTCAAATTTAATTTACTCAAAAATATTATTTTTGAGTTACTTACCCCAAAATTTTGACCTTGACTTAACCACCAAGGCCCAAGGGTCCAATATTTCTTAAAATTCTCAATATTCCCTTGGCTTGGGGCTTTCAAAATCATTTTCCAAGGACCCACAAATTTTGCCTTTAAAGATTTAATCCCAACTTAGGACCCTAAATTAATTATATTTCTGGTTTAAGATTTTAATTAATTGACCAGAAAATTCAATTAATTGACTAAGAGGGGATTATAATTATTTTTCCAACCCTCTTTTACATGAGATAAGACATTTACATACATGAAGGGGGAAAACCCATTCGTATAGACCCTCAAATAAATACCCAATTCTGCGACTCAAAACATGATCTAATAGACCAAGTAGCTCAAACTATTTTTACAAGGACTCGATAGAAACACTAGGACTCACTTAGCATGCTGATGACAAAATCCACCCTAGCTTTGGGGTGAGGCTGGAGGGAAAAACTCTGCCGATCACTTTCGTGAATCAGTGCGACAAAAAACCTCCTAGGATAGAGATCATCAACAACATACTAGGCTTACCTAGGTTGTTACATACATGGACGGTCTTACTTAGATCATTTCAGTATCGATGAAATACGGATGATGGAATACCGGATGAATTTACCGACCACGTCGAACATGTGAATCCCATTTGAAAAAAATGGGGGTACTCTTCACCCTATGGGGTCGTTGACAAAGTTGTGGTCAACGAGTAGCATGTCAAGAGCGATAATCAAGGTGCGTAACAACAGCGAAGAAGTTCACCACATGAAGTCTTCACGTGGGCGACATTGCATACAATCATTGTAAAGGTATCATTGTAAAAGCATCATTGTAAAATTTGTACAAGTTTCTATCTACCAAGAATTGAAGAGGTAGTGTCTGGGAGGTCTAGGATCATCATTAGGTATTTGTGTCATAGTTGGGGTTATGGTTTAGTGTGTCTTCTTCTTCTACATCATTCTATATCATTGTAAAGTGGATCATTTTCTCTCGGTACGGGAGTCCATTCTTCTTTTATTCTTCTATAGGGTGGTAGGGTGGTGCTAGGTCGGGTGCATGAAGTCACCAACAGTGTTCAACCCTGTGAAAACTTCAGGGGTGGTAGGGTGGTGCTAGGTTGAGTTGTAGCTCATTGGGTGTTGGGGGCATCCATTCAATTGACTACTAAAGAATCTTGGGCGTTGGAGCGTCCATCTAGTGGGAGTTGGAGAAGAATGCTTTTCTAGATTTTAGGAAGTTGGAGCTTTCTTTTCAATTGGAGTTGAATATTAAAGAATTACTAGAAAAGCATTCGAGTGGTTTTTGTTCCCGAGGGGGTTTCCACCTTAAAATTGTGTGCATTTGTGTTCCTTTTGTTTACTCGTTGTCATTGTACAAACACCGATAATAATTGAAGATTAACTAATGCTACGAAAGATTAATAATAATATTAATTGGAAGAATACTAATTCACCCCCCCCTCTTAGTATTTCCAACAATTGGTATCGAGCTTGGTTCCTTCAATAGTAGTTTAACAATTGGAAGGAGGTCATGGAGCATACCAAGAATGGTGTACCTCTGTTCAATGAAAATAATTATGCACTCGGAAAGGAAGAATGGTCTATCTCTTGGCACAAGGTTACGAAGTATGGGACACTCGTTCAAAATGGCTTTACACCAATCATGGATGAACAAGGTAAGAAGAATTTGGTAAATGATGCAAAAGCAAAGAATATTATTATCAATGGACTTATTGAATCTCGTTTATCATAAGGTGTTAGGTTGTAAAACCGCCAAAAATGTATGGGACAAGCTTGAGAATATATATGAGGTGACTCAAATGTCAAAGAAGCAAAGCTTCAAAATCTACTGAGCAAAAATTCAAGCAACTCGAGAATGAAAGAAGATGGCAACATTGCGAGATACTTCCAACACGTTGATGAAATAACCAACACTCTGAAGGATTGGGAGAGCTCGTTGACGAGAAGACTATTATATGAAATATTCTTAGAACATTACCAGGAAGATTCAACCCAAAGGTATTGGTCTTTAGAATACGATGCAAATCTGGACAAACTCAAGCAAAGAGGAATTACATGGAGTTCTCATAGCATATGAAATGAGACTTGATGAAGAAGAGCGTACTTCACATCTAGAAGTTGCATTCGTTGCATCTAAGAAAACCAATAAGGACAAACAACCTTCAAAGGAAAAGACCCTCGCCTCGTAAGTGTGAAGAAAAGGAAGATGATGAAGAAGGTCTTTCGAGATGGAGAATATGCTTATTTTACAAGAAAACTAAAAAAATGGTAAGGGAAAATTCAAAGGTAAACTTCCATTGATATGCTTTGGCTTTGGTGAGGTTGGGCATTTTGCAGCAAAATGTCCGAACATAAGTGATGGCGACTCAAAAGGAAAGAAAGGCTTTAAGAAATTCAACAAGCAAGGCAAAAAGAAATGATTCAAAAGGAACTTTCTCTCTAAAGAAGATAGCTCATCATTCGATGAAGACAATGACAAGTGAAGAAGAAGCCAATGAGAGAGTACTGTTTATGGCCAAGCACAATAAACAAGAGGTATCAAACAACGAAGAAGAAGGGTTGACCATAGAAGAATTTTCTAAGGAGGTAATCACGCTTATAAAAGAGCTCAAGGTCGAGAAGATCCGTTCCAATACTCTTGAAGAACAAGTTCAAGGTCTCAAAATTGAAGTTGAAGAACACAAATGTATTGAAGAGTCACTTCAAAAGAAGTTGGAAGAAAGCAACCAAGAAAGGGACGCATTAGAAGCCGAAGTAGTCTCGCTACGTAAGGAAGTGAAGAAGGGAAAAAAGCTGTCCAAAACTATGCCAACAACTCAAGGGCATTGGAAGAACTCATCAACAATCAACGATCTTACAACGATAGAATTGGCCTCTGGTTACAATGAAGAAGCGAGGACCTTCTACAACAAAATACAATGAAACCTATGAGATATGACATGTATGTAGACTTCATTAGACAAGATTCGCAAGAACGACTCTTGGAAGACAATTCCTCGATGAAGATTTCCATCCAGGGTACCAACATATTTTTCATGGCTATTGTTATTCATGTGGAAAATTTGGTCATAAAGTTGTAGAATGTCGCGCTGTACCCTAGGAACCAATACAATTGCAGGGGAGTCTTTCAAATATGAACCTCCCAGGGGCTCAACGAAACATCAATATATTTGAACATTTAAGAAATAATATGAAATGTTACAAATGTCAAAACTTTGGACACATAGCCGAGAGACTGCAGACTTGAAAATCCTCCAGAAGAATCTTCAAAGCCACAGAACAAATGAACATGGAAGAAGAAGCAGATTGATAATTGTGCTCTCGCTCTCAAGGCTCAAAACAACAAAGATGTTTGGTATGTTGATAGCGGTTGCTCAACGCATATGACTAGAGATAGAAATAAATTTGTATCTCTGAAAGAGAAGAAGGATGGAACCATATCCTTTGGAAATGATGGATCTTCAAATGTTATAGGATCGAGTACCGCCACTCTCGAAGCAAAGATGTTCTAGCCAAGAATGTTCTTTTGGTTGAAAACATGAATTACAATCTACTTAGTGTTGGACAAATGTGTGATCAAGGACACACAATGCTATTCAACTCCACAAAATGTGAAATCGAGAAAGGCAGGTATGGTAAAATTGTGGCTACAACAAGTTGAGCTCCAAACGTCATATATGTTCGGGATGAAGCAACTAAAGCATGTCTACTAGCTAAAGAAGATGAAAAAGCTGGTTATGGCACAAACGAATGGGTCACATAAACTTTGACAATCTTGTCGGGATAAGCAAAAAAGGAAGCGAGTACGAGAAATGCCGAAAAATCTCAAAACCTTCCAACACACTATGTGAGGCTTGTCGACACGACAAGCAAACAAAAGTCGAATTTAAAACAAAAGAACACTTTACATCACATCCATTGGAATTGATACATACCGATCTTATGTGGTCCCTGGGAGAACAAAAGGCTTAGATGGAGAATTATATTTCATGTTAATGATAGATGACTATACCAGGATGATAGCCGTCGGTTTCCTAAAGAAAAAAATCGAAGCATTTGAGTGCTTTAAGATCTACAAGGAGTTGGTCGAAAATGAAAGCGATTTGAAAATAAAGTGTCTAAGATCGTATAATGGCGGAGAATTCACTTCCAAATTATTTCTGCAATACCGTGATGAAAATGGAATAAAAAAGACAATTTTCAACAACATGAACACCTCGACAAAATGGAGTTTGCTTAAAGAAAGAACAAAAACCATACAACAATGGGTAGAACAATGTTGAAAGGACTCAAAATTAGATGAAAAAAATCTGGGTTAAAGCAATTGATACGACAATCTTCATTATCAATTGAAGTCTTCTCGAAATAATTGCAACAAGACCCCATATGAATTATGGAAAGGAAAATCGGCTAATGTAAAATATTTCGAATCTTCGAAGCAAACGTTATATCAAAAGAAAAAGATCAAAAGTTGGGTAAGTTTGAATCACGTGTTGACGAAGGTATCTTTGTTGGTTACTCATGCAAAAGAAAGGCCTATAAATGCTATAATCTAAGACGAAAACGAGATAGTGGAGAACATAAATGTTACATTTGATGAAGATGGTGTTCTAACGAATAATGACAAGGATCTAGAATCTTTGAAACTTGAGACAGAGGCTGAAAAAAGAGACAGAGAAAATTGTATAACAATGTAATATTCCCATTTTTGGTATCACCCATGACAGGGGCTAGGAGGGACTTCCCGGGAGTTAGGAGCGAGACGGGTCACATGTATAGATTGGTGCTATCGGTGGGCTCGGGAGTTTTCCGGAGGAGTTTTGAGGAGTTTTCATGGTGTTCGGAGGCATTCGCTTGATATAATCCATCATCCGAGCAGTTTGGCTTTCGTTTCGATGCATTCCGATAACTTTCGGAATTTTGAGTTATTTATGGGCTTAACTCGACTGATTATGCTCAAGGTGGCATTTCGGGAGGAATACACGATGGAACACCTTAGTGTAATATCTCATTGAACCGGGACGAGGAGACCTACACGATGGGATAGTTAGACACAGATTTCGATGATCGGAGGAGGTGTGGTAGCCAATCTACCCTTTTCTCGTATTAAAAAGGAATATTTTAATAAAAGGAAAAAAGTGCTCCATGAATAAAATAATAATAAAATAATGCTCTAGAAGGCTCCAAGGGATCTATAAAAGAAAGGGAGGAGGCCATTGGGAGATATCTTTGGAGTAGATCATTTTCTTGTGTATGAGAGGTTTGAGAACATGGATTCTCTACTTCAGCTCGTAGCCCCGTGACGTAAAACCCTCGGGTGAGTTGTGAGTGTTGGACTGAAACCCAACTCTCTTTGAGGAGACTTCATTCGAAGTTTCACGTAGCTTTAGTGATATTGGAGTGAGGATCATTCAGATCTTCAACGGGAGCTTCAGTGGATCTCGAGTGGTAGCTATTGCCGGGAGGGAGAGGGCGAAAGATGGGCTTTTGGAGGCCATTGTCGGGTAGCAAGCAGTGTAGCATTTTCTTGAGGCCGCTTGTATTTCATTTATCTCGACTATCTTTTATTTCGACTTGTAACCCCTAGTGATAATATAATAAAGCCGAGTTATATTCCCTACATTATGGTGTTATGGATTTGCATGTACTTGTATGTTTAATTTTACATGGCAATCTTCTCGTAAGTAGATGTTGATTTTGCAAAGCATTTTGTGGAGTTTATTTATTTATCCGCATTTTTAGTAAAAAATATCCCATCCGGGATATTACGGTGGTATCGGAGCCGTGATCTTGGCTTAGCCGTGGGATTGATCTGGAAAAAACCAAGTTCAAGGGTTTGATCGTAGAAGAAGATTGAGGGTTTATATTGGAGGTACCAAAAGAAATTATCGCTAGAGGAAGTCGAAACCCAGTCCCCATTTGCGAGAATGAAGAGTAAAAAGGGGCCAACAACATTGTGTTTGATCGATTTATGCTTCACGGGACTTCCGAAGACTTTGCAAGAAGGGCCACAATAGTTGTTTTTATTTCTTGTGCGTGGAGTGTGAAGGTTGATTATGTTGAAGGGAATTAAAAAAAAATTAGCGAGAAACATTAGAAGGGTTGAGCCTTATCAAATGATGTATTTTTTGGTGATCTGTCCCAAATTCTATTGAAGTCGAGTCGGCTTTAAACCGAAATTCGGTGGAAATCAATTTGGGAGGTCGAATCCCTTTGCCGCTCGATTTGACCAAGCTCGCACCAATTCTAGGGCATATTTCGACATTGAAATCGCAGAGATGAGTACATTTGAATAGAGGTTGTGCTTCGAAGGTCGAGAGCGCACCGGTGGCGAGGGAGCCGAGTTCAAATAAAGACCGACATTGTTGACTAATTATCGAAGAACAATAACCGCGGGTCGAGCATGTGATCGTGGGAGAGCTCGTTGATGAATGGCGTAATATGTCTGACGGATATTGTCGCTGCATTAATACAGAGTGTACGCATCACCGACAGAGACGAATTCCATCAGGCGTGATGTGGCATCTTTAGTGGGGCTGTGAATTTCCGAGTGGGGGGCCGTCTGGAAAGCCGAAGATCGTGAGTGGGATCGTTGGTGCACCCACCGCCGGGATTGAAGGCCGAAGTCTACGCGCAAGACACCAACGAATTGGAGTCACGTGTTGGTGCAACTCGTAACCTTCGTCGTGGTTTAAGCCTCGAGGTATGTAACCGACGGGAGAAACTCGTGTGTATAGAAACGACGGAGTTGAATTGGTGTCATGCGCACAACAAGAGAGCCGAAACCATGAGTCAACGCATGGGAGTTGAACAATTGACTACAAGTGACTCGTGCAAATACAAGGATATGACAAGGTTGCTACTATTATGAAGGTCGTGCTTAAATATCGGTTGAAGGTGGGTTTCATTTCTAGTCCTGAGCCGTGGGAATAATCCGATTAGCGACGATTAATCCGAATATTGCCTCGACAAACTCCTTGGAGAATTTTCAAGATAGAATTCTAGAGTTTGGCATTTGACCAAATGCTTTTTCCAAATATTTCCTGTCGAGTTTCATTCGTTGGGACGAAGTCGCAGAGCAAGAGGGGGGACAAGATAGAGATATGTGGAGGACCGAACCGCGAATCTTGTAAAGGCCAAATTAATTGGAACTCGAATTGCATTAAATCGATTAGAGCTTGAACTTGCCAAGTCGATCATTTTGGGAGGAAAATTTCAAATCAATTAATGTTGGGGCCGAGTATATCTTCCTCACAGAAAGCTTATAATTTTTCGCCGAAGCCGAGGGGCATCATTTTATTAGAGGTTGAGATTATAAATTTGGCAGATGTCGTTACCATATCCGATTTGGTCTCAAAAGGCTAAATCCATTGGGCTAGATTTACACTTAATTCTCGCAGGATCGATTCTCTCGTTGGTGGGTCAAATTTATTATTTCTCTGGCTAGCGCAAATATTCCTCTAGTTCTAAGCATATTTACGATATTGTAGGGCGTAAGTTTGATAGGGGTCCGATCTCTAATAATTATATATTTTGAAAGGGTCTGAATTTGTGCCTCATAAAGGAGGGTCGAGATTCAATTGTTTTTGTGTGACTAATAAATTGTAGAGGAAGACCTGAATGCACCGAATGTCCGATTGTGTTTACCATAGTTTGATTCACCATTGGGCCGCACTTTCATGTTGTAGCGTGCACTTCCTCTCGTAGGGGCCGAGTGGAATTTGTTTGGAAAATTTTGGTACTTATAGCCGAGAAGCCACTTGTCCGATTGCACTCAATATCGTAGTCTTTCTTCTAGACCCGTATGCATCCCTTTTGATAGGAACAAGTCGAGTTATTGGCTTCAACAAGGTACGTGATTTATTAAAGAGGCTCGAGTTTGGAGCATGCTTCCTCGAATACTATTAGAGGCCCAAGATTATTTGTTGGGTCGAGATTTCCGTACAATACCAAGTGAATTATTTTCCGATTTGAAGCATCATTTTTGTAGCAGACGTAGTGAAAAGCCATTTACCACCGCCGCAGAAGATGTACCAAGGCAATCTCGCAGTGTGCAAACCAGGTTTCCCTCGTTGTTCACCTTTCAATTTTTTTTTATCCACATATAACAAGTCAAGTAGTTCAAATTACTTCGAATGCAATTTTTTTATCATAGTAGTTGACACGAAGTCTTGTTACAAGTGTCATTGTTCAAGCAACAAACAAAAATCTACATATACAAGTAGTTTGTCATGAAACTATTTGTCAAAACAACTCATTAAGAAATTCAACAAACTCGTAAATAGTGACCTAATTATCACAAACGGTCTTGTATTCATTGGTTGAACCATGGAGGGATTCCTAAACGATTGATGAAAATAAAAAACGAGGTTGGTTCCTTAAACCACCATGCATCGAAGACCGTAAAACAGAACCAAACAGTGCAGACCCCTTTTCAAAAGGAATTTAAGCCATCCTTCAAAAAAGGACAACGAAAGGATTTACAGAAGAATTGGGGATTGGACACAAAAATCTTTGCACTTGGGACAGATTTGAAACACATGAAGATGTCATGGAGAGTTTTGTCCAAACTAGAAGAGTTTAATGAACTCATGTCTACAATAGACCAAGCAGAAGGGGAAGAACCGATTTGGGCTCTAAAGCCCGCTATGCTCGCTTTTATACACTTTCAAATTCTTGGAGGAACGTTGTGAAGGGGTCACACTTCCGAGTCTTGCAGCTTGCCTCAGGGTACATCATGAAATTGACCGCACCTATAGCCCCATATAATGATGATATTATGAGGTTGATTGTAGAGACTTTTTCGGGATTTGGACAACAAGATCGGGCTCTACCTTCAGAAAGAAGCTTGAGATTTTATGGGGTATGGCCACATTCAAGACTTATGTCATCATGATTGACCTTGGGTGTGATGACCTAATTTTGCGGATGTTCCGATGCTTCTCAAAGCATTAGGAGACATCATCCTCGATACTCGTCATAGCACACATGAAGTCCATCTTGTCATCATGTATGAGAGACCATGAGACCATTGGCCAAGAATTGCGTGACCCGGTTGTTGAGCATTTGGAGGAGAGAGTAGTTGGTCTCACCTCGCCGCTTATGAGCTAGCCCAAGGGTTGGTTGAGCAGAATATTGGGCTATTCAGCAGACAGACTTGACCAAGGGAGGAGTCGCTCCGCTTTGGTGGGTCAGCAGCAGAAATGAGCCGAGGAGGAAGGGACTTTGCTTCATTTGCAAAGAACTCCTGGGGGCCCCGATCACTCATGTTTGAGAGATGCAGATGAGGTGGCAAGAGGTAAAGCAAGTAGACGTTCCTTCGTATGCCAAGATGAGGACTCTTCCTCGGATGAAGTCCATGGGGTCATATGAGGATGCTTTTGGGGAGCGAGAGCAATGATGCAGAGATGATGATGACAAGAGACCGTAGTCGTGTTCTAGTGTGCGGGGTGAGCAAGTCGTGGACCGTATAGGAGATACTCGGGTGATGAGTCCCCCTATGACGATTCAGCCATAGGCGAAAGATATGAGGGAGCCCGAGTCGGCCAGAGGAAGATACTATTCACATCGTGCATGATATTCCTTTGGGGGGAGAGCCGGATGGGCGCCCACATTGAGCCTATGATGGATATGCAGGCTAATATTGGGGTGAGCCTTTGAGGTGGAGCGATCGGATGCACGTACACCGAGTACGGTGACAACAACTACGGATCCATATCCTCCGGAAATTTTGGAGGTTGATGAGATAGTTCTGCAGAGGCTAGTAGACAACAGGAGCATTACATTCCCAATCAGGGGAGGGGGGTGAGCTCGTTGGAGACCCGTGAGAGCATCCATTGATGGGTTGACACATTGAGGAGGTGCATATAGATGTACACGCAAAGTGGCGGAGCCGTAGTGTTTTCAATGGGTAGCACTCTCCATGAGTACATCGACTGGGGCTTACAACATATCTTGCCCACTTTGGCCCATTATAGAGAGAGGGAGCTTTCTTCATACGCAAAGCGCTTCCATTGGCGTACGGGCGCAGCAATGGGAGTTGATTACGGTCGGCGGCAATACTCCGGGGCATGTTCCATGTGAAGTTGTTGCTACATTGGATTCTTCTTCCGGGATGGACCGGCGTGGGAGATCATGAGTTGGTACCCTCTTGATGGTACTGGGTATTCTTCGCAGTGGAGCATAGCGGAGCTGGGGGCCCTCGGAGATAGTAGATGTTACGGATTCCAGTTGGCGAGGGAGGGGGCACAAGTCGTCGTTTCTTCGACACTCCATCCCGATTTCAGGGAGAGCAGATCGGCGTGGGATTGAGTCGGGACTTGGATTGGAGAGAGGTGATGAGTTGGTATGCAGCTTGGTGGGACAAAGATATGGAGTTACAGGTACAACACAACAGAGCCCAGGAGCATTGATGCTTGTTGGTGGTCTTCACCTCTTAGCGCATCGGCTATAGCCAGAGGCGAAGCGCAGCTCGAGCCGTGGGACTTGGGCAATGATTGGCCATGGTGGCATTGGGATTCGGGAGGATTGTTTGTTGGCCGGTACAGTGAGAGATCGGGCTTTGGGATCTTGACATTGAGGGGTCTATTCCGAGTGGTTTGACACAGGGTGCATAGCAGTCGCCCCAGAGGTTTGTATGGGATCCGAGCATTGGGCCTCGCTTGCGGCAGGCCAACGCAGTGGCCCACATATTTCGATTGCTTGAGGGCAAGCAATCTAGGGGCATAAGGTCCGCAATATTCCCATTTTTGGTATCACCCATGACAGGGGCTAGGAGGGACTTCCGAGTTAGGGGCAAACGGGTCACATGTACATGATTGGTGCTATCGGTGGGCTTAGGAGTTTTCCGGGAGGAGTTTTGAGGAGTTTTCATGGTGTTCGGAGGCATTCGCTTGATATACTCCATCATCCGAGCAATTTGGCTTTCGTTTCCGATGCATTCCGATAACTTTCGGAATTTTGAGTTATTTATGGGCTTAACTCGACTGATTATGCTCAAGGTGGCATTCATGGAGGAATACACGATGGAACACCTTAGTGTAATAGCTCATTGGAACCGGGACGAGGAGACCTACGCGATGGGACAATTAGACACAGATTTCGGTGACCTGAGGAGGCGTGGTAGCCGATTTACCCTTTTTTCGCATTAAAAAGGAATATTTTAATAAAAGGAAAAAGTGCTCCATGAATAAAATAATAATAAAATAATGCTCTAGAAGACTCCAAGGGATCTATAAAAGAAAGAGAGGAGGCCATTGGGAGATATCTTTGGAGTAGATCATTTTTCTTTGTGTATGAGAGGTTTGAGAACGTGGATTCTCTACTTTAGCGTAGCTCCCGTGACGGGTAAACCTCTGGTGAGTTGTGAGTGTTGGACTCGAAACCCAACTCTCTTTCGAGGAGACTTCATTCGAAGTTTCACAGAGCTTCATGATATTGGACTCGAGGATCATTCAGCATCTTCAACGGAGCTTCAAAGTGGATTTAGTGGTAGTCGCTGCCTGAGGGAGAGGGCAACAGCTGTCTTTGGAGGCCATTGCCGGTAGCAGAGGCAGCGCATTTTCTTGAGGCCGTTTGTATTTCATTTACCTCGCCTATCTTTTATTTCAGCTTGTAACCCTAGTGATGATATAATAAAGCCGAGTTATATTCCCGCATTATGTTGTTATGGATTTGCATGTACTTGTATGTTTAATTTTACATGGCAATCTTCCCGTAAGTAGATGTTGATTTTTGCGGCATTTTGTGGAGTTTATTTATATATTTGCATTTTTAGTAAAAATATCCCATCCGAGATATTACAAACAAGAAGTAACTATCAACCAAGAAGAAGTAAATAACGATTATCAAGATATACCGAACAACAACAAGAAGCTCCTCTAAAGAGAACAAAAGAATGGATTCAAAAGAACCATCCATCAAATCAAATCATTGGTGACATAAATGAAGGTTGACAACTTCTGCTCATCATAAGAAACTCACATTGCTTTTCTAGCAAGCTTTTAGCCTAGTAGTTTTGAGGAAGCCAAACTGTAATGAACATTGGGTAGCAACTATGAATGAAGAATTGGATCAAATCGAGAAGAATAACACCCGGGAATTAGTTTCATGACTAAAAGATAAAAATGTCATTGGGACTAAATGGGTGTTCAGGAACAAATTGAATGAAGATGGATGAAAGTTACTGTAAACAAAGCAAGATTGGTTTGCAAAGGCTATGCACAAGTGGAAGGAATTGATTTCGACGAAACATTTGCACCAAGCTGCGCGAATGGAAGCCATCCGAATGTTTCTTGCCTATTCATGTTCAAGAAAAAATCAAAGTCTACCAATTGGATGTTAAGTCAAGCACTTTTGAATGGTGAATTAGGAGAAGAATTTTACATCGAATAACCCAAGGTTTTCTACTATCGTAAAAAAGAAGACTATGTTTGGTGTTAAAGAAGGCTCTATATGGTCTCAAGCGAGCTCCCGCAGAGCATGGTATGCTCTCGCCTTGATGGATATCTACGTAAACAAGGTTCAAGAAAGGTACTCGCCGATAACAATCTTTATGTACAAATAGATAAAGATAATTTAACAATCGTTGAGGTATATGTGGATGATATAATATTTGGTAGCAATGATGATCGACTAAGCAAGAAATTTGCTACAAAGATGAAAAGTTACTTAGAGATGTCTTTACTTGGTGAGCCGACATACTTCTTAAGGCTTCAAATATCTCAAATAAGAGAAAGGAATATTTATATTTCAAGCTAAGTACATCAAGGAAATGCTTAAGAGATCCAAAATGGAAGATTGCAAACCCGTCTTTACCCCGATGGTAACAAAGTTGCAAATTGAGCATAGCACGTTTACTCATCTAAGGATGTGGATCGAGGTTGTACGGATCTATGATTGGTAGTCTTCTATATGTAACATCGCCGACCGTATGTTATGCAAGCGCTGGACAAGTAGCAAGATTCCAAGCAAAGTACGAATATAATCACATATTATTGTCGTCAAAAGAATTCTTCGATATGTAAAGGGCACAACAACATATGGCTTGTGGTGTCCCAAGGGTAACAATCTCATTATTCAAGCCTTTACAAATGCGGATTGGGCAAGAAGCATTGATGATCGTAAGAGTACTAGTGGAGCAACATTCTATCTAGGTGGTTGTCTCGTATCATGGTCGTGCAAAAAGCATTGTATCATTGTACTCGAGTCATTGTAAAAGCATCATTGTAAAATTTGTACAAGTGTTCTATCGCCCAAGAATTGAAGAGGCAAGTATGCCTGGAGGTCTAGGATCATCATTAGGTATTTGTGTCATAGTTGGGGTTATGGTATAATGTGTCTTCTTCTTCTACATCATTCTATATCATTGTAAAGTGGACCATTTTCTCGGTACGGAGTCCATACTTATTTTATTCTTCTATAGGGTGGTAGGGTGGTGCTAGGCTGGTGCATGAAGTCACCAACAGGGTTCAAGCTTGTGAAAACTTCGTGGTGAGTAGGGTGGTGCTAGGTTGAGTTGTAGCTCATTGGGTGTTGGGGCATTCGTTCAGCTTGACTAGTGAAGAATCTCGTGCGTTGGAGCGTCAATCCGATGGGAGTTGGAGAAGAATGTTTTTCTAGATTCTAGGAAGTTGGAGCTTTCTTTTTCAATTGGAGTTGAATATTAAAGAATTATTAGAAAAAAATTCAGGGTGTTTTTGTCCGCGAGGGGGTTTCCCACCTTAAAATTGTGTGCATTTGTGTTCCTTTTTGTTTACTCGTTGTCATTGTACAAACACCGATAATAATTGAAGATTAACTAATTCTCCCGAAAGATTAATAATAACATTAATTGAAAGGAATCACCGATTCACCCCCCCTTCTCGCATTTCCAACAATTATCACATAAAATGTTGGTCGTCTCCATCCTTCTTCTAAATAGATTCACAAGCAACTTCCTAAGCCATATGGCTTCACACAAAGCCCAGTGTTGATCGCACATATTTCGCCTCGACCGAGCTCGAGCTACGGACTTCGTTTCCCTACCGCACTAGGAAGTCATTCCCCGATCCAATGTTGAAACAAGTACTCCGAGGTACTTTTCTGATCTATCAAACTTCCAACCCAATCGTGTCGTTGAACCCACTCGCATGATGTCATTGCCTCTGTGTACTTTAATCTATGCTCCAACTCGTTCCTCGTATGTATCCGAGAATATGTTTGGATGCCGCCCGCTCACCCTCTTTGGTTCCACCATGAATTGACTAAGGGTGTTGATCGCATAACAAATGTCCGGCCTAATGTTAACCCGTATATATTAGGGACCTTGCATGAGTTGTCTGTACAAGATGGGATCAACTTCTTTATCCTCAAACGCATCAATCTTCTTCCATTGGTGATCATTGGAGTAGCCATGGGTCTACTATGAAAACTTTTGAATATCTCACGTAAAACCCTACTCGTTAATTTTCAGATTTACTTTTTCCTACTTACATTAAGTTATTAATGTGAAATATTCAACATTAACATCGAAGTAAATGCATCAAAAGCCTACACTACGTGATCTAAGTTGAATACATGCAGCAATGACAAAGTGACACACAAATATTTTCCGCGACCATCGTCCTCGAAAAAACCCAATGTGGGAAAACCGGTCAGTCTTCAGGCCGTCGAAGGGTTTTTATTATTATGCGTAGTCCGAGTACACTGCGGCGACAAACTCGTTGGCCTTACAGAGAAAAAACATGGCATCAATACCTCTATCTTCGAGATGGAAAATATGGTTGAGTTCAACCCACAACGGGGAATTATGAATTCGAGCCCTTCTCGGCCCATCGAAACGTCGCTACTTTGAAGCCCTCCTGCGTCAACCCCGATGGCCTCGCATCAGCCCCTCGCGCTCGCCGGTGAAGGGCCCGTGTCACCCCCGTACCAGGCTACACCGCCCCTACGCCGCCTTGGATGGCCCCGCGTGGCCCTCGCTCGCCTCTGCATGGTCTCTCGCTAGGCTTCGCATAGCTCCCGGGCTGCCTGCCCGCGTTGCTTTGGTATGCCGCCCTCCCCTCGCCTCGGTTGTACTCTTGGCTAGGATTAAACCATCCCTTTTGCCAATCATCGCCCCTCGCCTTGCGTGAAACACTTCTAGAAATTGCTTATCAAACCACGCCCGGAATTTCAGCTTAGTCTCGGCGTGTCCGCCACCGTTGTGTTCTCCAACCGACCCCAAGCCCTCTTCTTATACTTTTTCTCGTTGAAACATCAACGATCGTGATCTAATCTTGAATCAACGGTTAAGATTAGAAGATGCTTTTGATTTGTGTGACTTAAGTCATTTTCATCACATGTTTAATTTAGTTAACTTTAATCTTTTTAATTTTTTCTAAGTTATAACTTTAGTGGTCCCTTAATTAGAAAGATCAATTAATTAAATATCTCTTAAATAGGATGGAATTTCTTAAATTGCTTTTTGGGTCTTGGAGATCTCATGTACTCTAGTCCCTCCACAAAGTTTGGGTGCTAGAGCACATACGATGCTACCTCAAAATCTCAACATCTACCGTCCCCGCATCCCGAACCTCTTCGTAATTTTCGTCAGCATACCTCCCTTGTCCAAGGAATATTTCACCCTGTCTATCGCCAAACTTCCAACCCCAAAAATAATGCATCGATCCCAAATCCTTCATGTCGAATTTTTTAGCTAGGTTTCTTTCCTTGCAATCCTTCATGAGCCTAGATGA
The DNA here is from genome assembly GCA_034641835.2 of Pinus albicaulis. NCBI lineage: Eukaryota > Viridiplantae > Streptophyta > Pinopsida > Pinales > Pinaceae > Pinus > Pinus albicaulis. The sequence continues at coordinate 995,826,061 of CM076570.1, read as the reverse complement.
ACCCGTGCAAGAATAGGTCATCTACATATAATACCAAAATTAGAGGCTCATTCCCCACTCGTCGTATAGTAGAGATTAAGATCTGCGTCACTTTTGACGAATCCCATCTTCTGCGGTAACCATAATCCGTACCATGCAGCTCCAGGTGCTTGTTTAAGTCCACAAGGCTTTCTTTAAGCCTCCGCATACATGAGTCTTCCCCTCGCTCTATGTGTCTCAAAACCCTATGGTTGTTCAATTTTTTCTTCTTCTTCTATCACCCCATTCAAGAAGGCGATCTTGACGTCCTTCTCGGTGAATCTCCCATCCCATGCGCCTCGCAAGGGATATCACGAATCGATAGAAGTATACTGCGGCTATTAGCGCGAAGGTTTCTTCGTTGTCTATCCTCGCCTTTGAGCATACCCCTTAGCCACAAACCCGGCTCTGTATTTTTTCCATGTTGCCATCCGCAACATATTTGATCTTATAGATCCATCTCGAAACTACAACGATCCGTCTCGAGGCTTAGGTACCACTTCCTGGACATCATTGGTCATTATGGAATTGTACTCTTCCACCTTTACATCTACCCATACCCGATGTTGGGGACTCTCGGGAAACTAGAGGGTTCTCAACCTCGAGCGCAAGGTTTGGTACTCGTCAGTCCGTCTATGCAACCTCTTCTTGCTTTTCTAGGAGCTTCAGCGAACTCCTATGCGTCCCTCGAATCGCTGTAATTCTCGACTCGTTCTTCCGCGTAGTGGATGGATCTTCTTGCTCCTCTTCTTGCGATCTTCCGAGGTAATACTTTTGGATTATTATGCCTTGGAGAAGCACTCGGTACTTGTTTCGGCGGGTCGGGAAGTGGCCGGACTAATGAGTCATCCTTTGACCGCGTTTTTGGAAGGCATCTCCCGAGATTTCCGAATAGCTATGTCCTCCATGAACTTTACATCCCTTCGTACCCTACGATCTTCCTCATCGCTAGGAATGTAGATTCTATATGCGTCGCCGTTCTCACTATATCCCACCATATATGCTTTGTTTTCCTCGTAGTCCGATCAAACTTCTTCCACTTTTCTTCGTGTATATGGTAGTACACCAAATTTCCAAAGATCCTAAATGACTCACTGCGGCTTCGCCGTGAAGACACTCTCTAGTGTAATCTTACCCTAGTGCCCTTGGAGGAATCCCGTATAGAATATACACAAAGTAGGTGTTGCATGCTTTTCGCCCATAGAAATTTGGGCATATCCGATCATACAACATTGCCCTAGTCGCTTCAACAATAGTTCGTTCTTCCTCTCCGCAACCCCATTCTCGCTCCGATTATATGGAGCGGTCCATTCTCTTTTGATGCTTTCCCTTTGCGCGTAACCTGTGTGAAGTCTTTATCGATATATTCTCCACCATTGTCCTGAACGCAATACCTTTATCATTTTCACGTCATATCTCAACCAAAGCTTTAAACTCTTTGAATCAATCAAAGACCTCATCCTTGGTCTTTAAAAAGTTGATCCAAGTTTTCTCCAGCAAAATGGTCATCAATGAAGGATGAAGTATTTGACACCACTAAGAGCTCTTGTGGACATTGGTCCATAGATATCCGAGTGTATTAATCCCACAAACTCTCTGCCCTCGCTTTACTTTTGGAGTACGCTCGCTTTGGCGTATTTGCAAAGTATGCACCCTCTCCGCAAACATCATCTCGTTTGCGTGCTTAACCGTGGAACTCCCGGGCTGAGTGTTTTTTCCGAGAATTCTTATAGCCCCATGGTGTAAGTGCCCCATCCTTTTGTGCCATAGTTCATTCAAATATTTTTTCACCACCGCCGCCTATTAGTGCCATTGGAGATTCTAACTGCGTAACTTATGCATTTTGTTGCCCCGACTCCAATTTGGGCCTTCTTATTCCAACTCGGGTGTTTGGACATATACTTTCTTTCCAATGAAGTATACATCATAGCCCTTGTTTTGTAACTCGAGAAACAGAAGCAAGTTCATCCCAAACCAGACACATGTAGCACATCTGATGGGCCGAAGCCGATCTCCTCGCTTCAATTTGAAAAACTATAGTACCTCTTCCAACAAACGGTACAATTATCCTTATTTCTCATGGTGATTTTGAAGTTCATCTATTCTTCTTTGTAGCTCAGGAAACATTCTCGTATTCCCGTCATATGTGCAAAAGCCCCGCTATCAATATACCAAACCTATGAGGAAAGCAAAACTTGATAAGAAAACAACTTCTTCTTCCAATTTGAAGTCAACACAGAGATGTCGTGATCCATCGTATCATTCGTGTTTTCCTCTTTCTCAGAGAACCGTGTGAACCCTTTCGGTTGCCGCTCCGCAACATCAAGATCACTTTCCATTGCAGGAATATTCAACTCTGTTGCCCGATCTCTCACTGCCGATACCATGCGAAAAATTCTAATCAAATTCTATTGCAACAATCGATTTATTTCTCCTACTTATTTTCCACAATAAGTTATTTACAAAAAACCCTTTAGTAAACATCAAAATCAATTCTACTATAGCTTTATCACATTATTTCATCAGAGAAAAGAATGAGAAATATAAGCACAAGAATCAATCACATCAACATAGTTGTTTTTGGACAATTGTCTCTAGAAAAACCCAATGCGGGAAAAATAGGTGCAAAGCTAGACGTAGGGTTTTATTTATTATTCTTCGGAAGAACAATCTCTTTACAAGGAAATGACTTGCAAAGTTATGGAAAAACTTTCATGAAAACACTTGAGTTGATTTTTTTCCACTCTCCGGAGAAATTTCCAAAATCCCAAGAGACCCTCTAGCATACTTATTTTCCACAATAAGTTATTTACAAAAAAACCCTTCGCAAACATTAAAATAAATTTTATCGTAGCTTATCTACATAATTTCATATATAAAAGAACAATGAAATATAAGTACAAGAATTGTTGACACCTAATCCTAAGGGATTGGGTGAGATTGTATATTATTGTAATTTAGTACATAAGGAAGGCCAAGAGACATTGGGAAGTGAATCCCAATTGCCTCACCTCCATGTATAAGTCACACACAATCTCCATCTAATTCATATTAAGTTTTGCGGAGTTACCTCTCATTCGACATGGTATCAAGGGGGTCCGAGTGAGGGTCTCGTGTGAAGGGGTGGGGGCCGTGAGTAGAGTGAGGGTGAGCGTGTGAGAGCCGGGAGGGTGAGGGAGACGGAGGGGAGATGAGTGAGGGAAAGCCGAGGGGCCGCAAGGGAGGTGGAGGCATGAGGGTGTGAAATGGTGAGGAACTCGTATCGTACGCAAATTAAATGTGCGAGCTGAAATGAGGCAGAATTTTCTCAGTGCAGGACTATTCGGTACACCGAATGCGAGGAGCAAGAAACGAAAAACTGAATGCACAATGACAGCGTCCGCAAAAATATGCGTAACTGAGGGAGTTACACCAAAGGTAGGAATGCCAAAAATGGGACCGGGCTCGATACCATGGCGCCTAGGAGGTAACTGCGCTAAAACTCGAATATGAATTAGATGGAGATTGTGTGTATACTTATGCATGGAGGTGAGGCTATTGGGATTCACTTGGTTCCCTTGAGAAAAAATTTGCGTAAAGAGAGAAGGCTTTTGGAAAGATGACAACCCCTTCCGTCTTCTCGAAGAAGATGTATGCTTTGCACACAGAGAGGAGAGTCATGCTCAAGATTTTTCTAGAGGAAGAGGTGGCCGAAGAGGAAGAGGAAGAAGATATCTCGGTAGGAAGGGCGTACAAACTCAAAAGTGAAAAATCTGATCTTCATTGCATATGCCGCAATAAATACCGGCATGATGCATCTACATGTAAGCCGCCTTGGGATAAAATTGAGCAAAGAAAGAAATCAAGAAAAAAGGTAAAACTCATGATAGAGACAAAGGTAAAGCACTCCGAATCCGCTCATTATGTTGTAGCACATTGTTGCAATGGAGTAATCGAAGACGTGTTTGATGTTTCATTTACTTTTGGAGAAATGATTGGTTGCTAGATTTAGGAGCAACATGTCACATGACATTTAGAAAAGATTTTTTGGAAGACTGTATCGACAAATTTGATGGAGCAAGATACTTCTGGGCAGATAAATCCAAACTCAAGCCATCGGGGCTTTGGCACAATTAGGCTTAAGTTGCCTAGTCTTCCAAATCATCTTCTACATGAGGTTCTATACCTCCCCGAGTTGAGGAGAAACTTGTCGTCCTTGGTCCACATCTCACGGTAAGGACACTCCATTCACATGTTTGATGGCAAGGTTGAGGTTAGAAAAAGCATCGATTGCTCACTTGTCATGGAGGGAATAGAAGAAGGAAGACTCTTCTGGCCATAAGGTTCCTCCCGCCTCATGCACAAAACTTTGCATTCAAATTTCACATCATGATGAAGGTACATTCCCATCAAGTCTTTTATGGCATGCTAGATTTGGACACTTAAACTATGACAACTTTCGATTGTTGAAAAAAAATGGTGTTAATGGACCGCCTAACAATTCCTAGGAAACTTAAGCAATGTGATGCTTGTATTCTAGGAAAGCATAGCAAACAACCATTTCATGATTCACATTCCAGAGCACATAGAAAACTTGAGCTTATTCATCTGATTTATGTGGCCCTATGCTTGTTGCTTCGCAAATGGAAATAAATATATGATGACATTTATTGATGATTACACCGTATCGTGTTGGGTTTACTTATTGAAAAACAAATTTGATGTTTTTCAAACATTCAAGAATACTTTATGCATGGATTGAAAATGATACACAAACTCATATTGGCTCTTTGCAAGTAAATGATAATGGAAAAGAATACACTTTAAATGAATTTGAAAATTATCTTCGTCAACATGGGATCAAACATCAAACAAATGTGCCCTATAATCCCCAACGAACGGTGTAGCCGAAAGAATGAACAAAGGCAATTTTAAATATGGTTCGCTCCATGATGTTTTTTAAGAATGTAAAACCGATGTTTTGGGCCGATGGGTTCTATGTGTCGTATACATAAAGAATAGGTGTCCTTCAAATTCAATCGAAACAAAAGCTCCTTATGAAATGTGGCATGGCCACATTCCTTCCGTAAAGCATTTCGAGTAGTCTTTGGTTCCACTCGTTATGCTTTGATACCCAAGGTACAAAGGAATAAACTTGGTGCTAGAAGTCGAAAATGTATCTTCTTGGGGTATTCCAATACCTCCAAAGGATATAGTCTATATGATGAAGTCAATAAGAAGTTTGTAATAGCAAGAGATGTCATATTCCTTGAATCTTCCAAGACCGACAATGTTGTTGAGCGGCGACTTGATCGCCCGGATAGATTCACACATGCAAAGTATTTTCAAGAATTTGATAATCGATTCCACATCTTGAAGGGGGGATTCCTATACTAAATCAATCTGTCAGGAATCATTTTTCCGAAGCATTCTCTCCCTCACATGAAGAACCAACCACGCATGACACCTTGAACAATGTGATTGACAGAATTGAGAGATTGAATCTTGATTCAATTCCAACTCGCTCAAATGAGCACTCGGGGCTATCTTAGAAAGGTCCCAAATGGCCGACAAAGACACTAGGAAAAACGTTCATCCCGATGAGGTTGGAAAGACAGGAACAAGAAGTTACACTAGACAAAACAAAGGTGATGTAGATAATTCCCGATTCACTCGTTGATATGGATATTGCTTATCACCGTGAATTGAGTTTGTCTACGGATCATGAACCAACTTCCTTCAAAGAAGTCGCTCATGACGAATGGAATGAAGCGATGCAAAAGGAGTAAGATGCCTTGATAAAGAATGGCACTTGGAAGTCAGGGTTGATCCTCCTTTGGGAACCAAACCAATTGGTCGTAAGTGGGTCTACAAGAACAAGTACAAAGCAAACATGGCTCATTTGACAAGCACAAAGCGGCTTGTGGCAAAAGGTTTTGCACAGGAAAGAAGGAGTCGATTATGAAGAAACTTTTGCTCCCTAGCCAAAATGGGCCACCATCTCGGACACTCTTTGCCCTAGCAACTCGTAAGGGATGGAAAGTCCATCGATGGATGTAAACATCGCTTTAATGGAGACTCAAAGGAGAAGTTTTTATGTCCCAGACTAGAAGGATTTGTTGTGAAGGGCCAAGAACACAAAGTATGCAACTTGCAAGCTTATAAAAATCCTTTGTATGGCCTCAAGCAAGCACCGCGAGCCCGCATAGAAATTACACGAGCATCTTCTAAAACTTGACTTCAAACATTTTTGATCTCGATGATGCAACTTTGTTTGTTAAAGAAAGTTGGAAAAACGATTGTATATCTTGTGGTGTATATAGATGATCTTTGAGCATGAGGAACAGATGAGAGTTATATTGCATCCATAAAGAAAGAATTGAAGAAAGGTTTTGAAATGATCGATTTGGGTTATGTTCATTACTATCCGGGTATTGAAGTAACTCAACATCCTAAATTTATATTTCTTTCTCGAAAACAAGTACATTGGAGATCTTTGTTTAAACAAGTTTGGCATGGATGAATGCAATTCTTAACCACTCCAATGGAACAAAAACTTGAAGCTCACATCCATTGAAGGGAAGGAATTCGAGGATGCAACGAAGTATAGACAACTTGTGTAGAAGTCTTATCTACCCGACTACCACCGACCGTACATCTCATTTGTCGTTGCAAATTCTCTCTAGGTTTATGCAAAAACCGTGATGAAGGACATTGGTCTCGCTGCAAAGAGGGTTCTAAAGTACTTGAAGGGGACTCGACTTTGGACTCAAATATACACAGTAGGCAATTTCGCCTTGATCGGGATACTTCCGATTCGGCCTTTGATGACACGGAAAACCGGGGTGTCTACTTCGGGTTATACCATGAGTCTTGGATCAGAGCCGTGTCATGGAGATCACGCAAATAATCGGTCTCCAAAGCGATTCCACAACCAAGGCGAATATGTGGTAGCAAATTTTCGAAGTCAACAAAGGAAATTTTGTGGCTTAGAAAAACTCCTAGAAGATTTGCAGATGAAACAAATGCATTCAACACCACTCATGATCGACAACACTTCGCAATAAAGTTGGCCAAGAACCCGAAGTTCCATGATTGAACAAAGCACATCAATACAAAATACCATCTCATTCAACATCATGTTGAGGCCAAGACTATCCATCTACATCATTGTTCCACAAATGAGCAACCATAGCATTTTCACCAAAGCGCTTGGAAGAGAAAAGTTTGAAAAGTTCGAACGATGCTTGGACTCACCAACATCCCTTCGCATTAAAGGGGGGAATGTTGAAACCAAAGTAACAAAAATCGCGGGACGGATAAATCACCGAGGGGAAAATCGGAAAAAATCGTAAAAATCGGGAAAAAAATCAGTACTCCGGGAAAAAATCGGCACATACAAAAATATTCATCAATAATATCTAAAGCATCTACAAGCATAAAATAAATGCATCGTACACATAAATATGACTAATATATAAGATGTGTAATATCATGTCTAAGGCTACATCACACATAAAACCGAATCCCGTCCCGAATACTAAGTCCTAAGTCTCAACTCAACCTCAAAAATATCAACAAAAAAATATAATAATGTATCTCATATCATGAGTCATAATGTTATATACAAAGGAATGCACCAAATAACCCATACTACCGATTTCCTTCCGCCCCTCTTGCGAGAAAATGGGCCGCCTTTCCCTCTAGACGAAGAAGTTGGCGGGCCGGCAATGGACTCTCGTTGTGCTCTCTAGATCCCGAAGCACTAGGAGTTAAAGGAGGTAGACCTACGTCCTCAACCATCGCAGCGTGGGTAGGTGGTGGCCACCTCCTCCTCCTATCGTTGCTCCTCCTCCTCCTCCTCATGAAACTCATCATTGATTCATCGCTACTAGAAATGGGATCATCAACAAGAGATACATAAACATCATCTAGCTCAAAGTCTTCGTCACTTGCGATTGCTCAACCTCTTAAAATGCGGTGGAAAAAGATTAACATGCCTAACCAAACTGGGCCAGCGCTTTTCTGAGTGAAGGGTACATTCTCGTTAAGGCCACGTAGAGAGAGTTCAACAATCAATACCACCAACATCAACAAAGTTCAACAATCAATGCCACCAACATCAAGGTTCTTAAAGGACTTCATACTCTTGATCAAATGCCAATCTCATACCTCCTTACACATAATAGAATCAAATGGAAACAATGCAAATCAAACCATGAAACCCCGAAAACCATTAAGTCTCCGCTCGACTTTGAGTGAAATTCGAAAATTCTAGTTTCTCCACATGAAATCCAAATGAGGTCTGAAAACCACTCTTTAAACATCCCCGAGTCATTTCATGGTAATGTTAAAAATTTAAGTAAAAGGATGAAAATGAAAAATAAAGGAAATATCACTTTTACTTTAAGAATTTAACATTACCATGAACCTCGCCAACAGTGGTGTGTCGATGAAAATGAGAGGGCCAGCAAAAATGACAAAAAAATCGATTTTTGAACTTATAGGGTTTCGTCACGCATGGGCCCACGATTTTCTACTCTCGAAAATAATCGCGATGTATCGATTTTTTTCAAAAATCGTTCAAAAAAATCGCCGATTAAATCCGCCGCTTGAAAACTCGCGATTTTTTGAAAAAATCGCGATAAACATCGCGATTTTTCGTTACTTTGGTTGAAACCTATTGCTAAGGGATTGGGTGAGATTGTATATTATTGTAATTTAGTAAATAAGGAAGGCCAAAAGACATTGGGAAGTGAATCCCAATAGCCTCACCTCCATGTATAAGTACACACACAATCTCCATCTAATTCATGTTCCGCCTTAAGAGTTACCTCCTGGTTTGACAAGAATCAATCGCATCAATACAAGCTTTGTTTTTGGACAATTGTCCCCGTAATAACACAATGCGGGAAAACTAGTGCAGCAGGACATGAGGATTTATTTATTATTCTTCAACAACAATCTCTTTACAAGGAATGACTTGCAAAATTATGGAGAAACTTCCATGAAAACACGGGAGATAATTTTCTTCTAGCCTTTGGAGAAATTTCGACGCCCAAGAGACCCTTTGGCCTCCAAGGCGTCACTTCGCATGATCTTATGCATAGGACCGCATGAGGACTTTTTCCCCGCCTACGCCGCCCTCTTTGCGATGTCCCTCTCGCATTGCCTCACCGATCCGCGTCCCTCTTTCTCTCGCCTTTGATTGATGTCGATACCCTCCTCTTCCTTCGCCCCACAACTCTCTTGAAATCGAGTCGAAATTTCGAAGAATCGACTTCATCGAGTTACATAGTATATGCTCGACTTACTTTCGAAAATGGCCCTCAATCCTTCCTTTATAATCTTCTCGTTGACAAATTAACAACCCGCATTACAAGTCTAATCAACGACTAAAATGAAATCTTGACTTGATCTTTGTTCTCTAGAAGATTCACACTCTATTTTATTAATACCCATTAATTATTTAATCTCCCCGAGTTTAGACTCCTTACGGTCCACATTTAAATAATTAATTATTTTAATAAAACATGAACCATGTGGAATTTCCACAAACGGTTTCGGGTTCTTTGGAATATAGTGTCTAAGCCTCCATACCAAATTTGAGACTTTAGATCACTTTCCGATGCTACAAAAATCAACATTTCCAAACCATAATCGTTAAGGGATTGACTTAGTAGTCTATCGAGATTCCCATAGGCTATTGCAAGAAAATGGGATCAAGTGGTTGAATTGTGTAATGAAAGGAAACATTTTAATAATTAAATAGAAGTGGTAAGTCAATTAATAAAAATAAAGTGACCCATGGTATTTGCAAACTTCACACATGGTATTTCGAGAGAAGGAAATAATTATAGAAAGAGATGCCGGACATGTGTGGATAATGTGAGAATTGAATTTGGAGCTCTAATAGCCGATTGTGTGAGGGGAAACCCTTGTGGAAGATCCTAGTTTCAATGGTGAAGCATCGACCATAGCTAGTGGTGATTAGTTTTCGCGGAGAAACACCCACCCTAGCTAGGTCAAGAGGAAGAACCACTTTAGAGCCTCTTCATTGGCATTCATTAGAAAAGAATGCATGAATATTGAAGTTTGGAAGATTAGTCTAGTTGCGATAGTGTGCATTTCTCAAAGGAGGTCGAATTAGCAACAAATTGCACCACTTGAAGGAGGGACGGACTACTTGGCCAAGAATAGGGCTGAATTGTGGATGCCTAGAAAGGCTGAATTGTGAAGGCTGAATTATCTTGGAGATGTGGAAGATGAGTTAAGAGGGCTAAGTTTCTTCTCCAAGGGTGCAGCTCACTCACAAAGACAACAAATTTGGAGCATCGAGACGCCTAGTATTGGGTCAATTTATGGCAGAGGAAAGTGTTGAGATTTTGTATAAGTTGGTGTAGCATCTGGGTATGTGCTCTAGTCTTAAAATTTTGTGGAGGGGTTAGGATACACTTGATCTCCAAAACCTAGAAAGGGATTTGAGAAATTTCAGTTGGTGTTCCGTGCTTATTCAAATAATTAATTATTTTTACGGATTTCCTAAGTCTAACTTAGGAAAATAAAATAATTGAAAGTGAATTAATTAACACACAAAGCGAAATTGTCTTAAGTCACATGGATCAAGCAGACTAGCTTGGCCCTATCAAGGGTTCAACGAAAAGTATAAGAGAAAGTGCGTGAGGGTCGTGTTTGGAGGAGACACATAGTTGCAGTAACCGAGGAATAGATTTGGAATTTAGGGTGGGTTTGCTAAGAATTTCCAAAGGAATATCTTGCATTGAGGGGTAGTATTGGCCGAGGGGATGATCTCGATCCCAAGAGCCAAGAGACATCAAGAGTGCGCAGGAGCAGCGCAACAAGGGAAGCGCAGGGGTTTCGAAAGCCACGCCTGTCCCGGCGCACAGGGACACCCAGCAGGGCAGCCTAGGGCCACTGCTGTGCTGACGCACGCCTAGCAAAGGTAGCATAGACCCTCCGTGGTGACGCAGCTAGGGCCACATAGAGGCCGGCGGTGGCCTTCGCAGGCAACGCTAGGGCTCTCCGAGGCTAACGCCGAGGGTTTCCAGGGTCGCATCCCGGGCTATGTCTTGTAAATCCCGTTTGGAGTGTGTGCAGATTAGTCCGAGTGACTTTGGTACTAGAACTTCAACTTCGCCTCGCATTTGATTTACTTTTATTCTCTCGTTGGGTTTTCGTGGATTTGGAACCCGCATTTGTTGTACTCGGTACTCACTTAATACATTTAAACCCTCATATCTCATTGCGACCGCTTTTCCCGCGATGGGTTTTTCTTCGCGACTTTATGTCCAAAAAATCCATGTGTCACTTTGTTGCATGATCATATTATCTCGCAAATGATTTGCATGTGTAGTGGCCGTAGTTGTGTTTATTTTCGAGTATTTTCTGAATCTAATTCTCTCCGGAAATAACTTGTATTAATTAACCAAGTAGGAGAAAATAAACCAATACACCGGCAAGAGAATTTTCACAAAAAGGAGAATGATTTGCCGCAGGTTGACTTGCATTCGTGGAGAGTGAGATTCGGTGCAATACTTTGTGATGATTTCGCAAGAAGGCCAAGTTGTTCCAGCCATATCTTAATTATTGAAGAAGTTGAATGGGAGCAAGCCAAATTTGCCGTAGAGACTATGCAGTAGGGATTGAGCCAAAGAATTCCGAGAAAGAGCAAGCCAAATTATTCCGAAGTGGTCAGTTTTGCCAAGGTTTTTCCCATAATTTGATGTAAATCTTCTTCAAAGCATTATTAATAAAATCGGCTGGGTTTTTGTTGTGGCATTTTCCATTATTGTGGATTACTGGTTGTACAAATTTGTTAGAGTTTATTAAATTTTTCGGCAAAGTTATTTCTGGAAATTTTCTGAAGAAGTTTGATAAAAAATTATAAATTAAATTAAAAGGGATATTTCAGCATTGATGCACCCTCTTGCAGCTGCAAATGCGTCATGACTCAAAAGGTTGTATGACATACTTTGCGGTTGATTTGGGCCTTCAATTTCAGCAGCCAGCCTGGGATTATTTTTTCCTGCTTCTCTAAATGGAATTAACTCAAAGTTGTTCAACTGCAGGCATATCAAACTTGTTCAAAAGTTGCTTTGGATAGATCTGAACGTGTCTCACAATAACTAGGAGTCTAAACACTTTCCTTCCTTGAGATTTCTCTAATCATGCTCTATTGTGTCCATTGACATATCATCATCAGAGTTGTGTATTTGCCAGGTTAAAGGCTGCATTTTTGTAAGTAATTTATTCATTGTTTAGTCCTCTTCTCAAACATTGGATCAACATGTTAATATAGCTTAAGATAAATTTCGTCATGCAATGTTCATTAATAGTCATTGATATCATCCATGATAAGCATCTGTTGACTTTGATCTTCAGTTTAGAAGTTTTAAAGTTTGTTTATTTGTACTTATATTAATTCAAGGTAACTTCACCCAATTAGCCTCCTAGTCAAATATTTCTCAATTTTTTAATGCTTCTTGTTAATTGACATTTCGTTTTAAACATTGTAGGAAGGTATTCAGGTTATTATCAGAAGCTATCTCCTAGATTTTAAACATTGCAATATGAATTTCAAGGAATGTTAAATGTTTAAGAATACCATGTGATGTTGTTTGTGAAGGAGATTGACTTCTTCCTTTTGTTTGGTGTCTTGTTTTGAAATATTTTCTTATGTAGGAGAACTGGCCTGCTGTTGTCTTGGCCATGGTCGGTGGATTTTCTCTATGCTTGGGAAACATTTTGATGCAATACTCTCTTGCCTTCTGTGTGTATTTCATTAACAGAGGTGGTATCTGCAAGTTTGGCGGTGGTTGGTGGTGAGTAATACATTTCCTCTTTTACATATTTTCTTCATTAACAGAGGTGGTATCTTGCAAGTTTGGCGGTGGTTGGTGGTGAGTAATACATTTCCTCTTTTACATATTTTCTTTTTTGTATTACACCTTCCCCTGCCCCCTACTACTTTTATGGGTACATGAAAATGCATGCCCTTATATTAACCTCAATCAGCTTAGGAAATATAACACTGAACAAATTTATTTCTATACATTTTACAATTCATATGGTGTGTTTTTTTAAACTGATGTGAAATTCTTACATTTGTTTTTCATTATTTGATTTTTGTTTGGAAGACAATGCCTGACTCACAATAGGGTGAATTGTTCCCGTCAACAATGTACTTGATTTTTTCTTATATCTATCCTTCAAAATATTCTTATAGAAATATATTTGACATATGGATGCAAACTTAGTAGAACATATGATTATATTTTACCATGTTTATCGCTGTAAGGTCTGAAGCTTTTTTTTGGTTGCAACATTTACCCATCTATGTTTGAACTTTGTATTGATCTATTCTATCTACCTTTGATTTATGTGCCTAAAAGCTTTCTACAATTAGTAAATTTGATATACATCTTGGATCCCAAATCATGTCATGTTGAAAATCAAAAGGTAACTTTTAAAGAATTGTGAAAAGGTGAGATAATTCCTAGAAGATTGCAAAGCAGAAATGATACAAGCAATAATATAATATGCAATTTTGACTTCTCAGACAACATTATCTTTTGCATTCTCTTTTGTCAAGCAAAATCAAAAGCAACAAGAAAGTTTTGTAATGCCAACATATGATGAGTGATCATGATTTCTTTAGAAGGTTTATCATGCTTGAAGGATTTCAATTTTGGCTTTGTTGGTCTAAATATCTCGACCTTCAACATGGACATAATCACCTCCATTTGCTGGTGGACATGTGAACACTCGTACCCTATGAATACTTTTGAGTGCACTTGTGTGCACATTTCCTCTTCATATTGAATTCCTCGTGATGCAACCATTGTAACAAGTTTAGGATGGCACTTATTGTTGCCTAAAATAGAATCTAAGTGGAAATGCCCAATCCACGGATGCCGCATTGGGGCAATAGATGGGAGTTGTATCAATGTCATTTCAATACAACTTCCTTTTCACTTTTTCTTGTCTCTCATGCCGCCAAGGGAGGTATCCTTTTGTTACACGATTGATTATAAAGAGAGCCAAAGCAAATATTATTTGTTGTTTCATTAATGAATGTGAATATTTACTCTCCAATAAATGATTCCACAAAGTTATAACTCGATTAAATTGAAAGGATCCTAATAGTTTAGTGATATACGCTTTCACTATGATCAACTTTATTAAAACAAACATTGATCACAAGAATCCACTCTAGATGCTAGTGTTGATTTATGGTAGCATCAGATGTGCTCTAGCCTTGTAATTTTGTATATGGGCCAAGACATCATGTATTCCATAATGCCTAGAGAAGGATTTTGGAAGATTCCACTTAGAGATGGTTTAATTAAAATAATTAATCGTTTTTTAATGTTTTCCCAAGTGTAAACTTAGGGAAACCGATTAATCGAAGGGTATTAATTAAACTTAGTGTGAATCTTCTAGAAAAAGTCATGGATCACTTCCAAAATTAATCTTAGCCCTTGATTATGTTTTAATCTTGGCCGTTGAAGGTTCAACAAGAATATAAGGAGGGTGAGGGGCCTATGGAAATACACATCGTACAGAGAAAGAATCAAGAGTTCGATCTCTTCAAAGCGGAGAGGAAGAATCGAAAGTGGTTCTCATTTGGCAAGAGAGGGGAAGGGTGAAATCTCCAGGAGTAGAATTTCTAAAGCATAGAGAGTGCATGTGAAGAGGAGTGAGAGAATAGCCAAAGCATCGCCGCAGTTACCCTAGCGCAGTTACGTTGGGCCAACGCAGAAGCAGTAGGGAATTTCCGTTTTTAGTGGGAGGTGAGTGGCCGAGGGTTCATCCGTGCCCGTGAGGACATTTTCGTGGAAGGAAGGAGCACTCTAGTCTCACACGAGCCAGCTAAAGCGCAGAAGTAGCCACGATAAGCAAGCAGTAAATAATGACGCGTTGACAGGACGTCGTGAGTGACGCGTACACCGCGCAAAAATCACGCAGCTAGTCGTTGTGGGTGGCAGGTCAATGCGTTCGGAACTCGTATGGTGATGTGAGAATTGTCTCACTCAACATTTTCTCATCGTAATTCCTCTTTAGGTGATTGATTGACATTTACAATCACACATTTGTACTTAGAATTTCTACAATAATAGAGAAACCTCGCATCTACCGCACCGGTTTTCCCACATTGGGTTTTTCCTGGGACAATTGGTTCCAAAAATAACTGGTGTTTATGTGTGATTACTTCTCGTGCTATTTTTATATGTGATCCGTTAATCGTGAAGTCTCGCAACATATTTTATTTTGTTATTTAACACAAGAGAAATGTTGTAACAATTGTGCTCGACAATGCAATAGAAGAAATTTAATAAGTAGTTGCCGTAGAATTCTCCATTATAGAATTTTCACATGGTATCGTAGTTGTCAGTATCCAAAGGGAAGCAAGGTCAGGAGAGGACCGTGTAAACTAGAAGCCTGTCGCAGAGGAACACAACATGCAGAGAGAAGAAAGCACGTATAAGTATAGACAAACTTAGATGTTTTATCCTCTAGGTTAAAAGAGGATGATACATGCCTAGAAAGTTCGGGCCAGTTCTGGCAGAACTCGCACATTGATAGCGGGGCTTCCGCTCATAGGATCGGAGTACGAGAATACTTCTCGAGCTATAGGGAAGAGCGTATGAACTTCCGCATCACTAAGGGAAATAACACGAAGTGCACTCCAGCTCTGGGAGAGGATCCGTAGTGTTTCGCACGGAAGCCGAAACCGTTGTCGGGATCAAAGATGTACCACATGTGCCAGGGCTTGGGATGAACTTAATCTCGCATCCCGTTTGCGCCATAGGCAGGGTATGACACTCTACCGAAAAGAAAGTATATGTCAAGCATCCCAGCTGGAAGCAAACAAGCAAGCATCGGAATCGAAGCAACAAACTATACAAAGTTGCGGATCGAAACCCCGATGGCACTAGCCGCAGGGATCTCGAAGACAAGAAAGGGTTGTATGAACTTTGTGCATAGAAGAATGAGGCACCCGCATCACTTGGCATTGAAGATGCTTAGAGAAACAGCTTGATGGGGCACCCGTTCTTAGCATCGGACCATGATGTGATGCATGCCGAGGATGCGTACTTGGGAAGTATGCTAAGGCAACTTTTCCCGGTAAGGAAAACAGAGCGTAAAGCATTTTGAGATTGATACACTCGATATATGTGGACCAATGTCCTCTAACGCTCTCAAAGGTGGAAAATATTTTGTCACATTTATTTATGATCACCTCTAGGAAGACCTCGGATCTATTTCTTGAAGACAAAAGATGAAGTCTTTGAAAAGTTCAAAGAATTCAAGGCTCTTGTTGGAAAACATGCATGTGGAAGAAGTGACCAAGACATTGCGTTTAGATAATGGTGGGGAATACATAGATGGAGACTGAGCGAGATTTATGCCCAGAGGAGGGCATTAGGAGAGAGAGTGGACCGCGCCATACAATCCAGAGAGTAGAATGGCGGGCAAAACGGAAGAACAGACAATTGTAGGAGCAACCAAGGCCATGTTATTTGACCTTGATTTAGCCCGATATTTATGGGCTCAAGCCCTCGCAATATGACAGCAGTATATCCGCAATCGTGTGACGACCTCATAGAGCCTTGAGTAAGAAGACTCCCGAGGAAGCTTTCTTCACAGTGGAGTGAAACTCGGAGGTAGGGCATCTTTCGGATATTTGGTAGCATGACTTATCACGTCATGTACCCAAAGTGAGAAGAGAAGCAAAGCGAGATCAAACTCTGGTAAAAGGGGTATCTTGTAGGGCACGAAAGACACCTCCAAGGCATATAAGATCTATATTCCCGACAATAGGAAGGTTGTGATAGATGCGATGTTAAGTTCGATGGAGTGATAGAGCGTTTCGTAAATTGCGTGATATGTCGACGTAGAGGATTAAACGCATTAATTAAACTTAGTGTGAATCTTCTAGAAAAAGTCATGGATCACCTCCAAATTAATCTTAGCCCTTGATTATGTTTTAATCTTGGCCGTTGAAGGTTCAATAGAAGAATATAAGGAGGAGGGCGAGGGGCCTCATGGAAATACACATCGTACAAGAGAAGGAATCAAGAGTTCGATTTCTTCAGAGGAGAGGAAGAATCGAAGTGGTTCTCATTTGCGCAGAGGGGAAGGCGAAATCTCCAGGAGGGAGACTTTTGAAGCATAGAGAGTGCATGAAGAGGAGTGAGAGAGGAGCCAAAGCATCGACGCAAAGTCACCCTAGCGTACCGCATGGCCGGGCCGCCGTAGAGAAGCAAGAGAGGGAGTTTCGTTTTTAGTTGGAGGGGAAGTTAAGTGGTTCATCCGTGTCAAGAGGACATTTCGGGAAGGAAGGGAGCACTCTAGTCTCACAAAGCCAGCTACGTGCTGGCTGCCCACGGCAGCGCAAGATAAGCGCAGATGTAGTCACTGCACAGGAAATCACGCAGCCGTCCGTGTGGGTGTAGGTCGAAAGGTCTTTAACCTAGATGGTGATGTGAGAATTGTCTCACTCACCTTTTCTCACTCGTAATTCTTCTTCAAGTGATTGATTGACATTTACATTCACACATTTGTACTCAAAATTTCTGCATAATAAAGAAACTCTCAGACCGCCGCACCGGTTTTCCCACATTGGGTTTTTCTCGGGGACAATTGTCCAAAAATAACGTGTCTATGTGTGATTACTTCGTGCTCTTTTTATATGTGATTTGTTAATCGTGAAGTCTACAACATATTTTATTTTGTTATTAAACCCGAGAAATGTTAGATAATTGTGTTTGACAATGCAATAGAAGAAATTTAATAAGTAGCCGCAAGAGAATTCTCCATTATAGAATTTTTACAACTAGATGAAGTTAGAAATATGTGGATTGTACTTCAAACGTGACTTATTATGTGTAGAAGAGGTAATTTCAGCATTTGCAAGTTATTTATTACCATCCCTAGTGAATGATGAACTTGAGGAAGTAGATTAGCAACAGCTTAGTAGATGTAACATGCAATAGATCAAAATTGTATTTTAGAGAATAACTTCAAGCCAATGATAAACACAAGAGATGTAATCTAAGATTTAGAACACAAATCGACCTTAGTGTAAGTTTCTCAAACCTTTTTAGTAAGGCAATGCACGCACATGTTTTTTATAAAATAGAAAAGTAAACAATAGCATTCACACACAATAATCAAAAGATTTACCACAGTAGCAAATGTTTGTAGCCACACCTCTAATTATAATAGTATTAACTTCACTCAATTACAATCAATTCTATAGGATCTTGCAACTATCCAAAACCCTAATCCATTTATTTGGATTATATTACAACCCTAATTCCTTAATTGGAATTACATTACAATGGGCTGGAAATACCATTGACCGAGAAACATAAAAACAGAAGAAAAATGGATCAAAAGCAGAGCTGCTGAACCCCCAAGTAAAGGCTAGCCAACCTCTCTTGCAACACCCCCAAGCATGCTAAGCATGCTTGTTGCAATCCATCACATTTTGCTATTTGCGCAAGGAATATAACACATACCCAACACTTAAATAGTGTGTTGTTAATAGCGATTCAATTTGTGCTTAAGGACAAGTCTAAGGTATAAATTGGCTTGTCTAATATTACCAAATCTGTTTTATGTAATTAAACATGCAAATTCTCTAGATTTGTAATAGAGTTAAACCTACCCAAAATATGTAAATAATCACTTTTAACCAAGACAGATACTGAGTTATATTAATAATTAGGAGCTTAAGGTTTTCAAGAAAGAAACATCCAAATATGCATTAAATCTGCAACATATTTACCAATGTGAAATAGAATAGACTTGAATCAAGAGGTAAATTCAACTTATGCATTTTCAAGTATTCTCTCTTGCACCGAGCTACTTGGGAGTAGAAGCAGTAGCAGGATGCGGGAGTGGGGAAACGACATTTTCAAAAGCTTTCGCCGGGAGCAATTTTTATATAATTTTGATGCATACATGTCAGCAAAAACATGTAGAATGATGAATTAGTGATAAAAACATAAAACATGGATTAACCATTTAAAATCATTCATCTAGTAGTTATAATCTTCATCAACCATAGGTCTTGTTACCACTCAATCTAGAAGGGGTCCCAGGAGGGGTTCCAAAGGGGAAACTACTAGACCAAGTGGCAACAATGGGACAAGGAACCACTATCACCTTAGTCAATGACCCCTTATTTTTACTGAGCCAAGCCACCGTGTTGAAAAATGTAACTAGTGCTCTGCCTACTTCATAATTGTTTTTCGAACCACGATGTAATGTATTTGTCAAAATAAAGAAAAAAATGATTTTTATTGTAAAAGAAATTGAATTATTTAAGCATGGGTTTCATGCTTGGGTCACGTGCTCTAGGTCGAATCCAACATTCTAGGCTTCTAGTGGTTTATGTCCCGAGTCCTTGTCTTTGTCAATATGTAAAAGGCCCTTCTTGGGCTTCATCTATCAAAGAAGAAATTTCTTATTTCTTATGTAAAATAGGTCATTTAGGCCTCCTCCACCAAGTCGGCCTCAACCCGGACAAGTCGACCTAATTAGTGTGGCAAACACCACAATAAAAGGGCATCACCTCGACTCATTTGGAGCACATCCACAAGAAGTTCGATCCGCAAGTAGGCCGAAAGTAGAAAAAGGGTGCGGTAACCCTCAGCGAAGGAGAAGGAAGTCTTTGTCAAGCAAAAAGAAGTCAAATTCTATCTCAACTCTCACACGTGCGAAATTCGACACCTCACGGGGGAGGTCGAAGTTGGCCGGGATTGCAATAGGGCCGAAATTTTGACGTTGGGGGTCAAAATTTTGGATTGTTGCCGGGCTCAAGTGTTGAGATTTTGGGGTAGCATTCTGATGTGATCTAGCTCCGACTTTTGTGGAGGAGCCGGAGTACATGAGATCTCCAAGACCTAGAAAGCGTTCGGGGGAAATTCTTCGGTTTGATAGTTATTCAAATAATTAAATCTTTTTAATTAAGGACCCTAAGTTTAACTTAGGAAAATTAAAAGATTAAAGTGAATTAAATTAAACATGTGATGAGAATGTCTCCAAGTGACGTGGATCAAGTAACTTCTAATCTTAGCCACTTCGATTAGAGATTATGATCACGACCGCTGGTTTTCCAACGCAGAAAAGCATAAGAGAAGCGGGCCTCTAGGCCGACTGGAGGACACACACATCGCGCAGCACTAAAGCTTAATTCAAAACAATAGGGCATGGTTTGCTAAGGATTTCGCAGTGAGCTTCTAGCTGCGATGATGGGAAGTATTGGCAAGTGGACTCCGATCCGAGGCCAAGAATATAATGACGGCAGAGAGGCGAGATACCTCAGCAAGCAAGGTAAAGACTAGCCAAAGCTACGCGTACCTACCCGCAGCCATGCAGGGCAGAGGGCAAGGCATGAGCCAGGAACCCCTTCTAGTGACGTAGGGCCCAACCGCGGTAGCTTAAGCCCGCAGAGGGTTGTTGCAAAGCCCCTTCCGCAGTAGCGCAGAGTGACGCAGCCGTAAAGGTTGATGCAGTAGGGCCGAGGGACAACGCCGGTGTTTCCGTGGGCTAAACAAAAGGGCTCGAGTTCGTAAATCTAGTTTGAGAGTGTGAATCAACCATATTTTCTCGTCTCCGAGTGAAAGAGGTATTACCGTCGTGTTTTTCTCAATAGGGCCAACCATTTGTGGTGCCCGCAGAATTGTTGTATTTAGATTCTCGTATAATAATAAAACCCTCTAGAGTTAGCCGCACCGTTTTTCCCGCATTGGGTTTTTCGGGGACATTTGTTCGAAAATCGAAAGGTGTCACTTTGTCATGTGTGCGTTATGTTCAAAGAATTGATCCGTTAATGTGTCGGCTTCAATTTTGTTTACTTTGTTGATTTTACCGAATAATTCGTAAAAATTAACTTGTAAATGTAAATCAAGTAGGAAAAGTAAATCAAGGCACTCGCTATAGGATTTCTATATTCAGAAATTTTCATAGGGTATTAGAGCATTGCAAGATCAAGCCGAATCACCAACGAAGCGGCTAAAGAATTTTTTACCACAAAGAGAGAGGCAAACACAGCAAGAGAGTTCCAGAGAGGGCGCACAACACTTGTAATATCCCCAAAGGGAAATAACCAAGATAAACAAACATGCGCTACAGACATAGAAAATACAATGCCGAACCGTATCATGGAACAATTACACATAGAATGCCGAAAAATCCGAGCCATTTTATTAATCGAAAGTACATAGAGAGGAGTACAAGAAAATCGTAATGAGGGCACCTATCCTTGCTCAAGGCAAGTGAAGAATCCTCCCGTAAAAATAGGAAATGGCTACTACAGACCGCATCCCGGCTCGGCGGGAAGAAACCGCCGTAAACCGGCCGGGCCGGGAGTGAACCGCAGCTAGGGGCTGGATCCCCCTTGCCGAATGAGCTAAAAACTCCGCGCATCACTCTCCATACTCGCCGCTCCGACAAAACCCGTAAACCGTGAAGCAAATGGGACCACCTCCGAAAATCGCCTCTCGTAAACCCTCCTACTACAAAAAACGTCGTGCCTTCAGAACAGACTCGAAGCTCGAAGAAATATGCCGGGCAAAAGGGCCTAGATCTACCCACAAATCCTCCGTATGAGACAGACCAACTCCTCGCGTCGAAAACACCGAAAAATGCCGCCGTAACCCCACATAAAGACCCTACTCATCGCATCCGCGTCCTCCCCCGACCGGATCTCTCGCGTCCTTCCTCCGCCCGCATCCGCCGGATCCGAGTCATACAAGGCTTCGGATCTCGCTACGCTATCTCGCATCCGCGCTCCCACAAGGCCAGATCTCGGGCCGGCTAGCTCTCTCGCATCTGCGCTAGTATCTCGCCGTCAGCCTCCTCGCATCCGCAACCTCAAAGGCCGGGATCTCGATGTTATCTCTTCGCATCTGTGGCCGGACCGCCAATATCTCCTCGCATCCGCAATCTCCTGCCGGGATCTAGTGCTACCCCTCCAGCACTCGCAAACCTGCGCGTCAACCAGACCGCAAATATCTCTGCTCGCATCTACAATCTCCAAGGCCGGATCTATCACCGTGCCTTCGCATCCGCGTCCTTCCTCTTCCCACCGGGAACAGCGTCCTCACTCCAAACCGATCTCTGCGTCCTTCCCCGCCGCCGAAAACCGGCGTTTTTCCCCGCTAGACCGCGCGCCCACCAGAGGGCTTCTTCCTCTCCGACTCTCCACCCGAAACCGCCACCGAAACTCGAAAGATAGAACTCGTAAATTAACCTTTACTAGGGCGGCACCGAGTCGAAGCTAAGGGTGAAACCCGAGATAACCTTACCCGAGCGATGCACTCGAAGTCCCCAGAGGCTAAGGGTGAGATCCGACCGGGAGACACTCGGTTGCACTAAACAAATGACTGCAGACCGACTAAACAACCCAGCGTGCTCGACGACACAAAGTCTAGCTCTCAATAATCAATATCAAAATCATGCATGATCCAAATGAGGTGAGAACCCCTCCTTTTATAATGCCAAACTCCCTCCAAAACTTAACCGCATCCTTACTCTCCTTTCGACTCCGCGCAGCTTTAACCTTGGAGTCGACCGATGCCTCCCCATCATACTCATGTGGACCCCCCAAGGCCCCCTCTCTAAGTTATAACGTCAATCAACTAGAGAAAAGAACACTTTATTTATAAAGTGAGGTGACTAAAGTGAGGTGACCCCTCTTATTTCTCACTTTATTTATTATTTCTAGCTAAAGCGGCAAAATAAAGCAAAAATGAAATATTCCAATTAGCAAAGCTAATTGGGAATATTACGCCTCCTCACAAACGTTGCTTGTCCTCAAGCAAGCCCGAAATGATGGGATGCTCGTAAAGTCTCGCCTGCTCTCCCAAGTGGCATCCTCATCCGGCAAAAATTGCTTGTTCTCAAGCAATGCTTGAACAAGCCTACTCTCTGGGCCGATGCTCCCCTGCCAATACCGCAAAATGTGCCTGGGTCCCACTCGAAACCTCTCTCGCTCTCCCGCATCACCCATGATATGAAGGGATATCTCAATGCCAGGATCCCAAACGGCCTCTCATGGTACCGACCCAATCAATAGTCCTCCCGATCCCATCGCCACCTGTGGCCAATAATCGCACAAGTCCCGTGACTCGAACCGCTCCACCGCCTCTCGGCTATGACTAAAGACCATGACCGCTCAGCCGCTTCTGCATCTATGATCGTGTAGCCGGCTCCATCAACCGTGAACCAACTCGTCACCTCTCTCCAATCAAGGCATGGAGTCGAAAATATAGTGAGGAACTCTCTCCCTCATGTGGATCCTCCATCTCCCAAGCAATCACCCAGACAAAATGAGCCACCTCCCAACAAGGCAACTCTGAAAATCTCCTTCCACCTCAAGCTCTGGTAATGAAGGTGGGCTGAAAATATGAACTTGGCAAGCATCATAGCTTACCCCATGCGTCTTCTCTCACTCATGACAAGTGTAGAGTCTATCTTGATCTGGCGCGCAAAATCATTGCCCTCCAATGGCAAAGTGAAAGACATATCCTCCATAGGAAGGTTCCCTCTATCAATGCGAGAACAAGTCGGCCCAAAACGATCCATCCATGAAGAATATGACATGTGTCATCATGGATCACCCTAATGAGATGTTTGCTGACGGTGTCTACATGAGGATACATAATGCAAACAATCTCTCACAAGGATACAACGTAGTCTCATCCACCGCAACCTCGTGAAAAATTACATGGCAAGCAATGTACAAGATCCATCACATCTACTAATGGATAGCAAATGGCTGAATATGAAAATGATAAAAGACCAAACAATTGCCCATGGCTATACAATGGATGACTATCAATCTCATGGCCCACCTCAGAAGAGAACACATATGTAGTAGTGGTGGCCATGCCTCCTCCCATGCTCCCATTAGAACATGTAGTGCGGAAAATACTCAAGGGCACATTCAGACTCATGTGTCTCTCTCATAATCAAGCCTCCCATACCAAATCAGATCTATATCGAGCAAATGGAGACGTTGATCAACGACAAAATGAAGGAAATGCAGCTGAGAAGGTTACATGTGATGAAAAGAGGTACCAACGGCTTCCGACAAGTGCGGTATGCATGAGTTTTACAAAGTTCTTTGCTTGATAAGAGTACAAGGCAAAATGTTTATGTTAAACATGCATGTCTTCATATAATACATGATATAGTGCTGCAAATGAACATACATGAGGTGATAAAACACTTTCCCAAAGCCACAAAAGATATGGTTGCCTCCATCATGTAGTTTGGCCCGATAAGACTCATGGAGCAATATGACAAGCTTGCTATGTGAAACAATGCTGCTTGCATAGGAATGGCAAGAGTGTGCAAATCAATGAATGTATAGGCAAACTCCTCACCATATGCGGAAGATAAGATGGTACATGGATCCATAAATGAGTCCTCCATAGTGTTTCTGGCATGCTATGAAGAAGAATGAACCATGTGCTACGCAAGAAGATAATCCTCCCTATGCTTGGAAATCCCGAGTCAAGAAGAATATGCCATAGTGATAAATGTCTCTATCATCATTACCTCCTCTTTGTTCATCAAGTGCAACAAATATGAAGTGATCCCGGGACCTCATGGGTTATAGATCCACCATAACTCTGCGTCGCGTACACTCCATCCAGAATGTCTGCAGTCCAAGGTGATAACGCGCGGGGGCTCATGCAAATAAGCTCCCGTCACTACACGACTGCGTTCTTTCGACATGCTCCCCTGTCAAAGACTCCTCCAATACCGCGTGCGACAAGTGTGGAATACGCCCAAGATGGAAGTGCTTCCACGTCATCATCAAAGGATCAAGGAGATAGTGCCATCCCTCCTCCCGCAACATCATGCAAAGGTGTGGGAGCAAATACGCCCTTGCTCTCCTGTAGGACAAACCAAGCAACCAGACAATGTGTCGCCTCCCCATACTCTCCATCATACAACTCATGTGATGGAGACACGATGTATGACGAGGAGTAACACATCAACACCATGCATCCGTACTCTCATGCTGCTCGTATGATGCAAGTATCCATCCATCTTTCCTCCACCCTCCGACTCTTAAGAAGAGTGTTTGCCAAGAGATGGCCAAACTCTTTCAAGAGTAGCCGACGCGAACAAGCCTCCCCTGCCGTCCGGTAGTCACGTAGATCTGCAAGTAGCCTCCCCTAGCTCCTTGCTCATCATCCCGATCCACTCAATCGCTTGTGGATGCCTTCTTCTTCTCCTCATCCCGGTACTTCTCCCATGAGGGCTACCATCCTCCCAAATCAAATTTCGATTTTGCACTTCATGGGATCTTTGGAAATATAAACTTCTCAAGGATCAATGAGACCCTATCAAGACTCAAATAGGTGGTAGGCAAAAACCTCCCATCATGATGTGTATGGCTCAAGGGATGTCCAACACAAGCATGAGAGACGTTATCCATCCGAAGATGTCCTCCATCTTCTATGCTGCTCTTGTGAGAAGGGAACCAAATCATTGTGTTCCATAGCCCGCTCCACCGAGTACCAACTCAAAATCTCTCTCCATCCAATCTCAACATATGGATCGTTGTACCTCGTACAACTACGATCGTCTCATACCGCTATCCAAGTCAACATATGAGATCCGACTAGGTGGCTCTGCCTCTCTCTCTCCAACGGGAAGAGATGACTCAACGACACCGCCGATCCCATCCATGCATGCACGAAGGGGGATGATCCGACGCTCCAATGTGCCCTCTCGGTTGTACCATCGGGGAATCCGACATTTGCTCCCCAATGTGGACCAACTTGGCCGCCGACTCTGGCACAATTCACTCTCATACCCTCCGGCTCCACGGTCGCGCAACAAAAGGGTCTCCCGTACTCGACGCGGCCTTCTCTCTCAAAACTCAAGGTCCGTCCGAAGCTCGATGATACCGTCGATCCGCGACTATCATCCAATACCTCTGTACCCTGCTAGTACCTCATCGAAGGTGGATACATCTCTTGACACCTCACCCATACTGTTGTGTGCTCGCTACCACCCGAAGACCTCGGACATGGCTCCGGCCATCACCTCGCGGGACGCGCTCTACCGAGTAGGCTCTACCTCCACTATGATATCAGCAAGCACTTGGCGAGGAGGTGCTCCCAATGATGGTGAGTCCTGTGTCACACTAGGTGTAACCTCAGGCTCCCTGCAATCCTGTGTGTCCTCTTCCTCCAAGTGTGAGGTAACCATTTTAATGGTTTCCCTCTCAGATACTCGGTCAAGCTGGAAAGAGGTGTCCAACTAGTCCACTGTGCGCTGTAGATCCCTATCACGTGAGTGCTTGTTCCCCCTCTGAAAGTTGTGAGGTCTACTATCACGCTGGAGCTGATCATAATCTCTGCTAGCTGTGCGGTGGTGGTCTCCACCATGATGATGCCGGTGTCCCTTGTGTTGATCATGGAGTCTAATGCCCTAACAGATCTGGGTATATTCCTCGAAGGGGAGAGCATCCATGAATGCCTGTCCGAGAGCATGATAGTTTGCAAGAATGTCAGCCATCCGAGCCGGATCTACCTCTCGCTGTACTAAAGTTATTCCTGTGTCCTCTGGCAAGAATGTGGGCATAGTGGGACGTGTGGGTGTACATGAATCCATATGCCGAGTGGCATCATACCGAACGATCTGAAATCCCCTAGGGAGTTCTCTCTGACTGACCTCTACGGCTGCAAATCTCTTGGTTACATCCTGTATGAATGTATCCATCTTCTCAGTCAACTTCTCAGTCAACTTCGCAAACATGGCCTCCATTGGATTCCCCTGATCTGTCTCCCTAAATCTCCTCTTATCCACATCACCTGCCATCAGCTCTTTCTGCTATGTGTCTACAGGCTCCTCAGAAACTGTACGGCTGCTGCAAAGCCATACTGCTGCTTAACTTCGACTTCCGATTTACCCACTGAAAACTATTCGGAAAATTCTAGGAATTTGGGAAAGTGATCCTCACCCAAAACCCAGAAAAACCCAGAAAACGTTTTTCCTAATTCCAAACTTCAAAATTTGACCCTTTTTATTTTGGCCCTTTTTCCAACTGCGTTTCTGGAATTGCAACTGCTATTGCTCTGTATGATCTCTTTCCCGATGTCATAGACCACAGGCTGAGCCAGAATTATGCTTTGATACCACTGTAATATCCCCAAAGGGAAATAACCAGTAATAAACAGAAATATGCCAGACAGATATAGAAAATATAATACTGAACCAGATCACTGAATCATAACACATGGAATACCAGAAACTGAGCCATTTTATTAATCAGAAAGTACATAGAGAGGAGTACAATAAATCAGAGCCAGTGCACCTATCCTTGCCCTAGGCAAGTGGAGACCCTCTCAACATACAAATGGCTGCAACCTGGACAGCGTCCTAGCTGCTCTGCAAGCTGAAGATGAACTGCGCTGGTGCTGGGGCTGGAGACTGCAACCCTCCACAATAGAAAACGCTGTCTCTGCTAGTGACAAATAATAGAAACCCTCCTGTACAATAGATCGCCCATGAATGCTAGGAAAACGCTGTTGAGCCCCCTCACACAAGCCTGCTCCTCAGATCTGCGTCCTACCTGATGGATCTGCCTCCTGAATGCTCAGATCTGCTGGATCTGAAGCCTCCAATCAGATCTGCGTCCTATCCCTCCTGATCTGCGTCCTCCTATATCAGATCTGCCACCAAACCTTCAGATCTATGCTGGATCTGACAATATCTCTTCAGATCTGCAGCCTCCCAGGCTGGATCTGATGTTATCTCTTCAGATCTGGGCTAGATCTGTCAATATCTCCTCAGATCTGCAATCTCCCAAGCTGGATCTAGTGCTATACCTTCAGATCCGCAACATACAAAACTAGATCATACATACTAGACTAGATCCTCATAGATCTATCCCTTCCTAAAATGATCTAACAATAAGCCCTCGCATCTCGGCAACTCTACCTTCGAAATGGACAAATACCTCACTCTGTGGCTAGACACCGTCCTTCGTCCCAAAAACAAATAGTTTTCTCTCGCCAATCCCGAATCCAAGGCCTCTCCTGGACGCCCTTCCTCTCCTGAAAGGATCAGCGTCCTCTTTCCAGATGAGACAGCGTCCTTCTCCTTCAAGAATCGGCGTCCTTCCTTCTCTTGCTCTGCGCAGCCACAAGAGGGCTTTCTCCTCCTCAGATATGCTTCAGAAACTGCTGCTGCTCTGCTGCTGGAACTGAAAGATGGAACTCAGAAAAACCTTACTAGGGCGGGCACTCGAAGTCCCCCGAAGCTAAGGGTGAAACCAAAAAACCTTACCAGGGCCGGCACTCGAAGTCCCCCGAGGCTAAGGGTGAGATCTCCGACCGGAGACACTCGTGCACTAAACAGTGCTGCAGACCGACTAAACAACCGGCGTGCTGAAGCAGACAGAAGTCCAGCTATCAATAATAATATCAAATCATGAATGTCCAAATGAGGTGAGACCCCCTCCTTTTATAATGCTAAACTCCCTCCAAAACTTTAACTGCGTCCTTCCCCTTGCAGTTACCCTTGGGTCAGCGTGAGGCCTCCCATCATATACGTGTGGACCCCCAAGGCCCCTCTTTAAGTTATAACGTTAATCAACTAGGAAAACACTTTATTTTATAAAGTGAGGTGACTAAAGTGAGGTGACCCCTCTTATTTCTCACTTTATTTATTATTTCCAACTAAAGCGGCAAAATTAAACAAAAATGAAATATTCCAATTAGCAAGGCTAATTGGGAATATTACAATATATTTGCACCTGTGTTCCGCTATACCACCATTTTATCTATTATTTTCCTTGCTACAATGCAAGAATGGAGTCTCCATCAGATGGATGTGAAGACCGCTTTCCTGCATTGTTCTATAAAGGAAGAGGTGTATGTGGAGCAACCTCTGGGGTTCGAAGTCCGAGATAGAGACACCTATGTATGCAGGTTGAACAAATCCCTCTATGGGTTGAAGCAAGCCCCCAGGGCTTGGTATGAGAGGATAGATAGCTACTTGATGAAGCTGGGCTTCACCGGAAGTAATATTGATCCGAACATTTAGTTTAAGGTTGATAGAGAAAGGCCTCTCATTTTGGTTCTCTATGTGGATGATCTCTTCCTGACAAATCCTGACCCTCTCATTCATCAGTGTAAGAGAGAGCTAGCTTCCGAGTTTGAGATAAAAGACCTAGGACTGACGCACTACTTCCTAGGCTTGGAGGTATAGCAGAGGCCAGGCGAGATTTTTCTTTCTCAAGGAAAATATGTCTTGAAGCTACTAGAGAAATTTGGTATGGTGGACTATAAGTCTATGTCGACGCCGATGGAACTCAACTTCAAGTCATGTGGAAAAGTTGTTGGGCCCGTGCTGGCAAATCCTACCGAGTATCAACAACTCGTGGGGGGCCCTGATGTTCTCAGTGAACTCCTGTCTGGACATATGTTTTGCAGTGAACACTTTGAGTCAACATATGGTTGACCCTCATCACATTCACTGGATTGGTGCCAAGAATCTATTGAGATATCTTCGGGGCATAATCAACTATGGGCTAAGATACGTTGCCAGGAGTTTGAGACTCCATGGATATACTAATGCTGATTGGGCTGGCAGTGTGGTGGATGGCAAGAGCACATCTGGGTGTTGCTTCACCTTGGGTTTTGCTTCGATATCTTAGATGAGCAGGAAGCAGAAGTCAGTAGCTTTGAGCACCGCTGAGGCTAAATACACTGTAGCGAGTATGGCTTGTTGTGAAGCTATTTGGTTGTGAAAGCTCTTCAATGAGCTGTTTCGGCATGTGCTAGACACTACCGTTATTCTTTGTGATCACCAGAGTGGGATTCGTCTTTCTAAGAATCCCATGTTCCATGATCGATCCAAGCATATTGATATCAAGTACCACTTTATCCGGGATATGGTACAGCGAGGCAGCGTAAGGCTCGATCATATAGGAATTGATGAGAAGGTCGCAGATATTCTCATGAAGCCCGTGGGGAAGGTCAAGTTCCTAACCTTCCGTGAGAAGCTTGGAATTATGGAAAGACCTTATTCTGAGGGTCCTACTTGAGTTGGACTATGAGCTTTGGGAGCTCCAGGGGGCTTGGTGATAGCTTCTTGGAGCTATAAGCACATACAGGGCTAGGCTTGCCAAAACTTGTGGTGCTTCTGCCCCACCGTTATGATATTGAGTTGGTTTACCTCTCTTTGATCTATGCCCCGCACACATCCTACCCATAGAGTTTTGAACTCATGGGAAGCCGAAGTACCTCTCGTTTGGCCAATGAGGTGGGAAATGTGGATAGAGACCAAAAGTAAGACTGATGGATGCATCAGAGATTCTCGTACTCTTTATGTCTAGGATGGCACATGTCCAACACCTTGATCTGGGATAAAGTATGATGAGGTTCTTACCTCTAAATTGACTTCGGGCAGTAAACTAACTCTGGGTTAGTATGAGACTCTTTTGAGTCCAAGAGAGGTTTTAACCTCTAAGCTGACTTTTGGCTCACCTTTTTTTGTTCTATCTGAGAACGAAAGCCCACAAAGCAAGTTACGGCAGGATGACGCACGATGTTTGGTAAAAGTACACGATGGTACTAATGGATGGCACTTGTGGACATATGGAGTTCTCCCTAGTTAAGAGGGAGTGCTAATTTTGAGCAACTAGGTCCGAACTCCATGTTGCACTGCTCACATGATGATGGCCATATTTTTGTTGGATTCCTCTTTTGGAGAGGTGCAAGATTGATCTAAAGATCATCTTGTTTGGATGAGCAGAACATATATTTTGAATTTATTTTCCACACATGTGGAAGGTCAGCCAGATTTGTAATGTAGGCTCACATGCCTAATGGATATAAATTGCAGAGACTTGGAGGTCATTTTCTCATCAACTCATCACACATTCTTTCATTGTGATCGGATTGGTTTGATAGCCTTTGGAGGCCTTTTTCCCCTCACACGTGTGCAGCTGAAGTTGTTGTTTTCTGTAGATCTATTTAGGGCTTATTTTCTGAAGCATTGACTGGCATTGACTGTGTTCAACCCTTGTTCGTTTGACCTCAAAACTCTGCCAAAATTCTGATTTTGAGAGGCCGTACTACTGGGCACTAAAATCGAGCAAATCATAGTTGTTTGACCGAAGCCCTAATCTGTAACGTTGACTTTCTGTTGTTGTCCTGCGTTGACTTTTGGTTGACCAACGTTGACTTGTGATGAGCTATCTTTGAGGGCTGTGGGTGTGACACTTGGAAGGTTGGCCGACCTAGAAATGGTTTGCTGGCTGAAGCATCTTGTTGACTGCCGTAACACACAATATCTCATATCTTTGCTGGAAAAAAGGAATTGTAAATCCGATCTATATTATTAGCTTGTCTTCTGTTGATCTATTATTGTGTTCCATCAGCATTTTACTTTCATGTTTATGTGATTGCTATTTTGTATTGGGCCTAAGAAAGATTGAAATAAAATTGCATCAAGCATAGAACACCATGGTTATCTAAATTTAACATGAAACAAAAAACTCATTTGGTCGAAATCCTGATGAAGCGCATGTCCGAATTTCAGATATTGGTTCGCAATATTTTCAAAGATATGATCTGAGGAAGTTAGGGTTTTTGCAGGCTCTTGAATTTCATGTCATACAGGTGCATTTGGGAAATCGTCATAGCTTTCTCTCTGAGCATTGGATTCAAATTTCGTAAAAAATGACAGAAGGAGGACGGACTGTAGTTTGTTTGATATCATTTTTAGAACCAAAGATTGAAACAGTGACATGTGGCACTTCATACAAGTTTGCTCTACTGAACCAGTCTATAATCAAGACATCATAGGAGATTGATAATAACTATTTCTTGAAGAATCCAATATTGATCAAACCTACGGATTTGGAAAGAGGACCCAGAGGGCTACCACAAGATGAAATTTCAGACCTTGGAGATCTGAAATTACATAGATACAGTAGATTCAATATCAATCTTCTAGAAGGCAAAAAAAAATATGCATTCAAGGATCACTGCGGTAAGGACAACACATCAACAGTCAAGGGTAAGTCTACTACAGCAAGGTATGTATGATTAGTGTTTTAATTTGAATATCATCTTTGACATGTATTTTTGCAGGACAGTGTAAGTATTTTGTATGTATGTTTGATTGGGTTTTTTTTATAGATGTTGAACGTATTTACATTTGAATTTTGAATATTTCTCTGACATGTGTTTTTGCAAGACAGTGTAAGTATTTTGTATGTATGTTTGATTGGGTTTTGTTCATAGATGTTGAACGTATTTATATTTGAATTTTGAATATTTCTCTGACATATGGCTTGCAAGACAGTGTAAGTATTTTGTTTGTATATTGGTTTGGGTCGTGTTCATTAATGCATGTGCAGGAAGGAGGACAAAATAGGACAACTCATACACATACTAGAAGGCCAATTCAACGCCAAAGTACCATTACTTGAAGCAAGCACAACAATACCTCACCAGTTGCTAGTGTTCAAAGAGGCTATGTCAAATCAAGTATCAGGTCGTGTCAGAAGTCTGTATTGTAAAAATCATCATTGTAAAATTGTAAACGAGTCATTATTGTAAAATAGTCAATTTTCCTAGAGTTGGAGAGGCAATGTTGGGAGGTATAAGTGTCATTGTTGGATAATGTTATGGTTGGGTTGCAGGTCATAGTGTGATTGGGTGATTGGGCTAATTCAAGAAAATCATTGTGAATCATATTGTTTCGTGGATCATTTTACCTGGTACGGGAGTCCACACTCTTGTCTATTTCTGATCATTATAGGGTGGCAGGGAGGTGCTAGGTTGGTGCATGAAGTCACCTACAGGTTGGAGCCTATGAACACTTCAGGGTGGTAGGTTGGTCTAGGATGTCGGGGCATCCATTCATCTGACTACTGAAGAAACCAGGGCATTGGGGCGTCCTTCCAGTGCGAACTGGAGAATAATGCTTTTCTAGAATTCTAGGATGTTGTACCTTTCATTTCAGTTGGGGCTGAAGATTAAAGAATTTATTAGAAAAGCGTTCGGTGGTTTTTGACCCAGAGGGGGTTTTCCACCTAAACTTCGTGTGCATATTGTGTTCTATTGTTTATTGTTGTTACTGGATAAACATAAAGAATAATTGAAGATTAACTAATGCTCTAAAAAGGATTTAAAAGTGCTAATTGACAAGAAATACCGATTCACCCCCCCTCTCAGTATTTCCAACAATTGGTATCAGAGCTTGTTTCCTTCAATAGCAGTCTAACAACTGGAAGGAGGTCATGGAGTATACTAATAATAGAGTTCCTTTGTTCAATGGATATAACTACGCACTTTGGAGTGGAAGAATGCAGGCTCATTTGCTAGCGCAAGGATACAAAGTATGGGAAATTGTTGAAAAAGGCTTTACAGCGACCCAGGATGAACAAGGAAAGAAAAATATGGTATATGATGCAAGGGCTAAAGATATTATTATCAGTGGGCTTATCGAGTCTGTCTATCTTAAGGTACTGAGTTGCAAAACTGCTAAAGAAGTATGGGGCAAGCTTGAGAATATATATGCAGGTGAATCAAACGTGAAAGAAGCAAGCTTCAAATTTACAGGGAAAAATTTGAGCAACTCAAAATGTGTAATATTCCCAATTAGCAGCAGCTAATTGCTAATATTAATTTTGGCCAGTTTTTCTTTTCTAAAGTTAAGTTAGTTAATAAAGTGGGTGATGAGACACATAACCACACTTAGGAAATAAATCATTCCCTAAAGTCACTTGAGCATATATTTATTTGACAGCGTGGGGCCTAGGAGGGTGAAGTGGTGGCGTGAGGGAAGAGGTTGCATGGGCAGCGTGGGTCCATGATAGCGCAGTGAGAGAGGGGCAGTGTGGACCAAGAGGGACAACGCAGTTTGGTGGGGCCCGGGAGAGAGCAAGGCTCTCAAAGCATAAAAAGGGGAAGAGGCTCCTCATTCTCTCATTCTATTATGCATTTATGATTTTTGTCTTTTCACATTGAGCACGCTTTTGTTGTTGAGCGAAAACTGCAAGTGTTGTTTAGCACACCGGGTGTCTTCGAGCGGAGATCCTAGCCTCAGCCCTAGGGGACTTCAAGTGCCTGCTCGGGTGAGGAGTTCTATCCATCGTTTTGCAGGAGGGAGCCATAGCATCTTCAGCAAGGAATTACGCATTTTCTTGGGCAGCACAGTCTTTGGGAGAAATCACGCAGTTTATGGTGGAGGCAATTCCGGGAGTGAGGATTAATTAGGGGATTCAACCCAAGATAGTGTGAAGGGATCATCCCTTCACTATTTCATCATTTTGGTGCAGGAGGAGGCCATTATTTGCAGAGGATCATTCAGGGCTAGCGTATTTCACTGGGATAGCGTTATTCCTCAAGGGAGGTCAAATTCCGGGGTCATTCATTCCAGAATTCCTTTCTGGGCTTTTTGGGGTATTTGGAGGAGAGCTCATTCCCATGGTTTCATATTTTTTTGAGCAAGGGAATAGCCCCAAAGAGCCATCCCATTCCAACAATGTCATCAGTCCGGCAATAGCAACAACAGCCTTTGGAGATTATGCAGTCCTTGACAGAGCAACCATTCCCTGAGTATTTCTGAGAGTATTCCCATCTTGCCTTGTCCAAGCCAAGGTGCCATCATTCTGATCACCTTTGTACTCATTGTATCTTTCAGTTACATAATAAAATGGCTCAGCATTTCTCCATATTTGCATTGTTTATGTGATGTCTCTCTATTTGTTGTAAATTCTTGTTTATGTTGCTATATATTACTGTTTATTTCTATTTACAATATTACAAAATGAAGGAAGATGAAAATATTGATGCATACTTACATCGTGTTGATGAAATAACAAATGCATTGGAAGGTTTGGGAGAACCTGTCGACATGATAATTGTTGTCTGAAAGACCCTTAGAACCTTGCCGGCAAGACTAGCCAATCTCAGCAAAGATGAATTGCATGGAGTGCTTACGGCATATGAAATGAGGATTGAAGAAGAGGACGACACATCTCACCTAGAAACAGCATTCGCCACATCCAAGAAAACTAGTTGGGACAAGCATACTCCGAAAGTGAAAACTTGTAGTTGTAAGGAAGAAGAAAAGGAAGAAGATGAAGAAGAATTTTCAAATAAAGAATTTGCCTACTTCACGCAAAAAATGAGAACATGTACGGGGAATTCAAAGGTAAACTTCCATTGATATGTTTCGATTGTGGTGAGGTTGGGCATTTTGCAGCCAAGTGTCCTCACAAAAATGAGGCTGTTACGAAAGGAAAGAAAGGTCTGAGGAAGTTCAACAATCAAGGCAATAAGAAATGGTTTAAGAAGAGTTTCTTCTCCAAAGAAGATAGCTCCTCATCTGATGAAGACAGTGATAATGAAGAGAAATCAACGGAAGAGTATTGTTTATGGCCAAGCATAATAAGCAAGAAGCATCTGACGAAGAAGAAGAGATGACTGAGGTTTAATTTCAAAACGAAGTGATCAAGGTTATCAAAGAGCTCAAGGTCGAGAAGAAGCATGTCAACACTCTTGAAGACGAATTAAGGATAGAAAGGGAACTTGTCCTAAATCTTAAAGTCAATGTTGAAGAATACAAATGAGTTGAAGAAATTCTTAGGGAAGAATTAAAGGAAAGCAACAAGGAAAGAAAAGCATTGGAATCTGAAATAGTTTCTCTTCGAAAGCAAGTAAAAAATGGAAAAACTCTTCAAAACTACACCAACAGCTCCAAGGCATTGGAAGAAATCATAAACAATCAATGATCAAACAGTGACAAGACTGGTCTTGGCTACAAAGAAAAATTTGAAAAGGAGCCATGTCCTTCTATGACAACAAAAGAAGATAGATGTGAAAAATCTAACAAGCAGGTAGACGTTCCAGCCAACTCAAGAGATCAGGACTTACAAGAAGAACCATGGAAGACAATTCCTCGAAGAAGATTTCCTCCTAGGTATCAACCTATCTTCTATGGTAATTGTTATTCATGTGGAAGGTTTGGACATAGAGCTATAGAATGTCGCACGTATGTTTGGAATAAATACAGTTTCAGGAGATCTTTCAGAAATGGATATTCCAGAGCTCAACAGAATATTAACAAATTTGATCATTTGAGAGATGATGTTGAATGTTACAAATGTAACAATTTTGGACACCTAGCTAAAGATTGCAGACTTGGAAGTTCCTCAAAGGAATTCTAACAAAATTAGAATGAACAAATATGGAAAAAGAAGACTGAAAAATGTGCTATCTCTCTCAAGGCTCAAAGCAACATAAACGTTTGGTATGTTGATAGTGGTTGCTAAACTCATATGACTGGAGATAGGAACAAGTTCATATCCTTAAAGGAAAAGAAGGATGGAATAGTGTCTTTTGGAAATGACGGGTCTTCAAGCGTCATAGGAGTAGGTACAGTCACACTTGGAAGCAAGAATGCATTAGCGAAAGATGTGTTGTTGGTTGAAAATATGAATCACAATCTACTCAGCATTGGACAAATGTGTGATCAAGGACACACGATGCTATTTAACTCTAAGAAATGTGAAATCAGGAAAGGCAAGTTTGGTAAAATTGTGGCTACAACAAGCAGAGCTCCAAATGACATATATTTTGGATGAGACACCTAAAGGGTGCTCTTGGAAAAAGAAGATGAAATTTGGTTATGGCACAAACGAATAGAACAACCCGAAGGTTTTCTGCTCTCTGAAAAGGAAGACTATGTCTGCAGATTAAAGAAGGCAGTATATGGTCTCAAGCAAGCTCCTAGAGCTTGGTATGCTCTTCTTGATGGATATCTACATCAACAAGGATTCAAGAAAGGAAGCGCCGACAACAATATCTATGTGAAAGTGGATCAATATAACCTAACAATTATCGAGGTATATGTAGACGATATAATTTTTGGAAGCAATGATGACAGATTAAGTAAAACATTTGCCACAAATATGCAAAGTGAGCTTGAAATGTCTCTACTTGGCGAGCTGACATACTTTTTAGGGCTTCATATATCTTAGTAGGATAAAGGAATATTTATATATCAAACCAAGTACATCAAGGAAATGCTCAAGAAATTAAAGATGAAAGATTGCAAGCCTGTCCTTACCCCAATGGTAACAGGTTGCAAGTGAAGTTTAGATGATTTGTCAAAGGATGTGGACCAGAGGTTGTATAGATCTATGATTGGCAGTCTTCTATATGTAACAGCTTCTCGGCTAGACGTAATGCAGGCAGTTGGACAAGTAGTAAGATTCCAAGCAGCACCAAAAGAATCTCATATTATTGCCATCAAAATAATTATCTGATATCTTAAGGGCACAAAAGAATATGGTTGATGGTATTCCAAAGGAAATAATCTAGTTATCCAAGCTTATACAGATGTAGATTGGGTAGGAAGTGTTGATGGTCGAAAGAGTACCAGTGGAGCAACATTCTATCTAGGTGGTTGCTTTGTTTCATGGTTATGTAAAAAGCAGTCTTCAATCTTGTTATCCACATCAGAATCAGAATATATCGTGGCAGCAACTTGTTGTACTCAAGTTCTCTGGATGAAGCAAACTTTGCAAGATCTTCAAGTCAAGTTTGATGAGACTATTCCCATATTTTACGATAACACCAGTGCCATTAGTATCTATAAGAATTCTGTGATGCATTCCAAAACAAAGTACATTCCAATCAATTATCATTTCGTTAGAGAGCAGGTCACCGAAAAGAATATCAAGCTTGAATATGTTGGGACAAAGGAACAAATTGTTGATATCTTTACCAAACCATTACCTTGTGAAGCATTTGCGTATCTTCGCCTAAAGCTTGGTATTCTTCCAAGTTCTCATTAGACTCTTTCTCTTATCTAACTAGGTAGTTGAGGTGTGTAAAGGTCCGCAGGATGACGTTTCTCGGGGTGAGTTACCCAATACCATTGATGACAAAGGGGGAGATAATGTTGTAAGAAGAGGTGTCATGATCGCAGGGGGAGCACTTGTGTTGCCATCAATTCCAAAGGGGGAGATTGTTGATTAGTGGTTGTCATTGATGTCAACCGAAGCAGCACCAAGGGCTACCCTGATCTTGCATGGAAATTTCGACTTGACAACTTACTCTATTACGAGTCAAGGATATTTTGGATGGTTTCTACTTGTCGAGATGTTTCTGTTGATATATGGCATGCCACGTAATTCTTCACGGTTTGAGAGATATTCGTGTTTGAAGTTAGTAACCCCTGTTAGTGGGCTAAAACCCCATGGGGTTGTGGCATGACACAAATAATTGGTTGTGGTCATTGAATAGTCAATAATTAATAATTTTTTAAGCTCCTAAAAACCCTCCAACGTTCACTTGTTGAAGTCCCTCTCAACCTAAGCATTTCTATAAACTGTGACCCTCATATCCTCCTCATGTAACGATTTCGCTACTTAAAATAGTTCATCGTGGAATTTACGCTATAACATTTTTTATGCGAAGTTTCAGATGCTGAAACAAAAAACCCATTTGCGCAAAATCCTGATGAAGCGCATATCCGAATTTCAGATATTGGTTCACTATATTTTTAGAGATATGATATGAGGAAATTAGGATTTTTGCAGGCTCCCGAATTTCACGTCAAACAGGTGACCTTGGGAAAATCGTCATAACTTTCTCTCTGAGCATTGAATTCAAGTTTCGTAAAAAGTGACAGAAAGAGGACGGACTATTGTTTGTTGGATATCATTTTCAGGACCAAAGGTTGAAACAGTGACACATGGCACTTCATAAAAGTTCACTCTACTGAACCAGTCTATAATCAGGTCATCGTAGGAGATTGGGCATAACTATTTCTTGAAGAATCAAATATTGATCAGGCCTACAGAGTTGGAAAGAAGACTCAAAGGGATACCACAGGACGAAGTTTCAGACCTTGGAGATCTAAAATTACATAGATACAACAGATTCAATATCGAGCTTCTAGAAGGCAAGAAAAACTATGCATTCAAGGATCACTGCAGTAAGGACAACACATCAACAGTCAAGGGTAAGTCTACTACAACAAGGTATGTATGATTAGTGTTTTAATTTGAATATCATCTTTGACATGTGTTTTTGCAGGACAGTGTAAGTATTTTGTATGTATGTTTGATTGGGTTTTGTTCATAAATGTTGAACATATTTACATTTGAATTTTGAATGTTTCTCTAACATGTGTTTTTGCAAGGCGATGTAAGTATTTTATATGTATGTTTGATTGGGTTTTGTTCATAAATGTTGAACGTATTTACATTTGAATTTTCAATATTTCTCTGACATATGGTTTGCAGGACAGTGTAAGTATTTTGTTTGTATATTGTTTTGGGTCTTGTTCATTGATGCATGTGCAGGAAGGAGCACACAATAGGACAACCCAGACACATACTAGAAGGTCAATGCAACGCCAAAGTACCATTACTTGAAGCAAGCACAACAATACCTCAGCAACTGCTAGTGTTCAAAGAAGCAGTGTCAAGTTAAGTATTAGGTTGTCTCAAAAATCAGTATTGTAAAAATCATCATTGTAAAATTGTAAACGAGTCATTATTGTAAAAGAGTTAAACTGCCTAGAGTTGGAGAGGCATTTTTGGGAGGTATAAGTGTCATTGTTGGATAATGTTATGGTTGGGTTGCAAGTCATAGTGTGATTGGGTGATTGGTCTAGTTCAAGAAAATCATTATGAATCATATTGTATCGTGGATCATTGTCCCTGGTATAGGAGTCCACACTCGTCTTATTTATGATCATTATAGGGTGGCGGGAGGTGCTAGGTTGGTGCATGAAGTCACCTATAGGTTGGAGCATGTGAACACTTCAAGGTGGTACGTTGATCTAGGATGTCGAGGCATCCATTCAGCTGACTGCTAAAGAAACCAGGGAATTGGGGCGTCCTTCCAGTGGGAGCTAGAGAAGAATTATTTTCTAGAATTCTAGGAAGTTTTACCTTTCATTTCAGTTGGGGCTGAAGATTAAAGAATTTATTAGAAAAGCGTTCGGTGTTTTTTGACCCAGAGGGGGTTTTCCACCTAAAATTTGTGTGCCTATTGTGTTCTATTGTTCACTGTTGTTATTGGATAAACATCAAGAATAATTGAAGATTAACTAATGCTCTGAAAAGATTTAAAAGTGCTAATTGATAAGAAATACTGATTCACCCCCCCTCTCAGTATTTCCAACAGATATGATGCTATACAGATGTGATTACCAATCCAATTCTTCTTATGAGAATCTTCAGTTTGAAAGTGACCATGTACCTATATGAATACATCCCTAGTTAAGAGGGAGTGTTGAAAAGAGTAATTAGGATCGGTCTTCATATTGACTATGTAATTATGTATTTATGTAAAGAAGAAGACAAAGATAATAAAATATATTTTTGTTGTACTTGCTTCATGGGTTTCATGAGCAAGATTTTTATTATATGTCAATAGACTTCTTCTTGATGTCTATTAGGGTTGTCTTCTGGTTACATGTATAATTAAGTGTCATGTATACGAAGAGTCTAGTCATCAATATATTCTCTAATACCTTGTCATGAATCCTTGAAGGAATGGCTAAAGACAACCTTCATCCTCACCTCATTAATGCTGGAAATTATGCTCTCCAAGTCGGCCTTCAAATAGCAAGTAAAGTCGGCCTACAAACTGTGACATAGGTTGGCTTATTAACTAGAAGGAACAACTATATATACCCTTGCATATGCTGTGCAGAAGAAACAGAAAAAGTGTGGATTTTCTCTGAAGTTTTATAATGGTTAAGGTGTGGATTTCAGGAAGGTTAAAGTGCGGATATATCTGTGATAAAGTGCAGTCTTCAGACAGATTCAAGTGCAAACTTCTTTGAGGTCATTACAGCGTGAAGAAATCTAGAGACAAGTGAGTATTGCTCTGAGATCAAACTGCAGATTTCAGGAAGGATACAAGTGTGGATATGTTTGAGTTTCCAGTGACCAAGTATGAAATAAGTGTAAGTTAAGGCAGTGGACAAGCATAAGGTGTGGATCTGTTTTTGAATTGTTTTAAAGTAGTGAATACCAATCTGTGTGAAGAAGCTAAAGGGCTGAAGTTTGATATAATAATATAAGAGTAGAAGTTAAATCTATGATTTACCTTCCCATCTTCAGTACACAAAAGGAAAGCAATATATCCCAAGTGAAACAAGAAGAAGTATAACCGAAGACTAAACCAAGGAAGATATAA
Organism: Pinus albicaulis; assembly: GCA_034641835.2. Lineage (NCBI taxonomy): Eukaryota > Viridiplantae > Streptophyta > Pinopsida > Pinales > Pinaceae > Pinus > Pinus albicaulis. Next base: position 995,784,815 of record CM076570.1, on the reverse strand, counting down.
TTAGAGACCGAGTTCTCTAGTGGTGGTGCAGGTCAGTGCAAGTTGGTGTAGAAGAGAAGGATAAGCATTGTGAGCATACAAAGAAGTATTGACAATGTCTTGTAAGCATTCCTAGGTCAAGCGTCTGAGTCTTGGTCATGGTGTTTGTCATTTGAAGATATGTATTACAAGTTTTCCTCTCCAAGAGGGAAAGGTTTTGCCCTGGCTCTAGGAGCCTAATTTTTGTGTCTCGCGTATTTTGATAATTGATTTGATGAAAGACTAAATAAGCTAAAGAAGAGAAGACATAAGTAACTCAAGTAAGCACACAAGTAATTATCAAGAAGAGAATTTGAAGTAATCACCAGCCCTCTAAATTCTCAACAGTATGTACCTTAGATAGGTAGTACGGTATCACACATAAAGCCTCCCAACATAATGCTCTTAAATAAAGAAGATCTTGTCCAGTTAGGACTCTGGGACAATGTTGGTCATGACGATGATTCTTATGGTATGGCTTATCAATCTGACTCTTCTTGAGAACCCTTCAGTTTGAGATGTGATGTTTTGTTGGTTGTACAGTTATGAATACCTCCCTAGTTAAGAGGGAGCATTGAGAAATGTAACTAGTTTTGATCTTCATAATTGTTGTACTCATTTCAATATGTATCCTATGTAACAAACAAGAAAAAGAAAAAGAAAAAGTATTATTATTAAAGCATGGGTTTTGTTGTATTTTTTCTCATAGGCAGTTCTTGGCTACAAAAACTACGCCGAGAAACCAAGTCGACCAATCTTTAGATTCAAGCTGGCCCTTGAACTAGAGGGGGATCCCTAAATTGTTATGAGGCTTTGTTTAACATTGTTCACTATCACTAGATAGCAGCCTATGAAGCACAATGGCCAGATATATGATTTAATTTGGGTGGTTGTTGATGATTACCAATATTTGTTCATGAATGAATCCCTCTTTTGCAGAGTCCTTAGTCAAAGTGTCAACATCCATTTTGACAGAATAACATGATTTTTTTAAAGAAGTTGACAAAATAATATAAGGAAATTCTTGATAATTAAGAAATCATACTAAATACTTAATTAATTAGGAAAATTTGGATGCGTGTAAAAGACTTCTACAACCAAATGAAAAAACATTCAAGGGATGATAGAAGGAAACAATTAAAAAATGTAGAGGGATATCTTAGACAAACAGTCCAATAAATTAATCTCTTTAAATGATTATAACTTTGCAGGGGATTTCAGAGAGATTGATACTCAATCTATTCTTACCCATAATCTCCTATGCAACCTTGAACATGTGCAGAAATAGAGTATGAAAGTACTGGAAAAACAAGAGGAAACACAATTTGTGTCAAGAGCCGGAGCTTGGAAGACTTCAATTAGGATTTCTGAAATAAAAGTTTTACAAAGATGAAAGGTTTTGGCATCAAAATCCAACCCTCGGTTATTACAAATCATAGTTTAAATAGAAATACATTATCTCAAACGGTTACTATTTTTCTGGAAATAAAATCCATGAAAATCACACAATTAAATCTAGAAACAACGACAATTCCTCGAATGCTGAGATAGCATGTTTAATTCTTTGCTTGAAAGTATAAAGAAATATATCTTTGATTTCTCCAAATAAGGAAAAGAAATCCTTTAATTTCTACAAAATTTGGAATGAAGCTCGAGCCTGAAAATCTGGATGAGACTCTTTGACTGCCAAGTGTTTTTCTAACTATCTTTCATAACAACTTTCATCCTTGTCACTTGTTCTCTATTTCTCCTTTAAATGCTATATTTCTTTTTGAAGACATTCATTAAACCTCTGGAAATATTCCTTAATATGCTCATCTTTTTCTTAGAAACTTTAATTGCTTGAAATCTGTTGAGTTGTTGCCTCGAATTGTGGAGTTGTTGAAACTATTCACTGAAAAATCTTCCCAATAGCTTTCAAGTCTCGCCAAATTCGGTGTCGAAAACTCTACCACCTGTATCCTTTCTCAAAAGATAAATTCGACCCCTTTCTTCGTAACAACTAAACATTCATAATAGGTTCATCTTTCAGTTTAAAATTTTGAATAAAGATGTTGAAGTATGGCCACTGATGATTAGAATTCAGGGATTGATATTTCAACCGGCAGAAAAGGAGATATGTTGCCCTGTACAAGAATGAAATCAACCTAGTAGCACTAACTTAAACAAATGAGGAATACATTCGATCTGGATGCTTCAACCATGTATGCAGCTAGTGCACATGCAACTGCAACTTATAACGACCTGGCAGCCTTTCCACCATCAAAACCACAAATCTTGCCAATTCTTCTCTCACCTTTTCTCTTCTAATTTACATAATTTTAAATCTGTAGGGATCGGCCTTCATAGAGTTCTTGTTGTGTTCAAAACTTGTTGGTGAAATAAATATCATAATCTCTATAACCATTTCAGGAAGAAATAAATAATCTTTATAAGTCAATTTATAGAGAACGACTTTCTTGTACACTGTTTCCCAATCCCTTGAGAGTATTAGTTGTTTCCAGATCCAGATCAGCATCGTCAAGTATAATACATGCATTTTTACCCAATTCCATCTGAAGATTAATCATACTAGCATTTTTGGAAATCGCAATTCGGTTGTTACCCCAGTGAAATTGATACAACCTATACCCAAATGCATTGTAAGAAAGTTTCCAATTTCAGATCCCTTTCTTGTGACTCAATTAATAAGGCGCACTATGATATTCCAGTCAAAAGAGGTAGCGTACCATGAAGGCTATTACTACTCCCTGCATTGTTGGCTTCAACATAATCGAATTCCCAACAAAAAGGGTAGGACTATTCTTAGACACAGCACGATTTACAAAATAATTGAATAGGAAATAGCTATAACGACACCCTGAGGAATTAGCAAAACAATCCCCGATCCCTTTGTATGGTTCAGCAAGACGTCTAGACTTCAAAATTTCATCCCGGTTTTGTATCAATAGTTTGTCACGCTCAATAGGGGTAGCTGTGAAAACTTGCAAGGAAGTTATTCTGAATATCACCAATCAAAACAATAGGCTTCAGAGAATCATACACTCCAAAGTATAAACCAAAATAGACTATAATTCCCACACAAGAAATTTTGAACCCGCGATAGAGACAAGCAATCCCATCAAATTTCAATGTCTTTTGGTAGACATCAACAAGCCCATTAAATTTCCTCTCCCTCCTTTCTTTGCAGCCTTGTTATCATTAGCCAGCTGACTTCAAGAATTGATTTGGCGAAAGCAAGACCTTCAGCTTGCCAACCTTGTATATGGAATTTCTGTGAAAATTTCTAACTTTGAAATTCTACCGCAGTAACTGATTTATTTCTCCTACTTTTTTTTTTCAGTAAGTTATTTACAAAACTCATCAGTAAACAACGAAATACATTCTACTGCAATTATCACATAATTTCATAGAGAAAAGAACAGTGAAATGCAAGCACAAAAATCAATCACATCAACACAGTTGTTTTTGGACAATTGTCCCTAGAAAAACCCAATGCGGGAAAACCGATGCAGCAAATGAGGGTTTATTTATTATTCTTTAGCAAAAATCTCTTTACAAGGAATGATTTGCAGAATCATGGAGAAACATTCATGAAAACAACTGAAATCATTTTCTTCTAGTCATTGGAGAAATTCTGACACCCCGGAGACCCTCCAATCTCTACTGCGTCACCTTTGCGTCCTCTTCTACGTGAGGACTGCGTCCTTAGCTGCGTTGTCCCTCTGCATTGTCTCTTGGCTACTCTGCGTCCTGTTAATTGCTTCTCCTTGCCGCCTACACCTACCTACAAGTCATTGGAAAAATCCTTCAACCCCACAAGGTGTGGTTGGTGGCAAGGATCTCAGAGAAGGGGCTGTCACCTATTCCCAACTCTCTCATTTTAAGCTATCTCCTAGTTTAGCGATGGGGGGTGGTCCCTAAAGAAAAAATATGTTTAAGATGTGAGTTTTCTAGGAGAGTTGTTAGAGTGAAATTGGATTACCTTTTAAGGATTTATGAGCATTTATGATCAACTTTGAAATAATAATGACAAACCATTCAACTAGTGCCTAAATAATGTGCTCAAAAGTAAAATAATGCTAAAAGAGATGAGAACACAATAATCCTGAAATGGAAACAAAAAATGTTAGCACAAGATATTTGAAAAATAAAATTGATTATGGGATAACCAAATCACAACATTAAAGCATATCTTGTCATAGTTAGAAAAAACTAAAAATTAGATGCTAAATATGAAATTAAACTTTGCGAATATAGAAAGTAAGCATCAAAATACTTGCATGAGATCAACAACCATCAAAAGACAAGTAAAATTTTTTTTGATGAAAAGTGATCTTGGTTAATTTTAGTTAAACTACCTCTACAACAAATATTTCAAATCAACTCTTCAATCCCTAGACGTCACCCTCACCCAAATTATGTGGAACTCACAATGATGAGTCAATAAGGGAGTAGAGGGTCCCTAGAGGTCTATACAATCAACTTATGTTGGAGGTCAAGTTTAAATGAGTGTTTGTATGAAATAGATGTTTATTAATCTCAATTAAATGATACATGCAACGTTCCACAAGAGATGAGATAGCGCTTACTTGAAATAATGAACCAAACTTTGAGAGAAAAATAGACTTATGTGTGTTGTAGCATTAAATGGCAAGTGGAATGAAATAAGTTCTCATTAAAAAGTGCTTCAATAGTTCCTCAAAATGTATAACATGCATGGACTAAATAGTGAAGCATAAACATTATCTTAATGGAAACTTGCCAACCATGTGAATTGCTCACACATAAGAAAATAGATTTTCTCAATTTTGTAGCCTTTGGAGCTCATGCATGTAAGTTTAATTAAACCCAAAATTTAGTTAGATGGATGTAGAGTGCATTAGTTGTTAATTATTTAGCATGCATGAAATAAAAATCAGAAAATGAGTCAATCCACCCAAGAAGTTCCTTCCTCTTCAACCAAGGAAGGGGGGTACCATGGGAAAAATATCCCAGGCTCCCTCAAGCAAAAATGTTATTTTATTAGCTATTACAAATGAGGAAAAGAGCCTCTAAGAAGGCTTCCCAAAAGGAGGTCCTTTTACGAAGGTAGAGCTTGGAAAAAGATAGATCTCCTCCTCAAAGATGACAACAAAAACAAATGGGGAAAACCTTCAAAAACATAAATTTTACAAGGCTCCAAGGCCCACGGAAAAGATCATGTTGCTGCTGTCCTAAAGGTGCTTACGACCTCCCTAAACTTCGATTTTGAGGTAATGGAAGGCTTTGCATCCAAGGAAGATCAATAGTTTTTCACCATCTTTTCCTCAAGCTCCTTGTTCTTCACGCTCAAGCTTATGGGCTGCAAAAGATAATCAAACGTTAGATCGAAATAAACAAGATCTAAAGTACAAATTAATATACAAAGACACTAGCCCAAGAAATGGGAGCGAACCCCCATTCTTGCCTAGTCTAGAAAAAGCTCTTGAAGTAGCAAATATGACTTTAAAACACTCTACAAAGGGAAATTTTTAGATTTTAAAATTTGAAGTAGATGATCAAGTAGCTAGAGAACAAGAAAAAATCCCTCTCGGTCTTCCTTTGATGAAATGCTTGGGGTTGAAGATAGCTGAGTCTTGGATCTCTTTGAATCTAGGAGTGAGTTGGTCTATGTGAGACTTCTCCCACACCTGGATGAATTTCCTGCACACAATACAAATAGATCTTCCCTACACACTTGAACAAATATTAGTTTGCAAAAGGATTAGAGCATCATAATGAATAAGATAAACCAACCATTCCTCCGAAAATGACTTGGCAAGCTTATTTCTAGAATATTACTCTAAATCATCCTCTGTTGTGTCTATCTTCTTCTAATTTGTAATCATTGGCGTGGCCATTGGTCTACAGTCTTCCATCTGAAATTTCTTCAGGATTTCTGTTGTGTATCTTCCTTGCCCCAGGAAGATTCTCCCTTCTGCTACCACACCTCCAAACCAAGAAAATCGTGCACCTGCCCCAGATCCTTCATGTCGAATTCCATAGCCAGATTCTCCTTGCAGTCCTTATTGAGCTTGGATGATCCAGTAAGAAACATATCATCCACATATAATACCAGGATTAACGACTCATCCCCTACTCTCAAGTAGTAGAGATTGGGATCTGTGTCACTCTTGATGAACCCCATCTTCTGCAAATAGCTATCACTCTGCCCATACCATGCTCTGGGGGTTTGTTTTAAACCATACAAGGATTTCGTAAGCCTGAAAACATGAGTCTTCTGCTTATGTGTCTCAAAGCCCTCTGGTTGTTCTATGTACACTTCCTCCTCTATCACCCCATTCAAGAACGTTGCCTTGACATCCATCTGGTGAATCTCCCATCCCATCTGCGTTGCTAGAGAGAAGAAGGATCTGATAGAAGTGTAGCGTGCTACAGGGGTGAAGGATTCCTCATAATCGATCCCTTCCTTTTTTGCATACCCATTAGCCACAAATATGGCCTTGAACTTCTCTATGCTACCGTCTGCAACATACTTGATCTTGTATATCCACCTTGATCCTACAACTAATCTATCCTGTGGTCAAGGGACTACTTCCAAGACATCATTTTTCATGATGGAGCTATACTCTTCCACCATGGCATCCACTCACACCTGATGTTGAGCTACCTCCCGAAAGCTGGAAGGTCCAACCTGAGCTACCAGGGCCTGGTATCTGTCAGGTTGCCTCCATACCCTCTTCCCATCTCTAGGGGCTCCAACAAATCCTTCTGCATTCTTTAGGATTTGTTGGAGTTCTCTGCTAGGTCTTCTAATGGTGGTGGGCGGTCTTACCTGCTCTCGTGCGTGCTCTTCTTCGAATGAAATCTCCTCAGAATCCTTGTGCCGTAGAGAGGCACTTGACCCATCCTCTGTAGGCCGTTGAGGCTGTACTAGTGGATCCTCCTCAATTTGCGTATCTGTATCCATTTCCTCGAATTTCCTGAAGGCTCTCTCCTCCATGAATTTTATGTCCTGCCTTACTACGATTTTCTTGCTTTCTAGAATATAGATGCGATATGCTTTCACATTTTCACTATAGCCCACAGGATAACTCTTTTCCACAGTCTGATCTAGCTTCTTCCTCTTCTCATCTAGAACATGGCAATACACCATGCTACCAAATATCCTAATATGGCTCACCTCTGGCTTGCTGCCTGTGAACACACTCTTAGGAGTTACTTTCCTCAATGCTCTATGGGGTAATCTGTTTTGCACATAAACCGTTGTATTGAAGGCTTCTGCCCACAAAAATTTGGGCATGTCTTGGTCATATAGCATTGCCCTTGCAACCTCTACAATGGTTTGGTTCTTCCTTTCTGCAACTCTATTCTGCTCTGGATTGTATGGAGCTGTCCATTCTCTCTTAATGCCTTCCTTTGCACAGAAACTAGCGAAGTCTTTATCGATATATTATCCACCATTATCTGACCGCAGTTTCTTGATATTCTTCCCGGTTGCATTTTCTACCAATTCTTTGAACTCTTTGAAACATTCAAAGACTTCATCTTTGGTTTTGAGAAGATAGATCCAAGTCTTTTCGGAATGATCATCAATAAAGGTAGAAAAATACTTTGCACCACTAAAGCGGTTGTGGACATTGGACTGCAAATATCTGAGTGTATCAACTCCAATACACTCTTGGCCCTGCTGCTGCTTCTTGGAAATGTTGCTTTAGCATATTTCCCTAGTACGCATCCCCTGCAAATTTCATCTCTCCTTGTGTTGAGTTCAGTAGCTCCTATGAAAGTTTTCTTGAGAATCTTCAAGGCTCCATGATGTAAATGCTCCATCCTTCTGTGCCATAATTCATTCAGATCTCTTTCGTCCGTACTGACAATTAGAGCCATGGGAGATTCAAGTTGGAGTTTATATACTTTATGACACCTTACTCCAATTTGTGCCTTCTTGCTCCAGCTAGGATGTTTGACATAAACTTTGTTTCCAATAAAGTATACGTCATAACCCTTGTTCTGAAGCTGAGACATTGAGAGAAAATTCATTCCCAACCCTGGTACATGCAGAACTTTTGTGACCTGAATCTTGTTGCCAGCTTCTGTCTGAAATGTTATGGTACCTCTTCCAATGGGGGTACACTTGGCCTTATTTCCCATAGTAATATGGAAATTCATCTTTTCTTCTTGGTAGCTTGAAAAACATTCTTGAACCCTCGTAAAATTAGCAGATGCTCCACTGTCAATATGCCAAACACATGGAGGAGTCGTGCTTGACACACAGGCGAGATCCTTCTCTAGTCTGGATGCCAGCACCGTCATGTCATGTTCCCTCTGCGTTTTTGCGTGCTCTGGGGGATTGTGTGAGTCCTTCTGACTGCGTGAACCCTTCCGGATGTTGGATCTTTGGTCCATAGTAGATCCTCCCTTTCTGCCTTTAGCCTTTTGCTCTGATACCACGTGAAATTTTCAAATCTGAAAATTATGCTTCAGTAAATTTGGAAATAAACACAGCTGCAGTACTTCACTCTAATCAAAAGCAGAAGAACATAAATAACACATGTAGCACAATAGAAACAACTATATGAACACAGTTATTTTTGGACAATTGTCCCCGGAAAAACCCAATGTGGGAAAACCGGTGCAACAAATGAGGGTTTGTATTTATCTTCAACAATGAAAAAATATTTTATAGAAGTCTTGGTGAGCAAAATAAAATAGCATACACTTGGCATGAATTTTCTGGACACTCCGGAAGAATTACTGACACACGGGATGTCCTTCTACACCCTCTGCGTCATCCTGGGTAGTTGGACTACACAATCCCTCCCTGAACTGCGTAACTATGCATGGAGGGGATGGTGTTGCTGCCCAGCACTCCCTTCCCTTCACCCTTCTACTTTCTGCTTCTCCGTCAGCTAACTTCTCCCTCCTCCTTCTGCCTCTGCAATCTCGCCTCTACAAACCCACCCACTGAAATCGAATTTTCTTACTTCAGAATCGATTTCCTTCGGGTACTAAGAATGTCCCCGGCTTGATTTCCAAATGACCCTCAAGCCTCTTCTTATAGTCTTCTCGTTGATGAATCAACAACCAAGATCATATCTTTAATCAGTGGCTCAGATTAAAAGATGACCTGATCTCCGTTTTCTAGAAGATTCACACTCTGCTTTATTAATACCCTTTAATTATTTAATTTCCCTAAGTTTAGACTTAGGGTCTGTATTAAAATAATTAATTATTTTAATAAAGCAAGATCCGAGTGGAATTTCCACAAACGATTTCTGGGTTCTCTGGATAACTGTTGTCCAAGCCTCTCCAACAAATTTGAGACTTGGAACACTTCCCGATGCTATAAAAATCAACATTGTAGTGACCAAGTTCACCACATCTGAAGCACTTGACCTTGGAAATGTCCTTCTTCCACCTACGCTGCTCCTGTTGCCCCTCTGATGTGAGGGTTGCATTCTCCTCTGCTTTTACTTCCTTCATCCCATTGTTACTTCTTCCACTGATGGTGCTCTTCACCAAGTCTCGCCTCATCTCCTCTTGCTACAAATCTACCCACATTTTATCCCAATTTGGCAAGTTTTCTCTGCCCAGGGTGCTCTGGATGAAGACCTTCCAGTCTTCGGAAATATTATTTAGAGAAAATCGCACCAATTCTGTAGGTTGGGGCACTGACCCGACTACAGATATTTGATCCCAGACATCTTCAACTCTAGTAAGGAAGGGGTCTATGCTCCCCTTTCTCCGTCCTGGTACATCTCAACTTCTCCTCAAGATACATCTTTTGTTGCTCAGAATATCCCTAGTAGAGCGTGGCAAGAACATCCCACATCTACTTGGCAATGTCCTTGCTAGCTATGTGTGATACCACGTGATCTCAAACCCCATCGAGAATCAATCTCTTTGCCTTCACCATCTCCTTCTTGTAGGCCTTCAACTAATCTAGATCCATGGGTACAGCTACCATGTTAGTAATATAGGCCTTGAGAACATATTCATCTAGAAGACAAGAAATTATTGCCTTCCAAATCACATAGTTAGACAAACGGTACAACCGATCTTGATCTCTCAGCCCTGCTGATGCCATCTCTGCCAAAATGTTGAACTCTTCATCTGCTCCTTTGCGCAGCTGCTGCTAGTCTCTACGCACTCTCTACTGGAGCAGAAAAATCTGCTCACAACTATTGTTGCTCTGCAGTGACAAATCAAATTTCTTGGCTAGAAATTCCCCGAGAAAAGAATTCCCTCAATGTGTGCTCTTCCTTCCTCCTAACGCTATTCTGCTCTAGCAAACTGTTGCAGAATAACTGCATCCCAGCTAAAGGTTTACTCTGTAAGGAAAACACTGTTGCTCCCTCTGCCTCTGATAATCTTCGATCTGGAAAATTTATTCTCTCTCGACTCACTCAGAGAAATAATCTTTTTCTCAAAAATTTCCCTCTTGGCCAATGGACTGCACAGCCTCTTGGGGTTTCGAGCAACTGCTCACGCTCTGGTCATAATTCCCTCAATATGCTTCTTCTTTCTTCTTCTGACGCTTTCTGCAACAGCAACTGCTACAACAAAACATTGTGTCCCACTAGTAGGCTGCTTCACACTTCTCCCTCTGCCACTGACAAATCACGAACTAGAAAATTATACCTCTCTGTCGACTCACTCAGAGAGGGATTTCCCCGCAAATCTTACCCTCCTGGCAATGGACTGCACAATGCCTTGGGGATTCGATTCGCTGCCTACACAGCTCTTCGATCACCCTCCTTCTCTTCAACGTTGAACTCTTCTGATCTGCTTTCTTGCTTCACCTGTGCTCTGATACCATGTGAAAATTCAGTGACCCGAATTCCTACTGCAACAATCTGATATTAGTTCTACTTGTTAAATTCTACCAGTTATTTACTGTGTTCTACAATTAAATATCGAAGCAAATACAACTGCAGCTGTCACTAAATAAATAAAATGTGGAAGACAAGTACTAAGCGAGAAGAAATACAACACACACAAGTGACACCGTTATTTTTGGACTAATGTCCGCAGAAAAAACCAATGTGGGAAAACGAGTGCAACATCTGAGGGTTTGTATTATTAAGCAGTAGTTTTTCTGAATACAATCTAGATATTTGGCAATAAAGTTAGTGACATAACCTCACACTGGTACGAGAAGATTTGATACTAAGCAAACTGAAGATGAGACCTCTGCATTGTCTCTGCGCAGGTCTGCTTCACACTTACGCAGTTACTGCTTCATTGCTGCTAGGACTGGGTCACACCTCCAAACTGACCTTTCGCTGGCTGGAAACTCAATCAGCTGACCTCTCGGTCTCACACTCTGGCTTCTAGTACTAGATCTTGGCTGCTCCTCAGCAAAACTTCGATCTCCCTCTGAAGCACTGCGCTTCCTCTGTGTTGTCCAGTTTTGCTCTGCGATGCCTCTTCTGCACCTCTCTCTGCCTCCTCTGCGTTGTATCCCCTGCTCAGGAAATCCCCAACCAAAAACTATCTCTGTCCCTCACTACAAGAAATATCCTCAACTTATCTCTCTGGCAATTGTGACGCTGCTCACTTGACAAATCGATCTCTTGATCTCATTTGATGTGTTTTCCAAATGCCCACCAAGCCTTCTCTTATAACCTTCTCGTTGAGAAATAAACGGCCCAAATTAAAACATAATCAAGGGATAAGATTAACTTGAATTGATCTTCATCTTTCTCTAGAAGATTCACGCCCAGTTCTATTAATACACTTTAATTATTTTAATTCACTAAGTTTAGACTTAGGCTCCCATTAAAAATAATTAATTATTTTAATAAAACCTCATCTGGGTGGAATTTCCGAAAACGCTTTCTGAGTATATTGGAATACATGTGTCTAAGACTCCCTGTTATGAAGGTAAATCCTCTATGCGGACAGAGACAATCCCTCTAGCCCAAGGGTGGGTCTAGTAACAAAAGGAAACGCTAAAGTGTTGCTTCCTAGTTAATGAATGAACAAAAGACATGGTAGATTGACCTACCTTGAATCCAACGCTGTCGATGTTGTAGAACGAGTAGTGGCCTCTCGCTCTTGCCTTGGAAAATCACGATCCGCTCGCTTTCACTCCTAGATACCTGCACATAGGACAAAGAACAAGAACAACATATGACAGAATAGTTTCATTCACAACTACTAACCAGTCAAAGAAGGCTAAACATATCGCATCAAATAAACATCATAACACAATAGTGGAACCAAACAGTAGTCATGTATATTAATGAGTAGAAGGAAGAGTCCAACCGATGCTTTGACGTCGCAGTCTCCTCCAGCGGGGTTCAGACGAAGCGTGTCTCAAACGTTGGATAGGGAATTTGGACTCAAGCTCTCTTAGAAGTCATCGACTCGAGCTCTCTCAACACAATCTTTCTTACTCTATCTTTTCTAGCAGCTTAGCTATAGTATAATTCGCCTAGTTCAGCTATTCAGCCATTCATATATTTTTCTATAATCTGTTCAGCTAGCTTCTACTGAAAAAGATAGTTTCTTATATAGAGGAAAGGGAGGAGGTTGGGATCACTACAAAGGTGGGAAGGAGTCCTATCCTTTAGGAGAGTTCCAAGGGAGGTGGAAACTACTAACTAAAGGAAGGAGTCCGTGGTTGTTTCAGTTCAACCACTCCCAATGACTCATCCCCGAGGTGGTTGGAATGGAACCTCTGCCTCTATTTTTAAAAAACATTCCATAAATAGCTTGGCACTGGTGTCTAACTGGCACAGAGCACCAAGTGGCGCGGGCTCAGTGTTAAATTTCCTGGTTGGCGCGAGGGTGTAACTGGATACTCGTGCCAAGGCAAAATAGGGATTTTCAGAGCTCTGCTTAGGGAAATGTCAACAAGAAGAATGTTTCTTTCATCAAAAGGGATGCAAGGATGGTATTTTCAAAGCATGAAACTGCTTATTGGTCACAGAAACGACCCTCCATTGTGCGAGTTGGGGATTGCAGGGACAGTGACAAAATGCTGTGTAACAAATGCCCCCTAAAGCATGAAGTTCGAGAGAGAGGGAGGGGTGAAATGCTTTATAAGAACGCGTTCGAACCAAACACCACTGTCGGAAGAATTTCAATTACAAATACAACTAATATCTGTGATACATGAATCATGTGGCATGGGCGCAACCATCCATAATAGAGTATATAAAAACTGAGATCCGAGGTATGGACACAGCCATGCAGCAGGAAGGATCAATAAATAGACTTAGTTATGGTCGCAGCCATCCAATCAAGAGAGTCATGTAATAAGTCATAATAATCCACAAAAATCCGTAGCTTGGGGTTTATTAGACAAAACCCACGGTCTTGCGCTCCATCTTGACCCGAACAAGTACAATTTCGAGCATGCGAATATATGAGCTGAAGTCGAACATGCAGGAAAATCGACTGATTACCAACCAATGATAAAAGTTGTTAACAGACATGAGATAAACCACCAATGATGATGATGGCCCTCAAGGTACAAAAGGTACAATCTACGAAATCTGAAAAATGATCTAACGTCGAACATCCACAGAATCACTCGATCGAAGGCCAATGATGTGAACCTTGCGTCGAATGCGAAAAACCTGCCATTGAGGCATGTAGGCTCCAAGGTACCAAAAGGGAGTCTCTAGATCTAATTCCTGGATAATGAGCTAAAGTCGACAGGAAGTGACCTGGTCGAAGGAGGGCCATAATGTTTCCGACATCATCGACATGAGACAGAGGAACATGATGAAAGTGGATCAGGACCAACAGGAGATCAGAGGAAGGTTGACAACTGCAGAGGCAAACTTCTCTTGAACATATCAACAGCATGACACTGGATTTGGCAGTATTTGACATCAAAGGATCTGAGGTCATGATGACATGGCAAAGAGCAGATGAGACGTCAAAAGATATTATCCAAACTCCTGAAGGCGAAAATGACGAAATGAGATGTCCTCAACCAGACACAAATGCAGACAACTGCCATGTTCAAGAGCGAGATACTGCCAACATAACTAAAACTTGGTTCCATTTTCCCTCACCATTTCTGGTGAGTACCCCAATTATTTTTTAAAACAAGCTTGAAGGGGATAGCATATGCTTGCACTGTAAGTTTGTCCTTCAGAAAAACCCAACCTAGTACATTTTACGAGCCCTAGGAAGGAGGAACTCGAAATAACATCATGGTGACGAAGTCCGATGTCATCAGGGTTTAAAGAGTCTGGCAAAGGGAGAACTTGACATATTTTCTTGTTTAGAGGGTTTGAAAATAAGGCATAAAGGAAAAATCCAGCAGTCCCTTTTCATAGGTAGTCTCACAGATCCGAAAAGATAGAAAACTGTGTCTGAGAGAACCTCTTAGTCGCAATGGGCTAAGGTATTCCTTTTTCGTAAATAATCCATCCCAACCCGAAAAAGGGTTAAACGTATACTGGGTAGATATTGTTCCGCAACCATTTAATGAGTTCAAAACGACAAGAATCTCGGCAATCTTTTCAATTTTAGAGAGTCAGAAAAGAGCTAAAAGATGACTCCAGCAGTGATTTTTTTGTGTTTTTACCGAGTCCGAAAAAGTATAAAATATAACTCGTTATTTCATTATTTTCGCATGAAAAACTTGTTGCTGCACAAGAGACGTGTAAAAACCATTTCTCGAAAATAATATAATAAAATAATCGAAAAACATGCCTTAAAACCTAATTAGGGTTGTGTAAAAGTTATAAAATGCCAAAAATGGAAAAAATAATTACTTTTCACTTTTTACCTCTTGTGGAGCAATAGTTAACCATTTTACTGTGCAATCTTGCAGCGGCGATAACGGCCAATCCAGCAGATCAATCGCAAATCCATCAATTGCAGGTAAGAGCTGAGATCCCTCTTGTCATTTTAAGTCATTTCTTGCTTCCTGCAATTGTCAATTTCGAATTTTGGGGGAGGAAATATAAAAATTAGGGCTTCGCGGTTGGCGCGGCTTTCGGGCATGGAGTCGCGCCAACCACCCAATTTTAAACACTAGGGCGCGCCCATCGGCGCGACTGTTTTGGAAACAGTCGTGCCAACGACGCAAACCATTTCTAGCAAAAAATGCTCATTAAATACCCCAATTGTTTACAGATTTAAGGTTCAAGATTGACTAATACTACTCATGTGTATGTGTTTGCAAGTAGAAAGAGGCAAAATGGTCATTGAATGGAAAGAACGGGAACATAGTGAAGAAGATGAGCTGGCCATGGAAAATGAGGGAGTTATGGAAGCTCTCAGAAACTGTGTTCTGAAAAAATTCTTCCTAACACCATGTCTCCGAGCCCAACCAGAATTACTACAGTATCTGATCAGTATATGGGACGAAAATCAAGAGAAGTTCATCCTTCGGGATCAAGAACTTGAGATTGATGTCTCTAACGTGTACTTCATCACAAGATTATCATGGAGGGGTGCAACACCAATCCTAACCGGCACCCAGCCTTGCATGGAAAACATGACCATGGTGATAGACAAGGTATGTCCAGGAGCACGGAAGGGATCAGGTAGTGGGAAAGTTGATATACAAATTTCACTGATGATCCGGACCTCCCACTCCCAGAGGGAGAAGATTGGGATGAAGATTTAGGTGAAAATCATTTTTAAGTTTTATGAGTATTATGTTTTTTTTCTTTAATTTATGCATGTTCTGACATTAAATCCATGTAATTGCAGATGTTGGCCCAGAGAGACTTGTCGATATGTCACCGATAGCGAGGTGAATCCCTCGCAATTTCGACCCTCAAGGCGAGGGCGGCAAGGAAGATGAGATAGTGCGCAACCTGGAAGGGATCACACGAGGCGCCCCGGATTATGCACGTTT
Organism: Pinus albicaulis; assembly: GCA_034641835.2. NCBI lineage: Eukaryota > Viridiplantae > Streptophyta > Pinopsida > Pinales > Pinaceae > Pinus > Pinus albicaulis. The sequence continues at coordinate 995,768,977 of CM076570.1, read as the reverse complement.
TGATGATGTTCCTCGCGCCTACCAGAGACATACCGTAGGGGTGCCCAGCCGAATTCACCGCTTACTGAGGCGGCTAGTACGGGCCGTGACATGTTATCATGAGCACCATGCTTATTAGACACCTAGGTTTTATTTTATCTGCATATTTTGAGAGACATGATGTCTCGGGATGTAACAGAAACACACATGTATTTTTTTAAGTTATGATGCACACAGTTGCGAACATGCGATATATATATATATATATATATATATATATATACACATCTATTTCCCTACATGGATCTTTTACATATGATGATGCTTTTACAAATTATGCAAATGTCTATCTAATACAATGTTAGCCACTGTATCAGTTAATGTGTTCATTTGTCTAGGAATATGTTGATAGGTAATAAAATCAAAATGTCTTTCCAACAAACGAATACGTAAATACAATCTCCAAATGTGCGGATTTCTAACTAAATAATGACTATTGAGTTGCAGAACGACAAGCTGTGAATCTATATTTACAAGTAATGCGCGTATGCCAAGGTTGATTGCCTCTGTTAATAGCTCAATAATAGCGCTATATTCAGCGACATTGTTTGTAGTATGTCCTAGACAAATACCTTGCAGATCTATCAACTCACCAGCAGGATCATAAATTACCCAGCCTGCTGAAGACAAATTCCTGGTACTGCGGGAAGGACCATCCGCGAAACTGACATAAGGGGTAACAGACATCTGCACAATAAGAAAGACCCAATAAGCAGGAAAACGCTCACAAAGCACACCAAACCAAAAAACATGTACAAAATGAAAACAACACCTATGTACACCTATTATGCATGAATGACTCACGCATAATATTTTTTGAGATACAACCCATTTCTGGGTTGTTCAAGAGGATGACCTTCGTAGTCAATTAGCTCATAGGCCACATTCTGTAACACACGTTTGATGATGCAGGGTCCATGCCACATAGGTTGAAATTTGCCTGCCCCCAGCTTATCACGAGCTTGGTCATACAGGAGGACGAGATCTCCTTCAACAAAAGAACGAGGGGAAACTGACTGATCAAAATAAGCTTTGACCCGCTTTTTCAGTGCTTCAATAACAAGAGCAGCAAAGCAACGGGTTTCATCTAGCCTTTCTAAATAAAGGAGACGCTCTTCTTTTGGCTAAGTATCTGGCAGTAATTCAACAGCCAACTTGAGCGAAGGTGTTTCACATTCAATAGGAAGAGTAGCTTCCAGGCCATAAACCAACTGGAAAGGAGTGAACCTGGTTGCGTTCCTACCTGAGGTTCAATACGACCAAAGAGCCGAAAATAACATGAGATTCCAATTTGATTTCTGGATCCCAATCGTACGTTGAAGTATAGTGACAAGAACTTTGTTCACAACTTTAACCTAGCCGTTGGCTTGAGGGTAGTTCGGCGTTGAGCTGTCGTGACGCAAACCCAACTTAGAAGTCAACTCCGCCACCATATGATGCTGAAAATGGGAACCATGATCGGTAATGATGGCTTGAGGGACACCAAACCTAGCAATAATGTGATTGAATATGAATTGAGCAGTTGTCTTACCGTCAGCGGCAAGTGTAGGCATTGCTTCAGCCCATTTGGTGAAGTAGTCCACGGCTACGATAATATAAGCATGCCCCCCGGCCGAGTGAGGGTTACACGTCATAAAATCGATGCCCCATTTCGCAAAGGGACCAACGGTAATGACAAGATGAAGAGGAACGGGTGGCGTACGCATCTTGCATTGATAAATTTGGCAATCATGACATTTATGAACTGCGATAATACAGTCTTTGAAAATAGAAGGCCAAAAATAACCATCATGAAGAATCTTCTGTGCAGTAGCATAACCAGACATGTGACCTCCACAGGCGCCACTGTGACAATCATTCAGAGATTTCTCGGCTTCCTCGAGAGTCAAATACCGCTGGAGTATGGAATCGAGTCCAATACAATAGAGAGTATCTCCAAATATAAGATAAGGTTGCGACTGATGGCAAATGCATCGGCGAGCATCCTTCGTCAACTCAGATCTAAAAGATGAAGTTTGGAGATAGACGATGATATCACTGTACCATGAATCAAGGGTGCTAATCAAGAAAAGCGAATCATCTGGAATGACATCCTTAGAACGAGAAGGAGCGGAGTCCGAAGGGAGAGAACAAAGTAAATCGGCAAAGACCAATGATTTCTTAGCTTTGGCAACAGTAAATTCCAAATCAAACTCTTGGAGGATGACAATCCACTTTGAGTATTTCCCCCCAGCAATTGTCGAGACAATATGTAGGTCATGGGGTTGCATTCTGAAATCACTGTCACTGTACGCAAAAGAATATAATGATGAAAACGTTGAACAAATTGAACAGTGGCCAACGCTAACTTCTCAACGTGGGCATAGCGCATTTCGAGGTCGAGAAGGTTATGAGACAAATAATAAATAACATGCTCATGACCGTCATCATCGTCTTGTACCAAAACCATGGCAATCGTGCTGAAAGCAGTAGCCAACTAAATGGAAAAATCATGATGATAATCTGGAGGGCACAGGAGAGGAGCATTGACCAACAATGTTTTCAATGCATCGAAAGATTTCAGAGCGATCTCATCCCAGTAAAAAGGAACGCCCTGCTTTAACAATCGTGTGAATCCTTTAGCTACTTTGGCATAGTTAGGTATAAAACGACGAAGAAAATTAGCTTTCCCTTATAAACTCTGCAACTGATGCAATGAGGAAGGAGAGGGGAGATTGATAATAGCCTCAACCTTGAGAGGATCCAGGCGAATCCCGTCTTTGTAAACAATAAACCCCATGAGTCTACCGGAATCGACGCAGAAGACACTCTTGTGCGAATTAAGCCGAATGTTATAGTGTCTACAACGAAGAAAAATCTGACGAAGACGGTCAGGATGGTTTCTACACTTAGCTGAATGAGCCGGAAGGTCATCCAGATAAGGCTGAACGTTGTGACGAATATCATGAAAGGCATAAGACATCGCGCGCTGAAATGTAGCCCCGGCATTCTTCAAACCAAAGGGAAGCTTCTTATATGCAAAGGTACCCCAAGGATAGATAAAGGCAGTCTTGTGTTGATCAGTCAGGAGAATGTTGATCTGATTATAACCCGAAAAACCGTCCATAAGGGAAAAGATCTCACTCCCGGCACAATCGTCAATGATTTGATCGATGAAAGGAGTAGGATAATTATCCTTAGGACAAGCTCGATTGATATCACAATAGTCAACACAGACACGAATAGTGCCCTGTTTCTTGTCGATAGGAACAATATTAGAAACCCATTCTGTCAAGGGAATTGGATAAATGAAACCAGCTTTGAGAAGTTTTTCCACTTCGGCCTTGATGGCAGCAGCTTTCCTAGGATGTACCGGACGGAGACGCTGACGAACAGGTTTTGAACCGAGGTAAGTAGGAATCTCATGTACCACGATGCTAGGATCAATGTCGGGCATTTCGTCATAGGACCATGCAAAGACATCACGGAATTTGCGAAAAAGGCTAGTATAAACTTGTACTTCACCCGAAGAACAAGTAACCCCAATATGGATGTTCTCGACAATTCCCGGTTTAATGGAAACGTCGATAGGCATCGTGTGAGTGATGTTACTCAAGTTACCTTCCGAAAAAACTTCATGGACTTGAACAGGTGCTTGAAGCGTAGGAGAAGGAACCTGAGAGGAAAAATGCTCAAGACAGGTAGACATGGTTCCGAGGCTTGGTAGAAACGAGGAACGATGATGACCATCATCCCACGGCAGATCTTTAAGAGACAGAGTTTCCACGATAGCTTCATTGGAAGGAAACACTTGTTTCAAAGGATCCGGTGAATCAAAATCACCAAGCCAATGGGATTGAGAATAGATGTCAAGAGTCACGCTTGAAGGAGTAGAATCAAAGGACGAAGTGTCCAATGCAGCAATGAGTTCACAATAATCAATCTCAATTGGACTCAATGGCATCGAATCCCTGAATGAATCGATCTGTTCAGGAGAAGGGATAACCCAAGGGTCATCGGTTCGAGAAATCATGTTGACCTGAACAATATTCGGTGGTGGAAGAGGAAAAACACCCATGAGGGCAGGATCCTTGAAAAGGCCGGGCCCTACACTCTCATAGGGAGTAGGAACCTTGTCCACATACAAAACGTTGTTCTCGGAAGAAGAAGTGAAAAAAGACAATTGATCAATAGTAATAATCTTTCCTTCATGTGGGAACTTCAGAACACGAAAGAGAGTGGACGGAACGCACAACATGGCATGCGTCCAACTGCGACCGAGGAGAAGATTATAATTGAGTTTTGCATCAACGACTTCGACCTCGACATTGACTGTCTTCCCTTCTAATGTGATCGGTAAACTAGTGAGAACACCAACAGGTTTGGATTCTCTTCCATCAATTGCTTCAAGGCATTGGGTGATGAGGTAAAAGTTGGAGAACCAATGGCTTTCCAACAAGTAGATGACATAACACAGGTAGATGCACCCTCATCCACGATGACCTAGTGAATATTCAAACCATTAATACCAACTTGAATGATGAGTGCAATTTGGTGCGAGAGTTGCGGGACAAAATTATCTAAATTGAAAGCAAGAAAGCTAGCATCAGCAAGATCAATCCCACCTATCGCAGATAGCAAAGCTTTCCGTTGTGAAAGACAACTCTGAAGTACTTCTAACGCAGACATTGCAGACGACGCCTGAGCCAAATCCTCAACAATACTGTAATGCTGAGCGGCACAGGCGTTATGATTGTACGAAGACTTACGGAGCACTCCTTTATAAGGTGGTCGCACAGCTGATTCGGTGCTAGGTCGTTCAATCTCAAGAGGGCTAGAAATAGGAGGAGGAGGACCATCAGCAATCTCTTTCCCCGCTGCCTGATGCGAACCAGAATAATCTTTCGATCGAGTAGCAATAGAAACGGGTGCAGAACCGTTCATCATGAATACTTGCGAACCAGATGGAGCAGAGGATTGAGGGTGCTCTACCATCTAAGTTTGCTGCGGGAAAGGTTCTTTAAGAATGGTCATAGCTCCTTGGGTGCCTTTGAGCAATCGACTCACTTCAGACCATCAAGGACAGTGCTTGGTGAAGTGCTCATCATCACAAATCAAACAAGGATACTTCGGTTTGCGTTGAGGACTATCAGCAGAACGAGATTTTGGAGAATCTTGTTTCGGGGTATCGGCTTTAGCCTTACCTTTACCATTTTTCTTACCTTTGGAAGTGTTATTTGTAAGATTGGCCTAAACAGTATTCACTACTACGGGTGTGCCAGAAGTCGAAGTTGACTGAGAAGCTACATTATTGGAAGAAGTAGACTTCTGCTTCCCAGAGTAGGATGAAAGAGACTTCTGAGAAGTCTTCGATATGGAACCAATAATACCATCAACGGATGGAGTTGTTGGCAGTTTAGAAGTTCCAGGTCGAGGAGCATGAAGCAAGATGTCATATAATGCGTTAGGCTGAGAGTACACAAGATCAAGGTACTGGACGTAAGCGATGGCTTGTTCCTCGGTCACACGTGCCCCCATAGCAATGTCTTTGGCAATCTGATTGACAAAGAAGGTAGTGAACCAACGAGTCAGAAGTTGATCAGGTATCTCGAATTTGATCATGCGACGACGACGTCACCACTCATGAATATGATCAGAGATATGAGTAGCTCGTCCTGTTTCAATGAAGTGAGGAGATGCGTCCCGGTCTCATAGAGGATCGGTAACTGAAAATGTGTAAGGAACGCCATGGCCAAAGAATTGAAATCTTGGAAAACTCCATGAGACAGCTCAATGTACCACTTTGCAGCGGCACCAGTAAGAGTTCGCTAGAAAAGACGGAGACGAATAGAATCATCAACCCAAGAATTAGAAGAACACCACAAGTGGTAAGTCATCACATGCGTTTGGGGATCTTCACCAGGTTTACCCTCAAATTTAGGATAATCACCAAGAATCTTGGTCGGAACTGGAGGCCAATATGGATTATGAAGAATAGGATCATTTGTCAACTTCGACACATCGGGTAATTCCAACGTAGCAAGAAACGATAACTGAGTACTGAAAGTCATTGGAGGTCTTTGATAAGGACCTATATGTACATTCCACCCAGTCTGAGTGGGATTCTGTCCCCATATATTCTGTCCCAAAGGATTTGGATCATAGGGATTAAAAACAAGATAATTCGGTTGATACTAGGATTGAGGACCAGGATATTGAGTTGAAGCAGACCATTGAGGTCCTTGCAGAGTAGCATAAGGATTCTACTATGGAATGTAAGTATGACTTTGAGGTTGTTGATACCTAGGTTGATTTTGAGGGGACGGAATCTGAGTGCACTATATACTGGTTGATTTTGAGGGTACGGAATCTGGGGTGCATTATATACCGGTTGATAGGAAACTTGAGGGTAATAAGCGCCCTGCAGCTGCGCAGGTTGACCTTGCGGATGAGCAGGGTAAACGGGTAAAACCGGCCGCGGAAACAAAGGAATCTGTTGGTAGACAGGTTGCTGAGCTGGTTGTTGAGGGCCACTAGGTTGACCTTGTGGGAAAGGTTGGCCTGATGGTTGTGACGGACTAGGTTGTCCCTGATGACCAGGTTGACCCAGAGAAGGACCAAAGGGTTGTCTTGGTTGCACAATATTCGGGCCATACTGAATGTGTGGCTGTGATTGAGGTGCAACAGGTTGTCCATGTGACGGATAAATTTTTCCCCCAGGACCAAAAGAGGATCTTGGTTGATTCAGAGGTTGACCCGAGGGACCAGAGGGTTGTCCATGTTGGACCAAAGGCTATCCTTTTAAAGGTTGGCCTTGTGGACCGTATGGTTGTCCCTGTGGACCAGAAGCAGGGCCCTGTTGAGCTAAAGGTTGTCCTTGAGAGGGTTGTCCTTGTGAGCCAGAGGGTTGCATAGGCAGAGTAGGTCCCAGATGAGTAACAGTCTGATAGGGATCATAAATAGCCTGATAAGGATCAATAGGAGGCAAATAGACCGGATTACCATACACATCATAATGGTGTGGATAGATATATACGGGATTACCAACAGCATCATAGTGATGGAATCGAGGATTAGCAGGAGCCTGAGACTGCTAAGAACCCTGAGAATTCTGCTGTTGAACAACCAACAGATATTCTTCAAAAATAAGACCATTAGGAATCACAGGAGTAGTGGAAACTGAACTAGAAGCCACACAAACCGTTGGTTGAACTGGAACAAATGTGACAGTAACTGACGAACCAGGAGCCGAAGGTGATAACCCCAACGACGGTAGGAGCGAACTCGGAGGAGTTACTGCACTGGATTGCGCAATTGAAGCAACACTAAACATAATCTGACTCAGAGATCTATATCCAAGCAGAAGTGAGACCGATGTTGGTGAAGATTGGGTGGAGGCACGAGAGAGATCTTCGGGAAAGAGTTGATATTCTCCTGTGGAAATAGGCATTCCTTCACTGCCAACAGAGTTGGAGGAATCCATATTTGAGTCCAAAGTAAGATCTTCGAAAAGACTACAGGGACTAGGAGGTACCGCAGCAACAACAAAAGGCGATCCAGACATAAGAGGAGGAAATTCCCCTTCTTCCCCAAAACCGGACCAAGCACTTGAAGGAGGCCAATTGAATTCAACTGGCTCGTCAAGCAGAGACCGAGTAGCAAGGGGTTGGATAGATGGAAGAATAGGCTACGAGAACTCAACAGATCTAGTGGATTGAGGAGTTTTGAAAGAAGCGTCCGAAAAAGAACCACCACTAGGAGGCAGTGAGGACGACGAAACTGGATGTTCCGCCACTTTGACTGTAAATTAGAACAGGAAGGAAAAGAGAAAACCAATCGAAGGTACCAAAATCAAGAACCAAGGAAATCAATCAAACCAAGTAACAAACTTTTAATGGGCGTGTAATCGTAGGTGATTAATTTTATAACATTGAAACCAAAATTCATTGTTTCACGTTTTAAGAGTCGAGAAACAGGAAAAAGATGACTCTAGTCACTTTCAATTTGAAACAAGCATGAAAGGACAAGTGCTCGATGATCTCTTCTCTTGTTTAAACAGTCACGAAAAGATCGAAATGACTTTTCAGGAATTCTAAGCAAGAGGGTGTACCAGGTTTCCATGAACTGCCATATACACCTTGGTGATCAAATGAAACAGAAATGACCAAGGACTTGACATACATGCAGGTAGTCTCCCCGAATGTTGTGTTCGGTGTATCACGGTTACAAGGCGGCAGACTTGGCTTCCTATGGATAAAAGGATTGCAACCTAGAGGGGTTTCCCTTTATATACGCGATGGTACGGGGAGCACAAGTCCGTACTAGTGCTGTCTGAAGCCAAAAGGCGAGCAACAACTACTAGGTTTTGAGACACCGGAACACGTCTCTACCCTAGACCACTAGAAATGTTTTGTTAGGTTTCAATGTTGCCTTAGGTTCAATGAGTAAATTTTAAAGTTAATCTTGAATTATGTTTCAATTTCCAGGCCTTATCAAATGTGTAGCTCAACTTCCTAGATGAAAATTATATGCAAATGAACATCATTTCAATTCGATGAATGCTAGTTGTAAGAAAGAAATCTTTCAAACAAGCAAACAAGGAAAACATGTGAAGGAACTTCTAATGCCTTTAATGCAATCAATCGAAAACAAAATTCCTTTCTAGATTGATAAATACTAGTTGTGTAAAGGAATGTTTCACTTTCGATGCAACAAAATAATGCAAAGAAATGAAATGAAATGAAGCACACATTGTACTAATTCAATGGAAAACAAAATAAACACTAGTTTGAGTTTTGTGAATGTAAGGTTTTGAAATTGAATGACTCAACCAAAGGAAACAGACAAAAAAACATGCAAGCTAATGGAGCAAACTTTCAAACGAAAAAGAGAGTTCCCGAAGCGACCCAAACAATCAAAGTGATCGATGCTCAAAGTATTGAAGAAGAAGGACTAATTGAAAAAACGAAAAGACCATTCAATCAGCAAAACAAAAGGATCAAGAAACTCTGTCTAAAAACCCAAAACGAGACTGATAACAATCAAAGAGACTTGTTCTCGAACAGAAGGGTCGGCGTGCAGGAACACCTAGAAACCCTAGGGTCTTAAATGACACCCATAGGAAAATGGACAAACGACTGAGGGAAACAAGTCTACAGTAGTCAACACAGTCTACAAAGGCTTAAACACACTCAAAAATAACCCAGAAGCAAGAACAAATGACTAAAATATGCATTAGGGAGGTCAAACCAAAACCTACAGGGATTGGCGCGATTGTAAGGCTGTAATCCGCGCCATACAGAGGTTGGCGCGAGTGCTAAAAGAGCAACCTGCGCCAATCGGCGTGACTGTCTAGACAAAAAACGCGCCAAGCTGGATACCTATGAAAAAAAGAGGAAAAAAAAAATTTAACCTAATGAGTAGAGGTCAACCTTGACACTCTGGAGCTGAACAGAGGATGGAAACTCATCAAACAAACCAGAAAAAGATAGAGAACTAAACCAATAATTGAAACCGACCCAACAGGATGACACGACAAACTCGCACTGATCCCCAGTGGAGTCACCAATTTGTTATGAAGGTAAATCCTCTCTACGGACAGAGACGATCCCTCTAGCCCTAGGGTGGGTCTAGTAACAAAAGGACAGGCTAAAGTGTTTCTTCCTAGTTAATGAATGAACAAAAGACATGGTAGATTGACCTACCTTGAATCCAACACTATCGATGTTGTAGAACGAGTAGTGGCCTCTCACTTCTGCTTTGGAAAATCACAATCTGTTCACTTTCACGCCTAGATACCTGCACATAGGACAAAGAACAAGAACAACATATGACAGGATAGTTTCATTCACAACTATTAACCAGTCAAAGAAGGCTAAACATATCGCATCAAATAAACATCATAACACAATAGTGGAACCAAACAGTAGTCACGTATATTAATGAGTAGAAGGAAGAGTACAACCGATGCTTTGACGTCGCAGTCTCCTCCAACAACGTTTAGACGAAGCGCGTCTCAAACGTTGGACAGGGAATTCAGACTCAAGCTCTCTTAGAAGTCATCGACTCGAGCTCTCTCAACACAATCTTTCTTACTCTATATTTTCTAGCAGCTTAGCTATAGTATAATTTTCCTAGTTCAATTATTTTGCTATAATGTGTTCAGCTAGCTTCTACTGAAAAAGATAGTTTCTTATATAGAGGAAGGGGAGGAGGTTGGGATCCCTACAAAGGTGGGAAGGAGTCCTATCCTTTAGGAGAGTTCCAAGGGAGGTGGAAACTACTAACTAAAGGAAGGAGTCTATGGTTGTTTCAGTTCAACCACTCTCAATGACTCATCCCCGAGGTGGTTGGAATGGAACCTCCACCTCTATTTTTAAAAAACATTCCATAAACAACTTGGCACGGGTGTCTAACTGGCACAGAGCGCCAAGTGGTGTGAGCTTAGTGTTAAATTTCCTGGTCGGCGTGAGGGTGTAACTGGATACTCGCGCCAAGGCAAAAATAGGGATTTTCACAACTCTGCTTAGGGAAATGTCAACAAGAAGAATATTGCTTTCATCAAAAGGGATGCAAGGATCGTATTTGCAAAGCATGCCACTGCTTATTGGTCACAAAAACGACCCTCCAATGTGCGAGTTGGGGATTGCAGGGACAATGACAAAATGTTGTGTAACACTCCCTGCAAAATTTGAGACTTAAAGCACATCTGATGCTACTATAAATCAACACAGGAGGGTCGAAAATTTCAGTTTGCAATGGAGGCCGAAATTCTGCAGTCGGAGGTCGAAGTTGTCCTACTGGAAGAGATTTGACTTGGTTTAACTTGGACAAGGAAAGCACATTATCCAGAAAGGTTGGACTTGGTCATGGAGGGTATTGGTCTTGGTCAAAAGGTCTTGGAATTCGCCAATTGAAGGATCTACAAGGAAGAGAAGAGATTTATGGGTTTTCCTCTCAAGAGAAGAGGTTTTGGCCCTAACTTGCAGCCTATATTTTGTGTTCTTGTTCTTCTTGTTTTGTTTAGTTGTTTGATGATACACAAACATAATAATAATAAGAGAAGTTAATAAGTAAGATAAGTAAAAAGACATCACAAGCAGTTATCAAAGAAAGAGAAATCACACTAATCATTGCCCTTAAGATTTCTCAACAGGGGTTTTGTACTTGTATCACCAAACTAACATTACTTTCAATCCCAAAACCCTAAAATGTTGAAAAATCATATAGTTAATCACACATTTCATTATTTCATAGGGAACAACAAGAAGTAGACGCCCACCACAAGTGTACAGAAAACTTAGAACTGTCAACTACAAGATAAGGAACACAATTTTTTGAAAACTTATCAAAGCCTCAAGAAAAATAACTATTCGATTGTCTTTTGGGGAATTATCACATTCTGGTTTTGTGCACTTTTTTTCAAAAATATGAGATAAGAGACCCTAATTTTCCCATTGCTATTTTCAACATCTTGGCAATTACTTTAACCTACATGGAAACATAATCCCTAATGTATTTTAAATTATGCAGGAAACCAAGGTAAGAACCATGAGCTGAACATTATCTAGTGACTAAGGAACTTTACAAAATCAAAGCATGCAAATAGGAATTTCTATAAAACAAGATATTTTAGTTTAACAGGCTTACAAACCAGAATATGGTGTAGTAAGAGAGAATAACTCCTTTACATAAGGAACCAAAACTGTTAAGTGAAATGACAGAATCTACCTATGATTAAACTGGTCTTGTAAAATATCACCCTTCTTATTAGAAAATATTTTACAAAATTATCTGCTATGATGCATGACTGTAAAAATATTATTTCCAACCTGGGCATCACTCCATTCAATGCAATGAAGAAACTTTGTCAAAGCCCTTTTCTCAGAAACCAAAGAAATTCGAAATTTCCAGAGAAGTTGCCTTTCATCTCCTCTTAATGTGCATGTTGGAGGGTACTTCAATATCTTCAATAATTCCCTACAGAATTATAAACAATAAGCGAACAACTCCCTTATTTCATACTGATTTATTCTCCAATTTAAAGAGAAGAAAATAGATGACCTCCTTTTCCAGGGAGAAAAGTTTCAAGAAAACCTTCACCAGAAAGATTTAAAACACTCTATTTACATCCACTCCTTATAAATCAAAGCCATAAAAAATCAGATTCATGGAGTGTGAATACTATAAGCAAGTGCCCTCATGGCTTTAGAACAAAAAATAAAGATTTGAATGAAAACTAAGTTTAAAAATCTTCCTTTAAATATTATAACTTTATTCGTATAAAAAATTGCTCAAAAATGCCTGTTTTCTTCAGGCAGAGAAAAGAGCCAAAAGACTATAAGAAACAAAATAAATTAACCTAAAAGAAAGCCACTGATGTCGACCTTTGTTTCTAAAAGAAAGACACTGATGTGAACCTGTATTTCAGTTGAAAACTGAACTTTAGATGCTAACTATAAATTTAACTATCAAAATAAAATCAGGTCCATCAGACTAGTATCAAGATATCATAGAATTTTAATGTTGTTAATGATGAGAATCCCCAAAGTTTCAACAGCTTCAGTGGTAATATTTGCAAGATGAAAACCAATATACAACGGAACTACATCTGAATTTCATATGTAAATCAATCCCAATTCATTTCTAGCCTCCACTATGGACCCTAGTTGCATGCTAGTATAATCCAGTTCAAGTTCTTCTCCTGTCTACTTTATTTGATTCTAGTTGTCAACTCAGTTTTTCGTTATAGTTTATGGCGCTACATGAAACTGATGAAATATAACTCCTACCCATTGTGTGACACTGTGTCAGACATGCAATGTGTGGATTATGAGGAGAGTCCATGTAATGGTAAGGGACTATTGGTCGTGTGAGACAAATGAGATTGAGAGCACATGTATGGAGCCTATTTTTGGTTCTGAGAGAATCCTCTTTCTATGATGATAGGAAGTTAAAATATCACATTAAATTTGTGGTCCTTTGTACCATTAATACACAGGAATAATATGACCTTTTGAGGTGGAGTTTTTACCCTGCCCACTATAAACACTGGTATCGTTTTTCCGTGCAAGTTTGTTTACTTAGGGCTTGCACGGGCTTTTTAATCTGCAAGTTTCAATAAGTTTTCAGTTTTTACCCTGTCAAGGGCTTTGTCAACAATAAACCCTGGTGTCATTTTTCTGTGCATACATTTTTACTTTGAATCTGCTCTGGCATTTTATCTACAAGTTTGAAAAAAAAAAATTAACATGGTAGCAGTGACAACCTTTGAAAGTTATGACATTGTGTGATGTTCCTACTTAGCCATATTGCTAAGTGATTATGAATTTTGCCAATTTTGAAGTTTTGCCATCATAGACTTAGGAAAAGTGAGTTAGGAGAACCCCACTTAGCATCTTTTTACTTGGGAAGACTCCAACAAGAGGAATACACACCCCTTGGAGAAAAGTGCACGTGGAGAGAGAGAGAGAGAGAGGAAAAGGGGTCGATGTATGGGGCCCACATGGAGAGAGAGAGCTCAATGATAAATAGGAGGAGAAAACATTATTTGGGGGCTTTTGATTATTTGACAAACACACTCCCTTGTACGCTTGAGCTGTTGAGCCAAGTCTACAAAGTGTTGTTCAGCACCAAGATTTCCAAGGGGAGATCTCACCTCCTTCGATGGACTTCGAGTGCCACCCCAGGGGAGCCATTGTCACACTCGAGGGGTTGTTCCAGGAGACATTACAGGGAAATTTGAGCTGCATTTGGAGCAGACTGGGCGCAGAAAAGGGGCCACGCATTCTTGAGCAGAGATAGTTCCAGACAGAGCTGGTTTTGGGCTTTTGGGGGCAGGCACATCACCTTGCCATTTAGCAGCATTTTTGCAGTGATTTGGTGGGTTGATCGAGTGGCTATTCTCCAGGCCGAATTATTCTTCCCTGGGCATGCACAAAAAGAGCTTCTTGGGGCCTGCGTGGTCATTTTTGGAGAGCACTTGTGGGGTGACGCTTGACCGGGAGTTTGGGGTTGAGATTTGCTAGGGGTCATAAGGAGAATTGTTGGAGGGTTTGCACAGCATTTTTGGAGGGATTTGGCAGCAGAAGTCCTGGTGGTTCAAATTACCCAGTTGAAGGAGGAGCTCGCTCTAATTGGGAGTAATTTCGGAAGGTTGGAACTATACCCAACCCTTTCTAGGTCTTTGTGGGTTTAGCGAGGAGAACCCAAGGCTAATTTTGCAGAATTTTCTTAGCAATCTAGAGGGGTCAAACCCCAGTTCCTTACCAGCCAACAGTAGCATATTTCCAAGGCCAGCGCAGCGGTTGAAGGAGCAGTACCATTTATCATTTGTGCAGCACAATCTATGACCTAGGACTTGTCTAGCTTGCCTTTGAAAGCCCAGGTGCACCTACTCCATACATTTGTACTCTCCTTGACATATTGATAAAATTGCTCAGTTTGGCACAGTTTTTGAGCAATTTTCTGGCTGTCTAATTGCATGTTGAATTTTGTGTTTGCATATGGTGTTTTTGCTTGAATATCACTGTTAATTCCTAGTAGGAACATTACAGTGGTATTGGTCTTGGCTCAGTTGTGGGAGAAGCTTTCTATGACCCTAGGAGACAAGAAGAACATTACCTATAGAAGGCATAGATACAGGAGTAGGGAAAGAGAGTTGGAGATCATGCCTGATTCGGAGCACCCTAAATAGGGTCAAGAGGAAGCAGATATGGGAGAACCAGACAGCAAAGAGGAGGCAACCCTCAATGAAATTTTGAAGGCTTTGAGTGAGATGGCCAAAAGGCACAAAGAAGTTTTGGAGGAGATGAGATACCATAATTGCAGCAAAGAGCTTCATAGGGAGTTCATTGCAGGAGAGAGCTCTGGGGCATCCCACCAATTCGATGTTCATATTCCTCATAGCCACCCTCACATTTACAGTGGGCCCATGAGGGCTACTATACCCACATCCATGGCTACCGGTGTGAATATTTCAAATACTGAAATCCTACTGCAGCAACTGGAATTAATTCTTCTATTTGTTAATCAATTTAACAATTTATTTGCTACAGAAAACACTGAATTAATCACACTACAACCTTCACAAATAAGTTGCAGAAGAAAATAGCACTGGAAACTGAGAAAATTCTAACACACACACACAAAAAATTAACACAGTTATTTTTGGACAAATGTCCATGGAAAAACCCAACTTTGGTAAATCAGTGCAGCAGTTGAGGTTGCGAAATTTTGAGTACAATCTGGATGTCGAAATCTGGCAATCCTACAAACAAAAATATTGGCAAAAATCTAGTGAGGAATTTTCCTCACCCCACAAGAAAATTCGAGCTCTGACTGCAGCTCCAAGTGAGTCGTCCAAACTAGTCTGCATAGGCATGTGTCACTCTTCCGTAGTCTCTTCCCATGCACAACCTAAATCAGTTGATCTTGTAGCCATCATGTTTGCCACTGGCTGAGAAACTATCTCTTTGGCCTTCTAGAACCCTTTCCCGACCTCTAGAACTGAAACTCGACTTCTCTCCAAAAAAATCGAACTGCCTCTAGAGGCTTATGCACATTCACTATATCAGCCTCACTCTGGTTCTTCTACCTCTTTGCAATGTGCTCTCCAAATTTGGAAAAAATTTCCTCCAGACTCACTATCCCTGCCCCTCTATGTCTCTACTTCCTTCTCTGGCTTTCTAGCAACTGTTGTTGCTCTTTGGAAATCGAATTGCCAAGCAAATCAAACTCCACAAGTGTATCCTCCATCTACCCATCGACTTCTTCTTATAATCCTTTGTTTGGACACCAATGACCAAGATTAAATCTTAATCAAGGGTCAGGATCATATCGGAGTCGATCCATGTGAGTTTCTAAATGACTCACACCTTATCTCAATTAATATTGATTAATTAGCCATATTCCCTAAGTTTAGACTTAGAAAATATTTAAAAATCGGCTAATAATCTAATTGGGACACTTCTAGGTGGAATTTCCATAAACGATTTCTAGGTTATGGAGATCACATGTGTTTTAGCCTCTCCACAAAGTTTTGAGACTAAAACACCTCCGATGCTACAAAAACTAACAATCGGGACTAGGGAGTAGCAGAATCAGGACGAAATGTCGATGTGGGAGTATTTTCGTGAGTGGCAGCCCCAAGGGGAAGAGTTTCGAGTTGCCTTGAGTTTCAAGGATTATTGCTTGTTGAAGCAAGGCAATATGGGCATGTTGAGAAATTAGGGTGTTTAATTAAAATTTCTCTTACATGATAATTACTTGTGAACTTGTTATGCTTCTTTTACTTAGATCTTATCTTCGTAAACCTATTATGTCTTTCATCAAGTCAATTATCAAAACATAAGAGACACAAAGATTAGGCTCTCCAAGCCAGGGCCAAAACCTCTTCCTCTTGGAGAGGAAAACCCAAAAGCAATTCTTCTCATAGATCTTCAATTGACAAGTACCATTACCCTGACCTAGACGCTTGACTTCAGTATGCCTCCAAGACCTTGTCACTGCGCCACTAGACTCCATATGTTGATCTTCTTTTCTACACTGCTTTGCACCAGGACTAGGAAAGCTCAGTTCCTAGTCCTAAACAAGAATGTCCTTTTCAGCTCTTCCTTGAACTATCCTCAGCCTCCTAGAAACTTATTCTCGGTCTATCCTTCAGTACTCTTGATGCCCTAGACAGGGACTTCTTCCTCGTTGTAGTAACCTTACTTTGTTGTTGTAGGGACCTCTTGAGATGAGCGAGGTATAGGATGGATTCACACTTGATCTCCCTTTTCAGTGAATTGCCTTCCTTACGCACTGTGATTCGAGTCTTCTATTATAGATTTAGACCGAGATGAATAAGCCTTTTACATTCTACTGAGATATGTCTCTTCTTCGCATCAACTTCAGGCTTTGTCTCGCATTCCTTATTACAGACCCTTTCTAAAATGAGTAAGCCTAAGACCAAAATATGATAGCCCTTCCCTTCGTTGTATTGTCCCTTACTTTTTCACCTAAAACCGTAGACCCTTTCTTGCACTGTAATCTCAGGCTTTATCCAAACTTAAGTATCCAAATGAGGCCGCAGACTCTTCTATTTATAGAGGTTGTCTTTCTTCCTCTAAGCCAACATGACCTTTTTCTAAGAAGCCGACTTGACAAGGAGCATCTCTTAACCACAATCTGAGTAGAATTCAAGGAGGATATAGACAAGGTCTTGGAGAATACAAATACATCGTCCTTTTACAAGTGTAACAACACTTCATATATATGACTCTAAATTATTTAGAACAAGATGACAAAACCCCTAAAGACATGAAGAAGAAGTCTTTGACCTATAATAAAAACTGCTTGCTCATGAAACCCATGAGACAAGCATTACAAAATACATTTTATTATCTGCAATATTCCCTTTTTTGCTGTCATCTATGACAGGGCTAGGATGGACTTCCAGAGTTGGGAGCATACCGGTCACAGGTACAGGTTGGTGTCATCAGCAGGCCCAGGGGCCTTTTGGAGGAGTTTTGAGGATTTTGTATGTGGTCGGGTGGCATTCGCTTGATATATTCCATCATTCAAGCAGTTTGGCTTTCGTTCCGGTGCATTCCGACAACTTTCGAAAATTTGAGTTATTTATGGGCTTAACTCAGCTAATTACGCTCACAGTGGCATTCTGGGAGGAATACATGACAAAACACCTTAGTGTAATAGCTCATTGGAACCGAGACGAGGATACTTCCATGATGGGACAGTTGGACATGAGTTTCAGTGACCGGAGGAGACGTGGTAGCCGATTTACTCTTTTTTGCATTAAAAAGGAATATTTTAATAAGAGGGAAAAGTGCACCATAAATAAAATAATAATAAAATAATGCTCTAGAAGGCTCCAAGAGATCTATAAAAGAAAGGGAGGAGGCCATTGAGGGATGTCTTTGGAGTAGATCATTTTATTGTGTATGAGAGGTTTGAGAACGTGGTTCTCTACTTCAGCCGTAGCCCCGGGATGGAAACCCTCGAGTGATTTGTGAGTGTTGGACGAAAACCCAACTCTCTTGAGGAGACTTCACTCATAAGTTTCACAGAGCTTCAGAGATATTGGAGTGAGGATCATTCAGATCTTCAACAGGTGCTTCAGTGGATTCAGTGGTAGCTGTTGCCGGACGGAGAGTGCAGCAATTCAGTTTTGGAGGTCCTCACAGTATAGCAATGCAGCAGATTATCTTGGTGACTAGTTTTCCATCTCAACTCTTTTTGGGTCAGATCTATATGTAACCCTCATTATTATTTATAATAAAAGTTGAGATTTTTCCTATTTGATGTGTTGATAGATTGTAGTGCTTATGTTTTTATTTTACATGGCAATCTTCTGTTGAGTAAATGTTGATTCTACGGCATTAAGTTATTTTCTGCATTTTTAGTTAAAATATCCCATTCGGGATATTACAGTGGTATCAGAGCTTCAATCTTGGATCGGCCTGTGGGTTTCCAGTTTTCAGTTGTAGCTATTTTGGTTAGAAGGGCCTACGCAATCATTAGAGGAGGCTCATTTGTGGGAGCTGCATTGGTGGGATTATAGAGCTGGGGTGTTGGGAAATTGATAGGAGAGCCATATGAGGAGGTTTTCTAGGATTTTGGAGAGCAATGATTGACAGTAGCAGCTGCAGTGCCAGAAAACGAAATTGGAAGAAGGCCAAACTACGAAGGGCCAGATTTTGAAGGTCGGAATTAGAAGAAACCCTTTCTGGGTTTTTCTGGGTTTTGGGCAAGGATCACCTTCCCAAATTCCTAGAATTTTCTGAGTAGTTTTCAGTGGGTAAATTAGAGGCCGAAGTCAGGCAACAGTGTAGTCTTGGAGCAGCAGTGCAGTTTCTGGAGGAGCTTGCTGGAGCGATTTCCAGCAGTATGTATTTGAACTGGTTGACAAAAACGACACCTGCATCACTATAAAAACTCAAAGAAACAGTGACCACATCATTGGTTGAACCATGGAGGGATTCCTAAACAGCTTGAGAAGAATAAAAGTTGGTTCCTTGAACCACCATGCAGCAGAAGACTAGAAAACAAAACAGAACAATAGACCCTTCTCTAAGAAGGTACATAAGTTGCTCCAACAAAGGCATCCGAGGAATTTACATAAGGAGGAAGAAGTGGGAAATTGGCATTATGCACTTTCAGTGGGTAAATTAGAGGCCGAAGTCAGGCAGCACTGTAGTCTTGGAGCAGCAATGCAGTTTCTAGAGGAGCTTGCTGGAGCGATTTCCAGCAGTATGTATTTGAACTGGTTGACAAAAACAACACCTGCATCACTATAACAACTCAGAGAAATAGTGACCACATCATTGGTTGAACCATGGAGGGATTCCTAAAAAGCTTGAGAAGAATAAAAGTTGGTTCCTTGAACCACCATGCAGCAGAAGACTAGAAAACAAAACAGAACAGCAGACCCTTCTCCAAGAAGGTACATAAGTTGCTCCAACAAAGGCATCCGAGGAATTTACATAAGGAGGAAGAAGTGGGAAATTGGCATTATGCACTTGGTATGGACTTAAAGAGCAGAAGATCAGAAAATGACTTTCCCATGTTGGAGAAACTGGAATCCTGCCTTTCAAAGGTAGAGCAATCTGATTGGAGTTTAAATTGGGCTTTGGAGCCATCTATGCTTGCATTGGTACAAGCTAGATTATTGGAACATCCAAGTGAGAGAGTCAAGCTTATAGCTGCCTCTTGTTTCAGTGATATTTTGAGGATAACAACACCCTTCCCTCCCTACAATGATGACATTATGAAAAGAATTTTCAGACTAATAGTAGGAACCTCTAGAGATTTGGACAACTGTGCAGGCTCTACATTTGGGAGGAAGCTTAAGGTTTTAGAAGTCATGGCCATGACCTAGACTCATGAGATCATGTTTGACTTTGAGTGTGAAGGCTTGATTCTGCAGATGTTCCAATGCTTCTTCAGCATTAGGAGACATCATTCTGACACAGTCATAGCACACATGCAGTCCATCCTGTTGTCATGTATGGGAGTCCGTGAGGCCATTTGCTGGGAGTTGCAGACTAGGTTGCTGAGCATTTGGAGGAGAGAGAAGTTGGTCTCACTTGCTGCTTATGAACTAGCCCAAGGGCTGGTTGAGCAGAACATTGAGCTTTTCAGGAGACAGTTGACCAGGGAGGAGCTGCTCCAGTTTGGTGGGTCAGGCAACAGAAATGAGTTGAGGACGAAGGGACTTTTCTTCATTTGCAAAGAAACTTGGGGGCTTAATCACTCATGTTTAAGAGATGTAGATGAGGTGGCAGAGGTAGAGCAGGTAGACGTTTCTTCGGTATGCCAGGATGAGGACTCTTCTTCAGATGAGTCCATGGGATCAGCTGAGGATGTTTCTAGGGAGCGAGAGCAGTCATGCAGAGATGATCACAGTAGGCTGGAGCTATATTCCAGTGTGCAGGGTGAGCAGTCAGGGGAATCTACGGGAGATACTCTAGGTGATGAGTCACTTGTGACGATTCAGCCAAAGCAGCATATGATGGAGCCTGAGTCAAGAAAGGAGGATACTATGTACATCATACATGATAGTCCTTTGAGGGAGAGCCAGATGGAGGCTCACATTGAGTCTATGGTGGCTATGTGGCTAACCTTGGGGTGAACCACTGAGGAGGAGCAGTCAGATGCACAGACACCGAGCACGGTGACAGCAGTCGCAGATCCATATCCTCTAGAGATGTTGGACGTTGATGGCATAGTTCTGCAGGGGGCTAGGGGATAGCAAGAGCATTAAATTCCCAATGAGAGGGATGAGCTGTTGGAAATGGTGGAGCATCCATCTTTGGGCCGACACCTTGATGAGGTGAAGATAGATGTACATGCAGTGGGCAAAGCTACAGTACTTTCAGCGATTATCACTCTCTAGGAGTACATCGATGGAGCTTGCAGCATATCTTGCCCACTTTGGCCCATTATAGAGAGAGGGGCTTTCTTCTACAGGCAGCTTTCATTGGCAGGCAAGGCAGAGCAGTGTGAGTTGATGACGAGCTGGCGACAACACTCCAGGCATGTTCCGTATGCAGTTGTTGCTACATTGGATTCTTCCTCCAGGATGGATTGGCGGGAGATCATGAGTTGGTACCCTCTTGATGGTACGATATTCTTCGTAGGGAGCACAGCAGAGCAGGGGCCCTTAGATATGACATATAATACAGGTTCCAGTTGGCAGTGGGGCACAGATCGACATTTCTTCAGCATCCCATCACGGTTTTAGGAGAGCAGGATCAGCATTGGATTTAGTCAGGGATTGGATTGGAGAGAGGTGATGAGTTGGTACACAGTTGGTGGGGCAGCTTACACCGTCATAGATACAGCACAACAGGAAACGTGGCCTTCACCTTTTAGAGCATCAGTTATAGCCAGAGGCAGTGCGCAGTCCAAGCCTTGGGACTTAGGCGATGATTGGCCATCATGGCGTGGGGATCCGGGAGGATTTTTTATTGACTGGTACAGTGAGAGATCAGTTTGGGATCCTGGCGTTGAGGGGTCTATTCCGAGTGGTTTGACACAGGTGCATAGCAGCACCCAGAGGTCTATATGGGATCCGGGCATTGGATCTCAATTGCGGCGGGCCAACAGAGTGGCCCACATATTTTGATTGCTTGAGGGCAAGCAATCTTGGGGCGGAAGGTCTGTAATATTCCCTTTTTTGGTGTCACCTATGACAGGGCTAGGATGGACTTCTAGAGTTAGGAGCATACCGGTCACAAGTACAGGTTGGTGTCATCAGCGGGCCCAGGGGCTTTTTGGAGGATTTTTGAGGATTTTCTAAGTGGTCGGGTGGCATTCGCTTGATATATTCCATCATCCGAGCAGTTTGGCTTTCGTTCCGGTGCATTCCGACAATTTTCGAAAATTTGAGTTATTTATTGGCTTAACTCAGCTAATTATGCTCATAGTGGCATTCCGGGAGGAATACATGACAAAACACCTTGGTGTAATAGCTCATTGGAACCGAGACGAGGATACTTCCATGATGGGACAATTGGACATGAGTTTGAGTGACTGGAGGAGACGTGGTAGCTGATTTACTCTTTTTTGCATTAAAAAGGAATATTTTAATAAGAGGGAAAAGTGCACCATGAATAAAATAATAATAAAATAATGCTCTAGAAGGCTCCAAGAGATCTATAAAAAAAAGGGAGGAGGCCATTGAGGGATATCTTTGGAGTAGATCATTTTCTTGTGTATGAGAGGTTTGAGAACGTGGTTCTCTACTTCAGCCGTAGCCCCGGGATGGAAACCCTCGAGTGATTTGTGAGTGTTGGACGAAAACCCAACTCTCTTGAGGAGACTTCACTCATAAGTTTCACAGAGCTTCAGAGATATTGGAGTGAGGATCATTCAGATCTTCAACAGGTGCTTCAGTGGATTCAGTGGTAGTTGTTGCCGGACGGAGAGTGCAGCAATTCAGTTTTGGAGGTCCTCACAGTATAGCAATGCAGCAGATTATCTTGGTGACCAGTTTTCCATCTCAACTCTTTTTGGGTCAGATCTATATGTAACCCTCATTATTATTTATAATAAAAGTTGAGATTTTTCCTATTTGATGTGTTGATAGATTGTAGTGCTTATGTTTTTATTTTACATGGCAATCTTCTGTTGAGTAAATGTTGATTCTACGGCATTAAGTTATTTCCTGCATTTTTAGTTAAAATATCCCATTCGGGATATTACAGTGATATCAGAGCTTCAATCTTGGATCAGCCTATGGGTTTCCAGTTTTCAGTTCTAGCTATTTTGGTTAGAAGGGCCTACGCAATCATTGGAGGAGGCTCATTTGTGGGCGCTGCATTGGTGGGATTGTGGAGCTGGGATGTTGGGAAATTGATAGGAGAGCCATATGAGGAGGTTTTCTGGGATTTTGGAGAGCAATGATTGACAGTAGCAGCTGCAGTGCCAGAAAACGAAATTGGAAGAGGGCCAAACTACAAAGGGTCAGATTTTGAAGGTCGAAATTAGAAGAAACCCTTTTGGGGTTTTTCTGGGTTTTGGGCAAGGATCACCTTCCCAAATTCCTAGAATTTTCTGAGTAGTTTTCAGTGGGTAAATTAGAGGCCGAAGTCAGGCAGCACTGTAGTCTTGGAGCAGTAGTGCAGTTTCTGGAGGAGCTTGCTAGAGTGATTTCCAGCAGTACGTATTTGAATTGGTTGACAAAAACGACACCTACATCACTATAACAACTCAGAAAAACAGTGACCACATCATTGGTTGAACCATGGAGGGATTCCTAAACAGCGTGAGAAGAATAAAAGTTGGTTCCTTGAACCACCATGTAGCAGAAGACTAGAAAACAAAACAGAACAACAGACCCTTCTCCAACAAGGTACATAAGTTGCTCCAACAAAGGCATCCGAGGAATTTACATAAGGAGGAAGAAGTGGGAAATTGGCTTTATGCACTTTGTATGGACTTAAAGAGCGGAAAATCAGAAAATGACTTTCCCATGTTGGAGAAATTGGAATCCTGCCTTTCAAAGGTAGAGCAATCTGATTGGAGTTTAAATTGGGCTTTGGAGCCATCTATGCTTGCATTAGTACAAGCTAGATTCTTGGAACATCCAAGTGAGAGAGTCAAGCTTATAGCTGCCTCTTGTTTCAGTGATATTTTGAGGATAACAGCACCCTTCCCTCCCTACAATGATGACATTATGAAAAGAATTTTCAGACTAATAGTAGGAACCTTTAGAGATTTGGACAACTGTGCAGGCTCTACATTTGGGAGGAAGCTTAAGGTTTTAGAAGTCATGGCCATGACCCGGACTCATGAGATCATGTTTGACTTTGAGTGTGAAGGCTTGATTCTGCAAATGTTCCAATGCTTCTTCAGCATTAGGAGACATTACTCTGACACAGTCATAGCACACATGCAGTCCATCCTGTTGTCATGTATGGGAGTCCGTGAGGCCATTTGCTGGGAATTGCAGACTAGGTTGCTGAGCATTTGGAGGAGAGAGCAGTTGGTCTCACCTGCTGCTTATGAACTAGCCCAAGGGCTGGTTGAGCAGAACATTGAGCTTTTCAAGAGACAGTTGACCAGGGAGGAGCTGCTCCAGTTTGGTGGGTCAAGCAACAGAAATGAGCTGAGGAGGAAGGGACTTTTCTTCATTTGCAAAGAACCTTGGGGGCTTGATCACTCATGTTTGAGAGATGTAGATGAGGTGGCAGAGGTAGAGCAGGTAGACGTTTCTTCGGTATGCCAGGATGAGGACTCTTCTTTAGATGAGTCCATGGGATCAGCTGAGGATGTTTCTAGGGAGCGAGAGCAGTCATGCAGAGATGATGACAGTAGGCTGGAGCTATATTCCAGTGTGCAAGGTGAGCAGTAAGGGGACTCTACGGGAGATACTCTAGGTGATGAGTCACTTGTGACGATTTAGCCAGAGTAGCATATGATGGAGCCTGAGTCAGCAAAGGAGGATACTATGTACATCATACATGATAGTCTTTTGAGGGAGAGCCAGATGGAGGCTCACATTGAGTCTATAGTGGATATGCGGCTAACCTTGGGGTCAACCACTGAGGAGGAGCAGTCAGATGCACAGACATCGATCACGGTGACAGCAGTTGCAGATCCATATCCTCTAGAGATGTTGGAGGTTGATGGGATAGTTCTGCAGGGAGCTAGGGGACAGCAGGAGCATTACATTCCCAATGAGAGGGATGCGCTATTGGAGATGGTGGAGCATCCATCTTTGGGCCGACACCTTGATGAGGTGCAGATAGATGTACATGCAGTCGGCAAAGCTACAGTACTTTCAGCGATTATCACTCTCCAGGAGTACATCGATGGGGCTTGCAGCATATCTTGCCCACTTTGGCCCATTATAGAGAGAGGGGCTTTCTTCTACAGGCAGCTTTCATTGGCAGGCAGGGCAGAGCAGTGTGAGTTGATGACGGGCTGGCGACAACACTCCAGGCATGTTCCGTATGCAGTTGTTGCTACATTGGATTCTTCCTCCAGGATGGATTGGCGGGAGATCATGAGTTGGTACCCTCTTGATGGTACGATATTCTTCGTAGGGAGCATAGCGGAGCAGGGGCCCTTAGATATGACATATGAAACAAGTTCCAGTTGGTAGTGGGGCACAGATCGACATTTCTTCAGCATCCCATCCTGGTTTTAGGAGAGCAGGATCAACATTGGATTTAGTCAGGGATTGGATTGGAGAGAGGTGACAAGTTGGTACACAGTTGGTGGGGCAGCTTACACCGTCATAGATACAGCACAGCAGGAAACGTGGTCTTCACCTTTTAGAGCATCAGTTATAGCCAGAGGCAGTGCACAGTCCGAGCCATGGGACTTAGGCGATGATTGACCATCGTGGCGTGGGGATCCGGGAGGATTTTTTGTTGACTAGTACAGTGAGAGATCAGTTTGCGATCCCGGCATTGAGGGGTTTATTCCGAGTGGTTTGAGACAAGTGCATAGCAGCACCCAGAGGTTTGTATGGGATCCGGGCATTGGATCTCAGTTGCGGTGGGCCAACAGAGTGGCCCACATATTTTGATTGCTTGAGGGCAAGCAATCTTGGGGCGGAAGGTCTGTAATATTCCCTTTTTTGGTGTCACCTATGACAAGACTAGGATGGACTTCTAGAGTTAGGAGCATACTGGTCACAGGTACAGGTTGGTGTCATCAGCGGGCCCAAGGGCTTTTTGGAGGAGTTTTGAGGATTTTCTATGTGGTCGGGTGGCATTCGCTTGATATATTCCATCATCCGAGCAGTTTGGCTTTCGTTCCGGTGCATTCCGACAATTTTCGAAAATTTGAGTTATTTATTGGCTTAACTCAGCTAATTACGCTCACAGTGGCATTCCGGGAGGAATACATGACAAAACGCCTTAGTGTAATAGCTCATTGGAACCAAGACGAGGATACTTCCATGATGGGACAGTTGGACATGAGTTCAGTGACGAGAGGAGACGTGGTAGCCGATTTACTCTTTTTTGCATTAAAAAGGAATATTTTAATAAGAGGGAAAAGTGCACCATGAATAAAATAATAAAATAATGCTCTAGAAGGCTCCAAGAGATCTATAAAAGAAAGGGAGGAGGCCATTGAGGGATATCTTTGGAGTAGATCATTTTCTTGTGTATGAGAGGTTTGAGAACGTGGTTCTCTACTTCAGTCATAGCCCCAGGACGGAAACCCTCGAGTGATTTGTGAGTGTTGGACGAAAACCCAACTCTCTTGAGGAGACTTCACTCAGAAGTTTCACAGAGCTTCAGAGATATTGGAGTGAGGATCATTCAGATCTTCAACAGGTGCTTCAGTGGATTCAGTGGTAGCTGTTGCCGGAGGGAGAGTGCAGCAGTTCAGTTTTGGAGGTCATCGCAGTGTAGTAGTGCAGCAGATTATCTTGGTGACCAGTTTTCCATCTCAGCTCTTTTTGGGTCAGATCTATATGTAACCCTCATTATTATTTATAATAAAAGCTGAGATTCTTCTTATTTGATGTGTTGATAGATTGCAGTGCTTATGTTTTTATTTTACATGGCAATCTTCTGTTGAGTAAATGTTGATTCTACGGCATTAAGTTATTTTCTGCATTTTTAGTTAAAATATCCCATCTGGGATATTACATTATCTTTGTCTTCTTCATTACATAAATTCATAATTACAAGTCATTATGAAGGCCGAACCTAGTTACACTTTTCAACGCTCCCTCTTAACTAGGGAGGTATTCATAATCATACATGGTTACTCTCAATCTAAAGAATCTCATAAGAAGAATTCGATTGGTAATCTCATCTGTATAGCATCATATTAACCAACATTGTCATAGTGCAAGGCCTTGACTAACAGCTCCATCTCTCCACGAGATATTTTAGCTACAAACTGGCAAGACCAATGATGAGTATACACCCTCCATTGTCTCTCTTGGATCATATCTCACCCAGGTTCACTCAGGATATGTTCACCAGGACTATTCTGTAAAGACCTTAACTTTCTGAATTTAACAATCATTAACAGAATTTATCACAGGTTCGAACTTCAGCTATAGGTGACACCATAGGTTCGATCTACTTGTACAGGAAATCTATTGCAGACTTCAGACTTCTCTTAAATAAATGAGCCACAAAATTGATTACCATTGACTTTGGTTTATTCACAAGATACATATTACTTCTAGAGACTTCACTGCAATACTTAGAATTCGAAAGACTTCCTCGACATGTTTTTATTCTTAGTGTTATATGCCTAGAATTGTGTATATATATGAGGAGAGGAGGAAATACGAGCTTGGAAACCCAAAGAAATGATTAAAATACCCTAAGATCCATAGAGTCTGAAACTGTGCTCTGATACCATGTGTAAAGCCCGAAATTTTCACAACTAACAATCATTAACAAAATTGATACTACTATTTTGTTAGTGGTAGGTATAACTTTTACCTCACAATACATTCATTATATTCTAGTTAGTTAGGTATTTACTCAATACTTCAATAATTCACTCATTACCCTACACAGAGACTTTTCATAATTGATTAGTGCATATGCTAGTGGAGTACACGTGATACATGCATATGTAGCTATCATATTCAGGTTTCATATGCATGCTAATATTTCTATGTCCCCTATAACTCGAGTTGGGTCATTACATATTCTTATTGTTGGATTCACGATTCTCAAATAATATTCGTCCTTTCACGACTACTCTTTTCTTGGATGCCCTAATACATCCCAAAAAGAGCATCGAATGCCAGGTGATTACCCAATCCTTCATTTTGTCTTTCCAGGTGAAGATCAGAATGACGTGTCTATCTCTCCTTCTCAACTAGGGAGGACATATTCCACAAAGGAAAGTACTCATTCCTATACAAGGAATGTACCCAAGCTCCTTCTCGGCTTAGAAATTACCAAGTTTCTTCCAAATATGAAACTTATTACCAGGCTCCCTCCTAACCAAGGACCTATAGTAGCAATGATGAAACCAGCCAGTTGCTCATGAAAAACTCCTTCCTTCAATGTCATGAATTTCTTTGTTGTTGAGGAGTCTTCATCTTTGGGATCTCTACATAGGGCACAGATCATCCATCACTTTTATCCAAGAGTCATGTCTTCTATTAGAAAGTGATCCATCCATCATCTAATCTAATCTAGCTTTATATCATGTTGCTTTCTTTCGAACCATACTTCTTTCAAGGATCTTTCATCCTACCATATGGTTATCAACTTGTGGAAGACATATTCTTCCCTTTGGAAGACCTATATAAGCTCATCAAATACTAATTAATTATAAATATGAACTTTTAAATCAAAAGTTACCTTAGTGACGATCTTTCACAATGACATCTTCTTGTGGGCATCGTCATCCTTTGTTTACAGAATGACACATCTCCTAAAGATATGTATTGTCAAGGGTCTCCATATTTTCCAGACTTTTATCAGAGTCTACATACCTTCCCAAGAGATTTTCTAGTCAAGTCTTCTTGGCTTCCTTGGATGTTGACAGCTTCTTTCCTTGGTTGTATTTCTCACGATCTCTTTCTCCATACAATTTTTTTCATTCCCAGGAACTTCCACTGTGCAATTCCTTGATCATATACAATCACCTCATATTCCATATGAGGATATATTATGTTGATTTCATCTAGTGTAGATCATGTCTTTTGGCATCCTTTTAGAGGAGGAGATCCCTTTCCTTTGATCATGCTTCTCAGGAGAGAAGTAGTGATCAATGTTACCTGCAACCATACGACATGACATTATAATTTTAAATACAAGCATACATACCTCATTTACCTTCAGGTCATCTAGCATTATTTTAGTAGCTTCCTTGAATGAAGTGTCTTCAATCCCTTGATCTGTGTTATCATACCATCATTCCATGAACTCCGCAAGTTGGAGTTCCTGATGAAACACTTGCTTCCTCTCTAGATCGATGAATCCTTTGATGAGTATTCCATCAGATAATCTTGAGGATCTTGAATATCCTTATCTTGGCAAATGTTTCCTTTTGATGTATGATGAGCCTTGTCCTAGATGACTCCTCTAATGAGATTCCCAAGAGCTATATCTTTCATATTTGATTTCCATGAATTTTGTTCCTCTTGTCCCCCATGGTGATGTCACAAGCTCTTGCTTCTAATTCTTTCATGATGTCACATTGTACCGTATTATTTATTGTAGTCATATCCTATACAGGATTTAGGAGCCATGAAAATACCTTTTGTGAGGGAGACTATCTTAACCATAGTAAATGTAATATCCCCAATTAGCAGACAGCTAATTGGGAATATTAATGTTTGACCAATTTTGGATTTTCTAATGTTAAGCAGAAATAAAGTGGGTAAGGGGACCCACAAATAAAACTAAGTAGCTAAAGTGCTTCCGTATAGTCCCTAAAGACAAATATTGCAGCTAAAGTGGGGTCCATGTGGCTACCCAATGAATGGAGCAGCGTCATTGGTGGATATGTGGGTGAGGCAGCGTAGAGCTTGTGGGCCCAAGGGAACGTTGGAGGCTCAGTTTAGACAAAAGGGAATGAGAGCATCTCATTCCTCATTCATTCATCTATCTAATTTTTTGTCTTGACTGACTGAAGCATGCTTGAGTTGTTTAGCCAAGTCTACAGTGTTGTTTAGCACAGAGATTTTCAAGTGGAGATCTCAACCTCTACCTCAGGGGACTTCGAGTGCCCGCTCAGGAGAGGAGTTCCACATTTTTTGAGAGTAGTTTGCAAAGCCATACCAGCAGGGATACGTAGTCCCTCCAAGACAGTGTGGAGACTGCCCAGACAACGCGGGGATTGTGCAGTTCAGTTGAGGGGAGGAGTCGGAAGAAGGAAGTTGAGGAGGAGAGTTGACGAAGGAGTTGAAGGGGAGGTTAGCCACCTCCTACCAGGGATTTTGGTGACAATTTGGAGTCTTTTTCTAGCAGATTCAGTTAGGAAGCCGAGTCACCCAGCAGTTTAGCGTGTCAAGCCCAAAGGGGCAAATTTCCGAGGTAAATATTCCTCGAAACCCTTCACCGGTTTTTGTGGGTCTTGTGAGTAGAGCCCGAGGTTAAAAGCCCAAAATTTTCTGAGCAAGAAAGCAGGCCAAAACCACAGTCCAATTCTAGCCAGCAGCAGTAGTTCCAGTGTTGGCAGCGCAAAGAAGGAGCCACGCAGAGCAGCATTCCAACAGCATTTTTTCCTGGGTTTAGAGCTATACTTCAGCCTATCTTGTACAGGCCCAGGTGCCATTTTCTGAGCACCTTCATTGTACTCTTCCCCCAAAAATTAATAAAATGTCTCAGTTGGTTTTGGCTTCATTTTCTGTGTCTTAATGTTGTTTTTCATTTTGTTGTAGTTTACTGTCTATTTGTTCTTTTATTACTATTAAACCCCTTTTGGGGATATTACAGTGGTATCAGAGCTCATAGACTTGGCTCAGCCTATGGAGCACACAGTGTATGACACCGGAGGATAGGCAAAACATCACATACCGGAGGCAGAGATACAGAAGCAGAGAAAGGAGGCTTGAGATTACACTCGACCAGGTTGATAGCGTTATGGTGGTAGAAGAAAGAGGAAAGGAACCTATGGCAGAGGAAAGAGATGAGGGGAGGGAGTTTGCTCAACTCCTTTTGAAATCAGAGCAGGACCTCGCCAAGAGAATTGAGGAGATGGGGCAGAAGATTGGCAGAGACAATAAGCAAAAAGGAATTCAAGGGGAATTTCAGAATGGGGAAGGGTCTGGTACTTCACATTATCCACCCGGTCCTCACACTGCGTAGCAAGTGGTGCCACGCACTCCACCACGCTCTACCATCCCAACGTTTCTAGCTTCAAGAGCAGGAGCAGGAGGGACACAAGAGCCAGATGTGGCTCACTAAGGATATTATTTCGCGAAGTATCAATCCTATGGACCAGAGTTTGGAGGTGCTTTAACCTTCAATGAGTTTTGCAAGCTAAAGAACAATAGCAAACCCAAGGGCCAAAACAAAGGAGGGTACACTCAGGGCAATGATCCGCAACGTACCATGGGCAAACTTTTTCTACCAACTTTTGATGGGTCATCAAAATGTTTAGCCAAGGCTTGGATGGAGAAGTTGGACATCTATTTCCATCTTAACCAGATGATGGAGGTAGAGGCCATCAAGGTGGTTGCGTTGCACCTAGAGGGAGAAGCCCATGACTGATGGTTTCATGGGATGACCACGCTGGGTCACTCAGGAGTGACAGCGTATGATGATATTACCAGAACGGTGTTGGAGAGATTTGATCGAAAGGATCCAGAGGAGAAATTCGTGGAGTTGACCAAGCTCAAACAGTCAGGAAACCCGAAGAACTACATTTCAGAATTCCTGAGACTCTTGGTGATGGTTCCAGATTTGTCGGAACCAAGGAGGATTTACATGTACATAGATGGTCTGGCAGAGCCTTTGCGTGGGCTAGTGAGGTTTGCTTGGCCCGCTACACTGCAGGATGCAGTTGGGAGGACCAGGGATTTGCAGGATGCACTACCTAGGACGAGGGCCCCCATACCCAACAGATCGGATTTCCAGCAGAGAGGGAGGGACATGAGATCTCCACCCCCGAGAGGGAACCAGGGGCCAAGGGTCATTGGATGATGAGACCCGGAGGGATTTGAGGCAGAAGAAGCTTTGCTTCACCTGCCAGGAGCCATGGGCACTGGGTCACAGGTGTGCCAGAGGGAAGGAACACTACATTGAGGTTTTCTCTGACAGTGAGGAAGAGGAGGAGACCTTCTTTGAGATGGGAGGAGATACCAGCACAGGAGCAGCAGGGGAGAACCCACCACCACAGCCTCCTCCAGCAGTAGGAGGATCAACGTTTGCACCTACCGTAGGGGTCCTTGCATCTTTGCGAGGGGTACCCAATTACCTAACGCTGAGGGTCCGAGGGACAGTTCAGGTACAACATGTCTCAGTGCTAGTGGACAGCGGGCCTACGCACAACTTCATTGATGCCTAGATGGTGCAAAGAAGGGCCATACAGATGGAGAGCTTCGATGAGTTTTTTGTGCTAGTTCTGAGGGTCAGGACCATGCAGTGCATGCATTATGTCCCAATTTTGATGGTGACCATGGGGATATACTCATTAACAGACCATTTTTTTGTGGTCGACATTCTGGACACCAACATGGTGTTGGGGGTTAAGTGGCTTATCACTCTTGGTATAGTCACTACTGATTGGTAGACACTGGAGATGGAGTTCATGGATAAAAAGAGTGGGAAACAGGTGATTGTTAGGGGCATGCATACATACCCCCCTCAAACAGTTTCTGCACATAGGATGGAGGCAGATTTCCAGCAGGGAGACATAGAGTGGGAAGTTGAGTTGAGAATCTTGGATGTAGGTGTTTCAGGTCAGCCCACGCATCCCGATATCCAACCTCTCCTAGACCGTTACTCTATGGTTTTTGGGGATATTCCACTAGGGCAGCCACCTGACCGGGGGTTTGAGCACACTATCGAGTTGGAGCCCAGCATTCAGGCCATGATCACCACCCCCTACAGGCATCCCAAGGCCTATAGGGACGAGATTGAGAGAGCTATCCATGAGCTCTTGGTATTAGGGCACATCAGGCCCAACACGAGTCATTTCTCTTCTTTAATTGTTCTGGTGAAGAAGAAGGATGGGACACTGCAGATGTGCATAGACTACATGGCCCTCAACAAGAAAACTATGAAGAACCGCTACCCAATCCCCAGGATCGATGAGTTGATGGATGAGCTAAGGGGAACGAAGTTCTTCTCCAAAATTGATCTGAGGTTGGGGTAACATCAGATTCGGGTGAGGGACAAGGATTTCCCCAAGACTGCGTTTCGATGTCACTATGGCCAGTTCGAGTTCTTGGTGATGCCCTTCGGACTGACCAATGCTCCGGTTACTTTCCAGTCTTGCATGAACCACATATTCTGTTGTAAACTGAGGAAGTTTGTGCTGGTGTTCTTTGACGATATCCTTATATACAACCGCACATGGGAGGAGCATTTACAACACATAGAGGCAGTACTGCGTATCCTGCAGGAGCAACATTTCTATGCCAAGTTGTCCAAGTGTGAGTTTGGCTTGACAAAGATGCTCTATTTGGGGCATATCATTGGGGTGGATGGAGTGAGAGTCCACAAGGAGAAGATTAGGGCCATCCTGGATTGGCCAGAGCCTAAGAATGTGACGGAACTTCGGGGGTTTGTGGGTATTTGTACCTACAACAGAAAGTTCGTCAAGGTATTTTTGCAGCTTGCAGCACCCCTCACGGATCTCACCAAAAAGGGGGCTTTCAGTTGGAGCGAGACTGCGCAGAGGGCTTTCCACAGGCTCAAGGAGGTGATAAGCAATTGTACGGTGCTTTCTCTGCCTGACTTCACGCAGCCATTTGTGCTGGAGTGTGATGCTTTAGGGGAGGGAGTAGGCACAGTACTGATGCAGGGGGGGCACCCCATAGCTTTCGAGAGTCAGAAGCTATTGACGCATGAGAGCCTATATCCCATGCACAATAAGGAGATGTTGGCCATCATGCATGCGCTAGCTAAATTCCGGCAATATCTCGTGGGTAACAGGTTTCGGGTGAGGACTGATCATAACAAGCTCAGGTTTTTTCTTGAGCAGAAACAGTTGTAGGAGAGGCAACAGAAGTGGGTGAGTAAGATTCAGGCCTATGACTTTGACATAGAGTATGTCAAGGGGAAGCACAACGTAGTTGTTGATTTATGGTAGCATCAGATGTGTTGTAGCCTTGTAATTTTGTATATAGGCTAAGACACATGTATTCCATAGTACCCAGAAATGATACTGGAAAATTCCACTTAGAGATGGTTTAATTAAATTGATTAATTGTTTTTTAATGTTTTCCTAAGTCTAAACTTAGGGAAACTGGTTAATTAAAGGGTATTAATTAAACTAAGTGTGAATCTTCTAGATAAAGTCATAGATCACCTCCAAGTTAATCTTAGCCCTTGTTATGTTTTAATCTTGACCGTTGAGGGGTCAACAGAAGAATATAAGAAGGAGGGTGAGGGGCCTATGGAAAACACATTGAGCGCATTGAGCATTTGGCATTTTCAATCTTGTGTGAGGAGACATAGCTTTTGGTCATAATCGAATCACTAGGGCAGTGTTTGCTAAGTGATTTTGATTTAGTGATCAGATCTAGAGAGGGGAAGATGCAGTAATTGGTCAGGAGGACCAGGAATACATTTCAGATAGAGGCAGAGGTGACGCCAAGAGAGACAGCGTAGTTTTCTGAAGGGGTGACGCAATCCTTGCAAGGAATCAAGCAGAAGTGACGCAGTGCCTTCCAGACTCAGTTCGGAGATAGCTAGAGGATGGGGTTTCTAAGCCAGGAGGGCCAAAATCCAGTCTCAGATCATCTTGATCAATTGAGAAGGGAGGTAACGCATTTTCTCAAACTTTCCCATGTAGGCTTACGTAGTTCCAACATAGGCAATCGCGCAGAGGCAGAGAGGGGCTTCACCAGCGCTGTTTAGATCAGCCGAGGACTTGTAGAGTGAGGTATATCTCACAATTTCATCAGTTGTCTAGATTTCTCTAAAGGGTGAGCTGGATATTGGCACCCTAGTTGTACTCAAGATTCTGCCGGTTAATAATACAAACCCTCATATCTGCTGCACCGGTTTTCCCGAGTTGGGTTTTTCCAGGGACTTAGTCCAAAAATAACTGTGTCAAATGTGGATGTTTTTCATTATATTTTGTTCAATTTGTTTTAGCACTTAGATTCATTCCGCAGTATTATTTGTGTAGGTTGCTTCAATAATTACTTCGGTATTACAATGTAATGAAATAATTAAGAAAAATAATAGGAGAAGTAATTCAGATTTGTTGCAGTAGGAATCCAGATTTAGGACTTTTCACAGTAGTGGCTGATGCATTGTCCAAGAGGTCGGATTCTTTTTCATTATTGAGTGTTGAGCCGGATTGGAAGGCTCATTTGTTGGTGGAGTACTCCAAGGACCGTTTTGCATGTGAGGTCTTGGAGGGGCAGCTGACAGATGACCACTACCAGGTGATGGATGGGATGATCTACTACAGAGACTTGATCTATTTAGTGGCCAACTCCCAGCTGCGGGAGAAAATCCTTCACACAGCCCATGATTCACCTTTGGTCAGGCACCAGGGGTACACCAAAACTTACAGGGCCATCAGAGAGAGGTTTTCATGGAATGTCATCAAGGATAATGTTCTGCAGCACATCAGGGAGTGTGAAGTATGCCAGTGGAACAAGGGAGAGATGACCCATGCAGCAGGGCTACTTCAGTCGCTTCCCATTCCTAAGGGGAAATGGGAAAGTATCTCGATGGACTTCATCATGGGATTGCGCATGGTACAGGGCAAATACTGCATCTACGTGGTTGTGGATCGTGAAAGAGTACGCTCACTTCTTCACGATCTCGACCAAGTACATGGCCTCACAGGTGGACAAACTGTTCTTCAGAGAGGTATTCCAGTTGCATGGTCTTGCCAAGATCATTGTTAGTGACAAAGACAACCGCTTCATGAGGGGCTTTTGGCAGGAGTTGTTTTGGTTGGTGGGTACGAAGCTCACTCCTAGTACAAGCTACCACCCCCAGACGGATGGCCAGACAGAGATTGTTAACAAGTGCCTGGAAGACTACTTGTGAAACTATGTCACCAGGCAGCAGAAGGCATGGTTGAGATGGCTACACATGTGGGAGTACTGTTACGACACTACATACCACATGTCCATAGGTATGTCTCCATTTCGTACATGATATAGTTATGATGCCTTAACTTTCGTTGATGTCATGTTTGGAGACAGCAAGGCCCCAAGGGCCAAGGAGTGGGTCTAGGAGAGCTTAGATATCTTGAGGGCTCTCAAGGAAAACTTGTGAGAAACACAATCAACAGAATATTTATGCCGACAAGGGCCGCGTGGAGAGGCACTTCGAGATTGGGGATCTAGTGTACCTACGTCTCCAGCCATACGAGAAATCCACGCTAAAGCAGAAGGGGGAAGAGAAGCTGAAACTGCACTTATATGGGCCTTACAAGGTCACTCGGAGAGTGGGGGAGGTAGTGTATGAGTTGGAGCTACCACCGGGGAGTGGGGTGCACAACATATTTAATGTATCTTGCCTGAAGAAGGCTCTGGGCTAGCAGGTGACAGCAACAGTTGAGTTGCCTCCCATGGATGATGAGGGCCACTTGCTACATCAGCCAAAGGCCATACTAGATACCAGGGAGAGGCACTTGAGGAGCAGGGTGGTGAAGGAATACTTAATCAGATGGAGGAACCTCCCGGATGAGGATGCCACTTGGGAGGGGGAGAAGATACTTCAGCACCCATCTTTGCAATTGCTTGAGGACAAGCAACAATTTGGCAGGGAGGACTGTAATATCCCCAATTAGCAAACAATTATTTGGGAATATTAATTTTTGACCAATTTTTCCTTTTCTAATGTTAAGCAGAAATAAAGTGAGTAAGGGGACCCACAAATAAAACTAAGCAGCTAAAGTGCTTCCCTATACTCCCTAAAGACAAATATTGCGGCTGATGTGGGGTCCATGTGGCTACCAAATGAATGGAGTAGCATCCTAGGTGGCTGTGTGGGAGAGGCAGTGCAGTGATAGGCCGGAGGAGGCACAGTGGAGAGCTTGTGGGCCCAAGGGAACGTTGAAGGCTTATTTTAGACAAAAGGGAATGAGAGAAACTCATTCCTCATTCATTCATCTATATAATTTTCTATCTTGACTGACTGAAGCACGCTTGAGTTGTTTAGCCAAGTCTGCAGTGCTATTTAGCATAGAGATTCCCTAGCGGATATCTCAACCTCTACCTCGGGGGACTTCGAGTGCCCGCTCAGGAGAGGAGTTCCACATATTTTGTGAGCAGTTTGTAGATCCATACCAGCAAGGATACGCAGTCCCTCTAGGACAGTGTGGAGACTGCCTAGATAGCGTAGGGATTGCGCAGTTCAGTTAAGGGGAGGAGCTAGGGAAGGAAGCTGAGGAGGAGAGTTGTCGGAGGAGTTGGAGGGGAGGCTAGCCACATCCTACCATGGATTTTGGTGATAGTTTGGGGTCTTTTTCCAACAACTTCAGTCAAGAAGCCGAGCCACCCAGCAGTTCAGCGTGCCAAGCCCAAAGGCGCGAATTTCCGGGGTCAAGCTTCCTGGAAATCCTTCGCGGGTTTTTGTGGGACTTGTGAGTAGAGCTCGAGGTCAAAAGCCCAAAATTTTATGAACACGAGAGCAGGCCCAAAACACAGTCCGATTCTAGCCAGCTACAGCAGTTCCAGTGTTGGCAGTGCAGAGAAGGAGCCATGGAGAGCAGCATTCCAGCAACATTTATGCCTAGGTTTAGAGTTGTACTTCAGCCTGTCTTGTATAGGCCTAGGTGCCATCTTTTCGAGCACCTTCATTGTACTCTTCCCATAGAAATTAATAAAATGGCTCAGCTAGTTTTAGCTTCATTTTCTGTGTCTTAATGTCATTTTTCATTTTTCCGTAGTTTACTATCTATTTGTTCTTTTATTACTGTTAAACCCCTTCTGGGGATATTACAGTAAAGGCCTCTTACTCCTTCTTTCTCTAAACTTCTTTTCCTCAGCTTCCTCCATTCTTTCCGGTGATATGATTTTCTTCTTGTAATGTCTGAGTCCTTTATCTTTCAATATTCTTACCCTCAACTTGTCTTCTTCTATCTAGCATAGAAGTCACAAGTTGTTAGATAAGGTAACTTTCTAGACCCATGGTCATTTGTTACCTTGCTCATTACAACCACATCTCACAATTGAGATTATATATGACCTTCTTTACTGCATCTTCAAAGAATATATCTTCTAGCTTATCATATATTTCTTTTATGTCTCCACTTCTGCTACATAAGGATGAAAGGACCTTTGACTGATTTCATAAGAATCTTTTGATCCCTTTCATCCCTTTACATGTATTCAGATAATGCCTGACCTTCGGAGACTTTTCCATAGATATGATCAATGACTTCACTTCCTTCGAGGATTATTTCTATACAAGAAAACTTCTAGGACCCAACCAACTTATGGATCTTCTTGCAATCATGAAGTCATTTTAAAAAAATTGATTATAGAATGAAAAATACTTACTTGACACATGAAGATGAGATCTTCACCTTTGTCACTTTGATGGTGATTGAAGAAGATGTATTGATGCCTCTTTGGATGATCTTCTTTAAGGATGAGATCCTTGCTGTAATAATATGGAGCGTTCCTTATGATAATGCCTTCTTGCCTTCAAGATATTTCGACTTCTTTGGTAGTGAATAAATGTAGATCATAAATGCTTCTCTATACTTTGCACTGTCTTGGTTCGAAGATCTCTTCATCTGGATGAGGGTCTTTGGGATCCAATACTTCTTTCTGGTGAAGACTTCTAGTTACCTTGATTTGATTGACGATCCCAAGACTTCTTCTTGAGGTGGACTTTTCTACTTCAATGTAGATCCTTCACTTTGCCTTGACATCAAGATCTTCATTATTGCTCTCATATTGAGATCTCCATTACTGATTTAACACAGATATTTATCACTGAGATTGTTGTATCACAGATACCATTGCCATGGTACCGAGATCACTTATATACATTGAGATTTATGCACCTGTGAGCACTGTTGTTATTGTTGAGTTTTATTGAGTGATAGGGTAGCATCGAATGTGCTCCAGCTCCCAAAATTTGTGGAGGGACTAGAGTACATGAGATCTCCAAGACCTAGAAAGGGATTTGGGAAATTTCATCCAGTTTGGGAGATAATTATTTAATTAATAATTTTAATTATGGACCCTAAGTCTAACTTAGGAAAATTAAATTATTAAAGGTAATTAATTAAAACATATGATGAAATTGTCTTAAGTCACACAGATCTTTCTTTTAATCTTAGCCAACGATTCAAGATATGATCATGGCCATTGGTTTCCCAATGAGAAAAGTATAAAGGAAAGGCTTGGGGTCATTTGGAGAACACACACAAAGGCAAAGCACTGAAGCTAAGCTAGAATTCTAAGGCGTGGTTTGCTAAGAATTTCCAGAAGTGTTTCAGCTACAGAAAGGGGTAGTTTAGGCAAAGGGGATGATCTGATCCCAGTGCCTAGAAGCAGCAAGAGGCAAAGAGAAGCTTCCAAAGGCAGTGCAGAGAAGTAGAGGCAACAGCAGCTATGCAGCGCAGGGACAAGTTCAGCTACACAGGTGCTACACAGTCCCTCCTAGGGCAGCAGGACACCCTTAGGGGTTACGCAGAGACCCTCAGGGGCAGCGTAGGGTCTGCGTCACCCATTTTGGGTTTACGCAACCCTCTCCAAGCCAACGCAAAGGATGCAGAGGCTGATGTAGGGGCTTCAGGGGTAGCGCTGGGGTTTCTAGGGCCAAGATATGGCTGAGTCTTGTAAATCCCATTTGAGGGTGTGGATCAGTCAAAGTTTTGGCTTCAGAACAACAAGTTAGCTGCAGATCTATATTTTATCTGTCTGGTTTACCAGTGTGGTGCCCAGATTTGTTGTATTCAGAAATACTACTTAATAATAGTTTATAAAACCCTCTAGTAGCCAGAAGACCGGTTTTCCCGCATTGGGTTTTTCCGGGGACTATTGTCCATAAAATCTTGTGTCACTTTGTTTATGTGTGTGTGTACTTTTCTGTTTTAGATATGAATTGGTGAAAGTCTGTTATGTGTTTTGCTTTGAAGTTAATCTGAATATTCATCATTAAGAACTTATGTAAGTAGGAGAAGCATAACCAAATCTAACAGTAGATTTCTGCATAAGTAACATTCAGAAATTTTCACAGTTATGTCATTGCAAATTAAGCTTTTATAGGGATCCGAAACTGTCTTACCACAAAGAATAACAAAGATATCCAAAGACTGTGATCCGAGCTCATTTTAGTGGTATTCCCTCGCTGACTCCTTGTTTTCCTCATTGTCCTTTCACAGATGCCATCTAAAACACTAGTCCCTAAGTGCCTCTTAGATGCCCTTCCTTTGACTTTAGCACCATAGCTCTGAAACCATGTTGAGAATTAGGGCATTTAATAAAAAATCATCTTACATGATAATTACTTGTGAACTTGTTATGCTTCTTTTACTTGGATATTATCTTCGTTAGCCTATTATGTCTTTCACCAAGTCAATTATCAAAATATAAGAGACACAAATATTAGGCTCTTCAAACCAGGGCCAAAACCTCTCCCTCTTGGAGAGGAACACCCAAAAGCAATTCTTCTTATAGATATTCAATTAACAAGTACCATTACCCTGACCTAGACCCTTGATTTTAGTATGCCTCCAATACCTTGTCACTACTCCACTAGACTCCTTATGTTGATATTCTTTTCTGCACTGCTTTGAACCGAGACTAGGAAAGCTCGGTTCCTAGTACTAAACAGGAATGTCCTTTTCAGCTCTTCCTTGAACTATCCTCGGCCTCCTACAGCCTTATTCTCAGTCTATACTTCAGCACTCTTGATGCCCTAGATGGAGACTTCTTCCTCGTTGTAGTAAGATTACCTTGTTTCTGTAGGGTCCTCTTGAGATGAGCGAGGTATAGGATGGATTCACACTTGATATGACTACTCTCTTTTTTCAGTAAGTTGCCTTCCTTACGCACTGTGATTCAAGTCTTCTATTACAGATTTAGACCGAGATGAATAAACCTTTTACATTCTATTGAGATATGTCTCTTCTTCGCATCAACTTCAGGCTTTGTCTCACAATCCTTATTACAGACCCTTTCTGAAATGAGTAAGCCCAAGATCGAAATATGATAGCCCTTCTCTTCATTGTACTGTCTCTTACTTTTGCACCTAAAACCGCAAACCCTTTCTTGCACTGTAATCTCGAACTTTATCTAAACTTATGTATCCAAATGAGGCCGCAGACTCTTCTATTTATAGAGGTTGTCTTTCTTCCTCTAGGCCGACATGACCTTTTTCTAAGAAACCAACTTGACAAGGAGCATCTCTTGACCACAATCTGAGTAGAATTAAAGGAGGATGTAGACAAGGTCTTGGAGAATACAAATACATCAATAACTGTCCTTTTACAAGTGTAACAACACTTCATATATATGACTCTAAATTATTTATGACAAGATGACAAAACCCCTAAAGACATCAAGAAGAAGTCTTTGACCTAAAATAAAAACTCCTTGCTCACGAAACCCATGAGACAAGCATTACAAAATACATTTTATTATCTTTGTCTTCCTCATTACATAAATTCATAATTACAAGTCATTATGAAGACCGAACCTAGTTACACTTTTCAACAGGGCAAAGGAGTCGTAGGTTCGTATGTGCAGGTTTTAGATTTGCAGCGCACA
Source organism: Pinus albicaulis (assembly GCA_034641835.2). NCBI lineage: Eukaryota > Viridiplantae > Streptophyta > Pinopsida > Pinales > Pinaceae > Pinus > Pinus albicaulis. The sequence goes on along the minus strand of CM076570.1, from coordinate 995,727,642 downwards.
GTTAGGAAGTTGTACCTTCCTACATTCGATGGCTCTTCCAAAAGTAGGGCTAGGGAATGGGTGGAGAAGCTCGATAGATATTTCTAGCTCAACGAAATGACAGAGTTGGAGGCCCTCAAGATGGCTATGTTGCATCTAGAGGGAGAGGCACATGAATGGTGGTTCCATGGGTCGGCCATGCTAGGGCACACTGGTGTGACTTCTTATGAGGACTTCACACAGAGGGTTGTAAAGCTCTTTGACCGGAGGGATCCTGAGGCCCATTTCAGGGAGCTGACCCAGTTCAAATAGATCGGTAACCCAGAGCACTACATAGCAAAGTTCTTGAGGTTATCAATAATTTTTCCAGACTTTTTGGAGGCCAAGAGGGTGTATTCATTTGTAGAGGGCTTGGCTGAGCCTCTGCATGGGTTAATGAGGTCACGCAAACCCGCTACTCTTCAAGATGTAGTAAACCACGCAAGGGATTTGCAAGACACAATTCTCAAGACGAGAGCACCAGTGCCACCTCGAGCCCCTTTTCTGTAGAGAGGTCGAGACACTAGAGCCCCACCACAGAGAGATTTTTAGGGGTCTTGCCAGTTGGATGAGGAGACTAGGAGAGACATTCATAGAAGGAAGGTTTGTTTCACTTGTCAAGAGCCATGGGTACCTTGGCATAGGTGCACCAAGGGCAAGGCTCAATATATAGAGGTGTTTTCAGACAGCGAGTCAGAGGATGACATTGAGCAGGAGGTTGATGTAGGAGGCGGTGAGCTACAAACTATTAGGGGAGATGGAGGAGGAGGAGTACCACCCCCACTTGATGGAGGCCCTTTTAGACCCACTGGAGGGGTCATTGCTTCATTGAGGGGAGTCCACAAGTATTTGACCTTGTGGATCTGACGCTCAATGTAGGGGCAGCACATAGCAGTTTTGGTGGACAGTGGGGCTACCCACAATTTCATTGATGCATAGATGGTGGAGGAAAGGGGCATATAGATTGACTTTGAGGGGTTTTAAATCTTGGTACCCAGAGATAGGACTATGCAATGCACCAAATATGTCCCTAATATGACAATGACTATGGGAAATTACTCTATGACCGATCACTTATTTGTGGTCGATGTTTCAGACACCAATGTGGTAATGGGTGTCGAGTGGCTCTAATCCTTGGGGCGAGTCACTACAAATTGGAGGAAACTTGAGATGGAGTTCATGGGGCCAGATGGGAAGCTGGTGGTGTTGAGAGGGATGCATTCATAATTTCGTATCCACCGCAGACAGTGTCAGTACACAGGATGGAGGTTGATCTATGACATGGGGACATAGAGTGGGCAATGGAGCTCAGGATCACAAAGGCAACGTCTTTGGAGACATTCCTCCAGGCAGGTAGCCCAACAAGGGATTTGAGCACACAATTGAGTTAGAGGAGAGTGTGCATGCAGTGATCACCACTCCATACCAACATCTCAAGGATTACTAGGATGAGATTGAGCATGCCATACACGAGTTGTTGGCCTTGGGACACATTAGGCCAAATTCGAGTCCCTTCGCTTCTTCAGTTCGTGTAGAATAAGGATGGGAACCTTCGCCTTTTTATTGATTACTGGGCCTTGCGTAAGAAGACGCTAAAGAACCGGTACCCGATTCCGCGCATAGATGAGTCAATGGACAAGCTCAGGGGAGTTAAATACTTCTCTAAGATTGATTTGCACTTGGGTTAAACCACCAGATCAGAGTTCGAGAGTAGGACATCGCAAAGATAGCTTCTTGGTGCCATTATGGGCATTTTGAGTTTTTGGTGATGCCCTTTGGGCTAACCAATGCCCCAGCTACTTTTCAGTCTTGCATGTACCTCATGTTCTGCAATAAACTTTACATGTTCTTGTTGTGTTCTTCGATGAAATCTTGATCCATAGCAAGACTTGGGAAGAGCACTTGAGGCATATCGAGGTGCTCCGTATTCTTGAGGAGCAACAGTTGTACGCCAAGGTGTCCAAACGCAAGTTTGGACCGACAAATATGTTATAGCTTGGCCACATAATTGGAGAGGATGGGGTGCGTGTGCACCAGGTGTAGATCAGGGCCATACTGGATTAGCCAACACCTAGGAGTGTAATTGAGCTACGACGCTTTTTGGGTATCTGCACCTATTAAGGAAGTTCATGAAGGGGTTTTCACAGTTGGCAGCACCCCTCACCGATTTGAACAAGAAGGGTGTGTTTGAGTGGACTGATGTAGCGCGGGAGGCCTTTGAGCGCTTAAAACAGGTGATGAGGATTTGTCTAGTGTTAGCGCTGCTAGATTTTTCACAACCGTTTGTATTGGAATGCGATGCCCATAGAGAGGGCATAGGGGTAGTTTTGATGCAGGGTGGACATCCTATTTCTTTCGAGAGCTGAAACCTACAACCCCATGAGAGGTTGTAATCTATCTGTGACAAGGAGATGTTGGCCATCATGCATGCATTGGCCAATTTCATACAGTATCTGGTGGGAAACAGGTTCAATACAAGAGTGGTAGAATCACCTACAAAGGGGACCAATTATCGTGAAATCGAAGATTGGGCTTGCAAAATTCTAACTTGTTTATAGTGACTATCATACCCACATGGGGGAACATAATAATGTAGAAGAAGAAAGACATGACAACAGTCATTGCATAGAAAAAAAAAATTCCCAAGAAGGAGGTTATAATCTAATGGTGCATTTATGGCCTCGACCTCAACAGAGATCATTTTTCCCCCTATCTCTATAGTTAAATATTAAAACACCCCTTAAGATTGCAAGTTGTTCCCATCAAAGGTTTTCAATGCTGATCTAGGTGCAGACAAAGTGGGGGAACCAAGATCTTTCCAACACTTCAATGACATGATACAAGTCGATCCCCCCTCATCCAAAACTATCTTATGCACACATTGTCCAAAAACATGGATCATTATATAAAATGCCAAATAACTTGGGAGATGGGGTTTCCAAAATGAAGGATTAAAGGTTATGATATTCAAATATGAGGGAGCCACCCCACCGATAGTAGAAAAAAGTGCCTTGTGTTGCATTGGGAAACTTTGAAACACTTCTAATGCAAGCATATTAGTTGGAGCTTGGTCCAGATCCTCAATAGTGTCATATTTGTGAGTGGCCTTCGCATTGGGAGTATGCATAGTCTTTCGAAGGGCACCCTTAGGTGAACACAACACAATGTTTAGTGATGGATTCTACAAAATAAGTTGACCATCTAGTGTAGTTGGTTGGATCACATGTTCTAAGGTAGAAGTTCCACTTTCAAGATTCTCGTAATTATGAGATCTAGTTTGTAAATGGATGCTTGAATTAACCATAAATATATCATGTGTCAAAGGTGAGGCATTATAAGAGATTCCCCCACTGCCCCCTTGTTGAGGTGGTGGAGGATTTGTAACCATGTGTTTTTTTTGGGACAAAAATTGATTTGTCAAATAATTGGTTGACAAGCTGGTCATTATGAGAAATATCGATTAATCTCATCCATTTGGGGGCACCCATGAGTAAGATGATCATCTCCGCAAATATTACAGGGATCACAATTCTTCTTCTTCTTCTCTTTTGTACCACTCCCAGTGTTGTCTTAGGTTTGTGATGCCCCTTGTTCGGTAGTTGAAGTATTGGACTTATTCTTTTTCTTTTTATCTCCTTGTTGTTGAGGATTCTTATTCGAGGTGGAATGAATAAAGTTTACCTCAAAGGTCAAAATTTAGAAAAAAGGAGTTTGGGTTGCGGTTGACTAGCTAGTGCACTACAACAAATGTTCATTTCACCCATTTGAGAGGCTAGCTCTATTATGTTTCTAGAAGATATAGAGCCCACCACACCATAAACATGGGTTCTAATTTTCTAAGTTGAAGGAACAATCAATAATGAGGATCATTTGGAATGCGGTGATATAAGGTGCTCGCTTAAGAATAGATCAAGTCAAGTTGGTGGGCATGCAAAATGGCTTGCTCTTTAGTCTGGGCTCCACCCTTTGCCCCATATTCATCAGTTTGAGGAAATAAATACTTAATAAACCACTCATGAAACAACTCATCTGGAAGCTTGGTTCTAAACAAAGCTCGTCATCTTCTCCACTCATGAATATGATTAGAAATGTGTGTGGAGTTATCGTGACAGAAGGTAGTGAGAATATTTGTACTAACCTCATATTTATAGTGATTAAAAAAGGTATGTGCTAAAGATAGGAAAGTATCATAAGCGACAGATTCAAGATCAATACACCATTTCACAGTGTTGTTGGTGAGAGTTCGTGGAAAAAGAGACAACCTAATGCTATCATCCATAAAAGAATTGGATGAACACCACAAATTGTAAGTAGTGATATGAGCTACGGGTTCTACTCTAGGATTACCATCAAATTTTGGAATGTCTACTAGTAGCTTATTTGGAACAGGCGGCCAAGAAGGATTATGTCGTATGGGCTTGTTCATCAACTTATAAAGATCAAGAAAAGATAGAGTTTCCAAGAAAGGAGATGTGAAAAAAAATTAGGAGGGTTTAGAGGCCCCTTGTGACCCAATTGGAGTAGGTCCCCCTGCTCCCCAACCCCCCCCCGCCCCATAGTATTTTTCTAGTATTAGGGCTACTCATGGAAGTGGGTCGGCTAGAGTTGTTAGCTCCGACACCCATGTGAACTTGTGATTTGTTCATTCCCTAGGGGTAAGTGGTCCCAATTGCAAAATGATTTGTAAGAGGTTGTTGACCTCTTGGGCCATAGGGGGATCCGAAAGGGTAATTGAGAGGATTAGGACCCCACAAATTATACATTTTAAAAAGTTTTTGTTCCCCTAAAGGATGTAGAAATTATATAAACAATATGTATACCAATGGATTCAATCCGATCATGTGATATGCTAAAGCAAGATACTAAATCATTCTACAAATTAATTGCAGAAAATAAACATGATCGCCAATCACAACAATTAAAAGAAGGAAGAAAATCTATCCACAACACAGATATTTTCCCAGGGAAAGCTTGCTACTAAAAACCCCTCTATCTTCTATTGTATATTCAACCAAGGAATCATGAACCAATTACAATCCACTCTTCTCACAAGAGTCTGTTGCACTCTGCTAACTGTCTCACACTGATCCAGACAAAATTGACCAACACTTAGCCAATTTCCTGCCTCTGCTCAGTCTTCCTTCCTTGCGCAATTCATGTGGAATGCAATCCCCATTCTTTAGGAATTTCAGCCTTCCAAAACTGCGCAATGCTCATGGGAAATCCTATGGGTGTATCACTGCATGCGGGCAGTTTTCTAATAATACAACTGATAGTTAATATCCCTTTAACCTCTGTCTCAACTGGGTCTTCATCAGAACTGACATGCATGCAACTATTAATAGCAAATCACCAGTCACTTAACAGATCACTGCATGTGAATTAAATCTGATTTAATTCGCTTGACCTCTCACTAGTGCAACAATCGGTTACAACTAGTTAAATTGATTTTAACTCAATTAATTGAGTTAAATGATTTCTCATGCATTAAACTAATGCACCAACTGCAACTTGGACTAAAAAACAAATAGAATCACTCTGCATGCCTCACCAACCACCCTCAACTCGAATTCCATGAGCTAACTGAGTTTATCACACTTAGTTAGCTATTACAAGTGATTATGACATAAGATTACAATTTATTGTCCAATTTAATTAAGGGAAAATTAAATTAGACACACATTTCCTTTTGGCTTTTCAACACTCCCTCTCAACAAGAAAGGGATTATCAGCTACCCTGATCCTGCCTCTATGGTATTTGAATTTTCTCTTGGTGAGCGCCTTCGTCAGAATATCTACATCTTGATCCTCCATGGGAATGTACTAAAGTAACATAATGCCTCTCTGAACACAATCTCTAAGATGGTGGTACCGGATGTCTATATGCTTGGACCTGTCATGGAATACCAGATTAACCAAGAGTTTTATGCAACTCTGGTTATCACAATGTATCACCGTCGGATCCATCTGACGACCAAACAAACCAACAAGTATCTTCCTCATCCAGATGGCCTCACATGCAGCCTGACTGGTTGCCATGTATTTTGCCTCAGCTAAACTAAGTGCAACTGATCTCTGCTTCTTGTTGTACTAGGAAACTGCTGTCGATATGCTAAAGATCCCTCCTAATGTGCTCTTTCTGTTTGATGGACTGCCTGCCCAATATGCATCGGTGAAGCCTTGAAGCTTCACTCCCTCTCTCCTTCTGTACCATAATCCATACTCTGTAGTGCCCCCGAGATATCTGAAGACATGCTTCCCTGCTTTCCAAAAGAGCTTGGTCGACTTAACCATAGTTTGGCTATTAAGTCCCTATATTAATAGTGTAGTCTATTATTATGTTAGTGTAGCCCCCCTTATTGTTATTGTTGTACCCCTGTAACCCCCATATTGTTATTATTGTGCCCTTACATTATTATTGTTAGGTCGGCTAGGATTACATTGTGGCCCCATGGACTCCTATATATAGAAAGGAGGTATTGTCATTTGCATCATCCAATAATTGTTCATTCATGTAATGTATTGGAGGTTTCCCCCTCGAAGTGGCTTATTTCTAAGAAGTTGATATCTTTTTTCTTCTATTTTTGGAGTTGGTTTCACAACATTTGGTATCAGAGCTTTGGATTCTAGGGTTTTGCTACTCCAAACAGGTCATCGTGGCATTTTTGCTATAACTTTTTTTTCTACGAAGGTTCAGAAGCTAAAATTTTTAGAGTGTGAAGCTGAAATCTTGAGGAACATCGTCGCAAAATTTCAGAGCTTGGTTCGCAACATTTTCGGAGATATGGTCTGTGGAAGTTAGGTCTTTTGCAGGCTCCTGAATTTCATCTCAAAGAGGTGATCGTGGGAAAATCTTCATAACTCTCTCTCTAAGCATCGGATTGGAATTATGTAAAAAGTGGCCACAAGTATATGGACAGTGGTTTCCTTTCTATCAATTTCAGAGCCGAAAGAGGAAACAACGACACGTGGCAAGTCGTACAAGTTCGCCCTACTAAACCAATCCATAATTAGGTCATCGTAGGAAATTGGACACAACTTTTTCTTCAAGAATCCAAATCAGGTCAGACCTGTGGCATTTGAAAGAGAATTGAGAGGGCTACCTCAGTACCAAATTTCAGTTATTTAAGATCTGAATTCATAAAGATAATTCAGTTTCAACATCGAGCTCCTCAAAAGCAAGAAAAATGTGTGTATTTGGTTTTTAAAATTGCATAACGTTTGTTTGAAAAAGCAGTTTGAAGTGATTCCAAGGGAATATTTTAGAATTTTTATCAGTATTGGGTTCTATAATGCCTCCAAAAAATAATTCCATACCCATTAAGCCTCAAAAAGGTATATCATGATGATTAAAGAGTGAAGAATTATAAAGATGAGATATCAAATTACGATATCAAGGGCAACAATTTCATCTTACTAAGAGCAACGAAGATGACAGACATGGTTTAAAAGCAGAAATGGAGGCTAAGTTGGTTGGTTTAAGGATCAAACAATATCCAAGGAGTGGATGATAAATTAGTGAAGATCAAGATCACATCAACAACAAGTTCTCCAACTCTCAAAGGATAACCTAACTTTGGTGCAAAAACAAATGATACAACCGGAAGATCAACATCACATCAAAAGAAGTTCTGAAGGAGTCACAGAAACAAGAACGCGACAAGTACAATCAATTTCATATTTTCTCAGCAAGTGGAAGAACTTTCCTGGAGAAGATTCCACATGGGAGGATGAGAATTTTATACAGAAGCATCAAGAAATAATCAAGCGTTGAGGACAACACTTGTTTGAAGGAGAGGGGCATGTTAAGTCCCTGTATTAATACTGTATTCCGTTATTATGTTAGTGTATCCCCCCTTATTGTTATTGTTGTACCCTTGTAACCCCCATATTGTTATTATTGTGCCCTTACATTATTATTGTTAGGTTGGCTAGGATTACATTGTGGCCCCATGGAATCCTATATATAGAAAGGAGGTTTTGTCATTTATATCATCCAAGAATTGTTCATTCATGTAATGTATTGGAGGTTGCCCCCTCAAAGTGGCTTATTTCTAAGGCGTTGATATCTCTTTTCTTATATTTTTGGAGCTGGTTTCACAACATTGACTAAGCTGGTTAACTCCGTAGCAACTGTTTGGTCGTCTGTTCACAAAGTACATAAGTGAACCCACAAGCTGCCTGTAAACAGTAGCATCCACTACCTCACCTAAAGTAGCATCCTCCTTACTCCAATTTCCTACAAGAGGAGTCTCCATGTGGAACTTCCTCAGAATCTCTTTGGCATACTTGCCTTGAGAAACAAATAGTTCCCCATCCCGCTGCCATATCTCCAAACCAAGGAAATAGTGAAGGAGTCCCATGTCCTTCATCTCAAACTCTCTTGCAAGATCCTCTTTGCAAGAAGTTGTGAGATGCTCATCACTTGTCAAAATAAGATCATCAACATAAAGTACGATAATCAAAATCTTACCATCAACCATAATCTGGTATAGGTTCGCATCTGCTTCACTCTTCCTGAAGCCCAACCCGGTGAAATAGCTGTCAATCCTAGTGTACCAAGCACGAGGTGCTTGCTTCAGCCCATACAATGTTCTCTTGAGTCTGCACACATGCAACTCACTGTTAAAGGTCTCAAAATCTTTTGGCTGCTCAATGTACACTTCTTCCTCAATAACTCCATTCAGAAATGGAGTCTTCACACCCATCTGATGTATCTGCCACCCCATCTGTGCTGAGAGTGCAAGGATAGATCTAATTAATGAGTACCTTGCAACCGGTGCAAAAGTCTCCTCATAGTCAATCCCCTCAACTTGTGAGAATCCCCAGGCTACAAATCTAGCCTTGTACTTCTCCACACTCCCATCTGCTGCCTGCTTCACCATATAGACCCATCTGGATCCAACCACTGATTTTCCGATTGGTCTTGGGACAACTTCCCATGCACTGTTCTTGACGATAAAGTCATACTCCTCAACCATGGCATCAACCCAAATTGGTTGCTACATTGCTTCCTCAAAAGAGGATGGTTCTATCACAATACAATTGCTCATAAGAGTCATGTATCCAGTGAACCTGTCTACAGACTGTCTCTGTCTGCGCAGTGATGTAGGTGCTCCTACATGTTCTGCCGCATCAAGTCTCAATCTGTCAGCTTCTGTGGTGTGCCTCCTACCATATCTGGTGGATGGCTTTGCATGAGTGGTTTCTGCCACTCCATGATCCTCCGCATGTGGCTGCTCCACATCTTGAGGTTCATCTTTTGGAACCAAGAGTTCCTCATTTGCATGCAAATCAAGCTCCCTCTCAAGGGACAATCGCATGGATTTCTCCTCATCAAATTTTACATCTCGTCTTACAACAGTCATCTTGCTGTTCGGAAAATACACCCGATAGGTTTGGGGAGTAACAGTGTACCCCACAAGTATCCTCATGTATACTGCATGCGGGCAGTTTGCTAATAATACAATTGATAGTTAACATCCCTTTAACCTCTGTATCAACTGGGTCTTCATCAAAATTGACATGCATGCAGCTATTAATAGTAAATCATCAGTCACTTGACAGATCATTGCATGTGAATTAAATCTGATTTTATTCACTTGACCTCTCACTAGTGCAACAATTAGTTACAACTATTTAAACTGATTTTAACTCAATTAATTGAGTTAACTGATTTCTCATGCATTAAACTAATGCATTAACTGAAACTTGGAATAAAAAACAAATAGAATCACTCTGCATGCCTCACTAACCACCCTCAACTCGAATTCCATGAGCTAACTGAGTTTATCACACTCAGTTAACTATTACAAGTGATTATGAGATAAGATGACAATTTATTGTCCAATTTAATTGAGCGAAAATTAAATTAGACACATTTCTTGTTGAATTTTCAGCAAAGGCATTCCATGGATTAGATGTGTGACCTTGGAACATAGATCCTCCAAACGGTTGACTCCCCAAAGAATTTGTGAACCCACTAGAAACAAACGTATCTCCAACGTTGCTAAAGGATGACATGGCTACACTGAAAGGATTCCAACCATATGGAAATCCATGATTAGGTATTATCGTACTTCCTATTGAAATACCAAAACCTCTCATGGGGCTTGTGAAATCAGATGTGAAAGAGAAGTTAGACCCTCCAACATTAGACATATGGATACTAGACACGATGGAACTAGAACCTCCAATCAGTAAAGGTCGTTGATGTGGAGGCACTCATACTAGATGTGCCATGTGGTAGAATTCCATTAAGATTTTTCGAAAATGAGAAGAAAGAGTCATCAAAGTATGTAGTGTGGAAGGGATTCATGGTCAAAGGAATCGATGCAGACGTGACATGTGGGAGACCGCCATCACTATATGTATGGACATAATGGGTTCTTACGTGGAAGTATTAACATTATCCATGAAATTCTTAGGTAAGGAACTATTCAAAGATCTAGATAGGTGAACAACCCCACCTGATGAGATGGGCTTAGAGGTATGATATTGATGACGTGGAAGATCGTGGTCAACCACTCTATGAACAGATGGTCCAAGCCTTTCATTATCACCCAAAGTAACTCGAGAAAACATGTACTTATGTCAGAGTTAATTCTACATTTGTGGGGAGATGGACTCACCTTGTACAGGCAAGGGCCACAAGTCTACAAAAATGACTCAAACAGAAATCCACCACAGTGGTGGCCAAAAGTGACATCAGTGTGAACAAAGAAAAGTGCCAAGGCTACTAGATGAAATAGAAAAAATTACATAGATTAAAATATCCTAAAGCAAAAAACCAATGCAAACTAAAGTGGGAAAGGGATCCTCCCGTCACTTGAACATGTTTAATAAATGAGTGAGTCAATGGTGAGGAAATGGTTGGGATAGTTATAAGAACAACCTGTTTAATGATTTAGCTTGGGACCAAATGCTATTATCAGTTGTAGAGCACCACCCAAGGAGAAAGTGAGTCTAGATATAATTTTCCCCAGGTACAACAAGGATTGGCCCCCTTGTCATCACCCATGATAGTACCTTAATAAAGTCCACTAAGGTCACCACCAACAATAACATTTCCTAAGGGGACAATCACTGGCTATAACTACACGCATGAGCAGTGTATCGAGCCCGAAGCCTCTCGAAGGAGACCCCGCAAGTATGATGCAGTTCTCGGATATAACAACAATTGGTTCCAAACATAGTTGGGAGGTCACTATGGACATCCTAATGTAGTCTAGTAATTAACCCTTCTGTTAGAAGTTCTTCCTAGATCATGCCACTGAAAATGGGTTTACCCACCCTATCTAAAGATTCTATGTTTGTTTCCTAGTCTTGGGGAAGTTAATCTTTCTCCCCTATCCCAAGACCCTATCCTATCTAATATTGGTGTGCTACCATGCAAAGAGAAATTGTCAAATTAATTTTATTAAGTGTGCTAATTTTAAGGGTAGTTTGTTAAGTCAAGGGTGATGAATGAAACTTTGCTGATGGTGTGACTTAGTTGATCCAAAGAAACCATTCAAGTAAATGCAAATGTGAAATTTCGAATTCAATGAATCCTACCTAAAGTAAGGAAGGGATGTTTTTTCTTTAAATATGCAACCATGCAGATAGTCCTCACTTCTCTCTCATTTGACACTTTGATCTATCAGTAAAATAAAAAAAAACCAACTATAATAGTGGAGCAAAAGAAGAAAAAGGAAAAAAATATACTCAAAACCTAAAAACCTAAGTCTACCAACAAGAATGCACTAATATATGAAAAAGGAATTTCAATCAAGCATCAAGATCACATGCATACAAACAATGTAAGGTTGTTAGTTCAATGATTCTAGAGAGGTATGTGAACACTAACGTGTCTGAGAAGAATCAAAACCCAAGGGGAAGGTTCAAACCCTAATCAGATAACTAAGTCTACAATATTACATGCAAACTTTGTAAAGCCAATGATCAAAGTCCAAAACTATATAATAAAAGACATATCCCTACAGGGTTTACAAAGATGCAAAAATTGCCTGATAGATTTGAGTAAAACCCTCCAATTTCTGAAAAAAAGAGCCTTCAACACTTTGTCAAAGAAGGACTAATCGAACTAGAGGCCCTATCAATGATTTTACGCAGTGTGCATACTAAACCAGAGGGCCATCAATGTCCTGGTATAAAATATGGGTATGAAACAAAATGAAAAAACAAATATCTAGAAGGTTTGTGGATATGGGTTTCAAATCCAAGCTTTTAGAAAGACTATAGACCACTGTAAAACACCAAGGAACCAAAAAATCCCCAAGAAAAATTAAGTACAATAGGCTAAAAAAATACACTTACTAGGAGCTCCCTAGAATGGTTTCCATTTCTATTTAAGGGATAATTTCACCTGCAACATAGACAAGCGGTAAGGCAGAGGACTGCAAATCCTCCATCCCCAGTTCAAATCCAGGTGTCGCCTTGTTAAGGTAAGTAAATGTACCCAACAAGATTTTCCCAAGGCCCACCCCAATGATGTGTGGGTGTTGAGAAGTGGAGCTAAGCTAAAAAGTTAATCCATGCACATTATATCACAAGAATAAAGTGAAGGTTTACCTTTGTAATGCGAGAATCCTAGTCTCTATTTGGTGAAGCCAATTCATAGGAAGATATACTTGAGATATTTTCTCCGGATCTCCTGAGTGACCTGCACACAAATAAAGGAACTAACCAATATACCTGCAAAATAATATTAGTGCAAAACACAACATACATCAACCATATAATATATGAAAAACATAAACGGTGAAAAATGTGGAGAGTGTTTTATTACTGAAGTATCCAAGATGAATGGAAGCACATTGTTGAGTCCTCCAAGCCCTTGTACTTAGCCTCTTTCCTAACCTTTATGCTCACTGGTTGGAACCTTCCTGCATAATTTTATCACAAATGTATACTAATAACACTTTTACATAATTTTATTTCTCCTCCTTGTGACTAGTGACGAGCTCCGTTTATATAGTTTTTCCTCATGATTGATCTCATTGAACCTAAACACTTTCTTGACCGTATCGTAGGTGATGGTTAAGTTAGACCAACTCAATGATTATTTTTAATCAAATTTGTTGAAGTAGACCAAATCCATGCTTATCCATTCAAAGTTTCACTCCTTTTTGCAACTTCGGAGCAAAGAGGGAATTGATAGACTTATAGTTTGATCTACAACACTAGGCAGGAGAGTTTCTCAACCTTCTAGTTCACTCCCAAAATTGGCTAAGAGAATTGATCAATAAAAACACCATTTTTTTATGTTTCACCAGTTACAATTTGACCCTTGTTCTTGTCTTCTAAACCCTAGGGGTAGATTTTTGAGCTATAACAAAAGCACAACCAGGACTGGACATTCTTGCCCAAGCCATTGACCAGTGTGCTTAGCCACCTTTTAGTAAGCATGAGGTTGATATAGTAGGGAAGAATTTGGTTGTAACTCCCCCTGAGTGGCGTAATGAAATTGCAGGATCACCCCTAACATTTATAGGATATTTTCCTAAGAATGACCTTGATTCAATAAACAATGCTACTATGAGACTAATTGGCTTTGAGGAAAATGTTGAAGCAATTCGGCCTATAATAACTGTATAAAGTAAGTATATGTTTATCAAGTAATAGAAAAACCCTATACTCAAAACAGGAAAGCTAAAATAGAGTTTGCTACACCTATTATTCAAATGATAGGGGTACAAATAATTTCCATGGCATTTGATGACTACCTTCAATTGAGGATATAATTATCCAAGTGAAAGGTTACAACCATAGCCTATGGTTGAGGAATGGTTTCCATAGAGGAGCATAGATAGTGTGAAAAATCCTAAATATGGATTCCTACTGCAACAAATCTGAATTACTTCTATTATTTTCCATAATTATTTCATTACATTGAAATATCGAAGTAATTACTGAAGCAGTCTACACAAATAATGTTGCGGAATAAATCTAAGTGTTGAAACAAACTGAACAAAATACAATGAAAAACATCCACATTTGACACAACTATTTTTGGACTAAGCCCCCGGAAAGACCCAACTTGGGAAAACCGGTGCAAAAAATCTGAGGGTTTTGTATTATTAAGCAGCAAAATCTTGAGTACAAGGGTGCCAATATCTGGCTCATCCTCCAGAGAAAATGTCGGCAACAGAAGAGATGTGAGATATACCTCACTCTGCAAGTCCCCGACTGATCCAGAACAGCGCTAGTGAAGCCCTTCTCTACCTCTGCGTGATGCCTACACTACTACTGCGTAAGCCTGCGTGGGCAAGCTAAGGACTTGCCTCACCTCGTCCTCTACAAAAATCAAGTTGATCTGGAACTGATTTTTGGCCCTCTTGTCTCAGAAACCACAGCTTCCAGCTATCTCCAGACTAAATCTAGAAGGCATTGTGTCACTTCTGCGTGATCGCCTTTAGGGATTGCGTCACCCCTCCAATTGAAATGCTGCCTCTTTCGCTGAAATGTACTCCTGGTCCTCCTGACTAGTTACTACATCTGCCCCTCTCTGGAACTGATCTAGATCGAAATCACTTAGCCAGCTCCACCCTAGTGATTCGATCTTGATCAAAAGTTGTGTCTCTCTCATAAGCTCAAAAATGCCAAATGCTTAGTGTGTTTTCCATAGCCCCCTCACCCTCCTTCTTATAATATTTTGTTGACCCTTCAACGACTAAGATTAAAACATAATCAAGGGATAAGATTAAATAGGAGTTGATCCATGACTTTATCTAGAAGATTCACACTTAGTTTAATTAATACCCTTTAATTAACTATTTTCCCTAAGTTTAGACTTAGGAAAACATTAAAAAACGACTAATTAATTTAATTAAACCATCTCTAAGTGGAATTTTCCAAAATCCTTTCTGGGTATTATGGAATACATGTGTCTTAGCCTATTTACAAAATTACAAGGCTAGAGCACATCCGATGCTACCATAAATCAACACTCCCTCTTAGTGAGGAAAGTGCTCTAGCAATACAACTCTATGTGTTGCTCTGACTTCCGTAACATCTACTGTTGTGTTGTTGATGTTGCTTACCAACACTGCACAAATGTTGCATTTGTACTACTGCTGACTTTGCATGCTGCTACCAACTGCTACTATACTGCAACTCCCTCTGAATTATGCAACAATGCTGCTGCATTGCGTTGCACCATTGTGCACTGCGCTGTTGTTGCTCCATTGTTGCTGTTGCTATTTTGTTGCACGGTTGCTAATTGCAACAGAAAAACATCTGAAATTGGACAAGTAATACTGCATCTGAATAATAATACCATTTGCTGCTAACTTTTGTACTAGCTCTCTGAAACTGTTGCATTGTTGCTGCTCTGCATTGCACTGTGCTGCACTAGTGTGCTCTGCACTGCTGCTGCTCAACTATTGTTTCTGCTGCTCTTCTTCTGCACTGATCAAACCCTAGTAATACTAGCCACTACATTGTCTCTTCCTCTTCTGCTGCAACTGTCCATCCTGCTATTGTCTTAAGGCTCCCGTAGCTCATATGTGATCCAAGAGTTCAGAAATACTCAAGGATCCTGCCTCTTTTAGATTTTGGATCTACAACTCCAAGTCAGCCCACTTCCCGCCTTTCGGAATATGAGCTAACATAGCAAAATCATCTTCTGCCTCAATCTTAGCAGCTTTGGCTTGAGGATCTTGCTTCTCCTCCTTGTACTTTTTCTTAAGAGGACATTATGTGGCATAATGTCCCATTTCCCCACACCTGAAGCACTTGATCTTGGACATATCTTTTCTCTTTTGCCATTGTTGCCCCTTTGATACAAGGGTTGTATTTTCTTCCTCCTCCCTCTTGACTTGAACCACTGCTGCCATCCTCAATATGGATTTTGAGGAGATCTCTCCTTAGCTCTTCTTGCTACAAGGCTGCCCACATCGCTTCCCATCTTGGGAGTCTTTCTCTGCCTAGAATGCTCTGGACAAAGACCTGATAGTCTTCTAAAACATAGTTCAGAGTGAGCCTTACTAGCTCTGAGTCTCTAGGTCCAGTTGACCCCACTACTGGCAGCTAGTCTCGGTTTTCTTGAATTAGAGACAGAAAAGAGTCAAAACACTCTCCCTTCTTCATCCTGGTGTTACGCATTTTCACCTCTAGAAACATCTTTCGCTGCTCGGAAGATCCTTGATATAGCTTTTCCAGCCCTACCCACATTTCTCTCGCAGTGTCCTTTGCTTCTATGTGGGGTACGATGTGATCCTTCGCGCCATCTAGGATCATTCGTTTGGCTCTCGCCATGTTCTTCTTGAATTCTCTCAGATGTGCTGCATCCAGCGACTCTACAACTGCACTATCAATGAGGGTCTTTAGATCATGCTCATCAAGGAGGAACTGAATCCTTGACTTCCAAATAACATAGTTGGAGGCACCCTCCAACCTATCTTGGTCACGCAATCCATTGGTGGCCATCTCCTCAACTATCGACTTCTCTCTCTAACCCTCTGCTCAGCTAGACTTACGCACTCCTTGAGGAGTAATTCAATGCTTCTGCTGCTGCATGGGAAAAAACTGAGTCTCTTTGAGTAAGAGAACTCTCTAAGGTCAAGAAATCCCCAACTGTGTTTTTTAGAAATTTTCTAACGCTTTGCACCAGCACTCACTGTTGTGCAGTTACTGTGTCCTTCAACTACGTTGCCTCTTCTGTAACTGGAAATAGCTTACCCCTTTGTCAACTCTCTCAGACGGAGCTTTCTTTGCACTGTATAGCTCTCCCGGTCTGGACTATGTAACTACTGGGGTAGTCTACTGCTGCTTATGCAGCTCCCAGTCCCTTCAGGGTTGATCTGCTGGTTCACTCTTGTTTCTCCTGCACTTCAACTTGAAAAAGCTCTGATACCATGTGAAAAATCCTAAATCTGGATTCCTATTGCAACAAATCTGAATTACTTCTCCTATTATTTTCCATAATTATTTAATTACAGTAAAATATCGAAGTAATTACTGAAGCAGTCTACACAAATAATGTTGTGGAATAAATCTAAGTGCTGAAATAAACTGAATAAAATACAATGAAAAACATCCACATTTGACACAGTTATTTTTGGACTAAGTCCCCAGAAAAACCCAAGTTGGGAAAACCGGTGCAACAGAGCTGAGGGTTTTGTATTATTAAGGAGCAGAATGTTGAGTACAACTAGGGTGCCAATATCTGGCTCACCCTTCAGAGAAAATCTCGGCAACAAAATAAATGTGAGATATACCTCACTCTGCAAGTCCCCGGCTGATCTAGAGCAGCACTGGTGAAGCCCCTCTCTGCCTTTGGGTGATGCCTACGCTGCTATTGCGTAAGCCTATGTGGGCAAGCTAAGGAACTGCGTCACCTCCTCCTCTACAACGATCAAGCTGATCTGGAATTGAGTTTTGGCCCTCCTGGCTCAGAAACCATAGCTTCCGGCTATCTACGGACTAAATCTAGAAGGCACTGCGTCACTTCTGCCTCTTTCTCTGGAATGTACTCCTGGTCCTCCTAACTAGTTACTGCATCTGCCCCTCTCTGGAACTTATCACTAGATCAAAATCACTTAGCTAGCCCTGCCATAGTGATTCGATTTTGATCAAAAGCTATGTCTTCTCACAAGCTCGAAAATGCCAAATTCTCAGTGTGTTTACCATAGGCCCCTCATGCTCCTTATAATCTTTCGTTAACCCTTCAACGGCAAAGATTAAAACATAATCAAGGGCTAAGATTAACTGGGAGTTGATCCATGACTTTATCTAGAATATTCACACTTAGTTTAATTAATACCCTTTAATTAATTAGTTTCCCTAAGTTTAGACTTAGGAAAACATTAAAAAACGATTAATTAATTTAATTAAACCATCTCTAAGTGGAATTTTCCAAAATCCTTTTTGGGTATTATGGAATACATGTGTCTTAGCCTATATACAAAACTACAAGGCTAGATCAGATCCGATGCTACCATAAATCAACAGATAGTATATCCATAGCCTAAGGGAACGATGGACCAAATTCTTGGATTTATATAGATCCAATTGGGATCGTTGGAAGGAAGATCAGAAAAAGGTTTCAAAGTTATAGGATTAAGTAAAGAAGTTGAAAGAAGGGAAAGGACAAATGAGCACTTTAACTACGCATATCCTTAATTGTAGGAGTCCATCTCATGCTTATAGTGTTTTTCTCCAATAAAACTATTTGTCATTTCAACTTGGGGCTATGGTCAAAGATAGGCCCTATAGTTTTAATTATGTAGAATCATTTATATAATCATTTTTGTATAGCAATAACAAAGATAAGAATTTGTAATGTGAGTTGTATCATCATGAGATTATATTGTTTCACAATTATAAGTGGATTTTTATTTAGTTATTTATTGGTGAAATGTAGTTAAGGGCCTTCAATTTTTTCCCAACCTATCAAGTTGAGTGGGAGTATGCTAAATATGTTGCTAAGTGGAACCAATAGAATTGCAACCTACGAGGATGAGGTGAATGCCCCAATCCTCAGGATATCCTTTCGCTACATAATGTCATGCTTCATTCTCTTGCATGAACCTCTATTTTTGCTTCAGCTTAGTGAGAGGAAGCTTCCTACTGTAATGAGTATATTAATTGTATGGGGGAAGGTTCCCTAACGACCAATAAGCATTAGTTGTAATTCCATTGAAAGAATGAAAATGAAAGATGCTTTATTATCCTAACCTTGCTTCAACACTACAAAGGGTAAACATGTTTGTTGAGTGTTTTAGAAGATGCAATCCTAGGTGGACTAGGATGAAGCTTCACTTTTCAATGATATGGTTTCTTGCACAAAAATACTAGTTTGGCTACAGTTTGTCTTGTTTGTGGATCTTGATTATTTTTTAGATTCAAAGGCCTTATTTTTAGTTATATTTGGACCCCATTTCATGAAAAGGGGTGTAGGGGTGCTTTCCCCCATGCTATTATTTCCAAGGGGTCCAAGGGGGCTACGAAAATTATTTGGAGCCCCCCTGTGGTTACAGATTAGGGACAACACCCTAATATAGTTTTTTTTGGAACAATTTCCTTGTAAAATATCATAATTTCATAGTCAATTTTGACTATTTAGATCATAGATCTGATGGTAGAGAGAGAGAGAGAGAGAGAGAGAGAGAGTAGTGAATGTGTTGTAGGGTGTATACCTTCATTATGGATGCGAGTGAAACACATAGTATATTTATGTCTCCTTTGTATTGTTGAATGAGAGTAACACAAAAGAAGGTTTTAGGGTTGAGGAGTTTGATGACCAAAACTAGCTGGTATGCAAGATGTAAATGGAACATTATTTATATCGGAAAAATATTTTTCTACTATAACGTGGAATAAAAAAGAAGCCAAAGACTATGATAGGTGAAGAATGGAGATTCTTGATAGAAAGGCTTTATGAACAATACACCTAACAATATCGGTGGTTATTAACATTTCAAAATAAAATACAATGGAGGGTTTGATGAAGGCATTGGCTAAACTATATGAAAATCCCTTTGCTTCCAACAAGGTATTCTTATGAAGTGTTTATTTAATCTGAAGATGTTAGAAGGTGATTTTGTTGCTGATATTTTAAATAAATTTACTATGGTCACCAGTTAGTTAATGTTTGTAGGAGTACACTTTGATGATGAGGTTAGGGCTCTTT
The DNA here is from genome assembly GCA_034641835.2 of Pinus albicaulis. Lineage (NCBI taxonomy): Eukaryota > Viridiplantae > Streptophyta > Pinopsida > Pinales > Pinaceae > Pinus > Pinus albicaulis. Next base: position 995,707,988 of record CM076570.1, on the reverse strand, counting down.
TGATTTTGTGCTCATTGTAAAAAATCTATAATCACTTACTACATGCATGTGAATAATTTTTCCTCTGGTTTAATAAATTTTGATGATGTTTTTGGTGTTCTCCTTAGCAAGGAAATGTGACAGAAAATCACAAGTAAGATGTTAAGTAATTACCTTTATTGTATATAATAGGGAAAGACAAATGGAGAGACGAGATATCCTAGGGAATCATGAAATTCTAAGATCGGTAGATCCAAATCTAGTGGAAGGCTAGAATGATAGCGTTGTGGGAAGAAATTATACACGAATAAAGACTATTGGTCTCTAAAAGAAAAAAAGGAGATGGGAAACATGAGAATAATAAATAAGAAATTGTAGTAGGTGATGTGTTACAAGACACTTTAATGCTTGATTAATGCTTTAATGTAGTAATAACATTGTTGATTCTTGGTGATGGATTAAGGGTTTTTTTTTTTTGCTAAGTTATGTGAGTCCCGAGATTATTGGTACGCCTAACTTAAGTCTTGAGTAGCTATGACCTACGGGCATCTAAGTTGAAAAAATCACCTCATAGGATGACTTGGGGACTTCCATCCCATAGGAAATATTTTCAAGATTGTTTTCTAGGTGATTTTAGGTAGGTTTACTTAAGTGATGATGACCCATGTAAAATTGTTGGAAAGTATAAATTGTGAATAAAATTACAGAATGGAAACCAATGGTTGTTGAAATAGGTAAGGCATGTTATTGATTTAAGAAGAAATATAATTTCAACAAGGAGTGGGGAAGTGAAGGTTATACAATTACATTTATAGGAAATTCATGGAAGGTCACTAGATGATCTCTGATAATAGCAAAAGGAGAGAAGGTAGGTACATTGTATTCATGTATTAGTAATGCTGACCTTTATATTACTTTAGATTTTACAGGAGAAGATACAACATTATGACATCATAGGCTCGGGCACATGCATGAGAAGGGATTGAAAATTGTGCACTCAAGGAAATTATTACCAAATTTTAAGAAGGTTGATTTAGACTTATGTGAGGATTATGTTTATGGAAAACAAAAAATAATTATATTTCTCAAAGCTGGGAAGGAAAATAAAAGTGAAAAATTAGACCTTATACATATAGATGTACGGGGTCTAGCTTAGGTATAATACTTTGGCGGATGGTATTATTATGTTACTCTTATTAATGGTGCAACTCATTAAAATTAGGTTTATTGCATCAGAGAAAAAAAAAAAAAATTGACATCTTTGATGCTTTTAAAAAATGGAAATATTTGGTTGAGAATGAGACTAGAAATAAGTTGAAGTGTCTCGGATTAGATAATGAAGGTGAATATGTGTCATAAAAGATGAACAAGACAATCATGGAGCACGCAAGGAATATGAGATTGCATGTAAGATTTCCATTACAGTTTTCGGCAGTTATTATAGATAATGTTGTGTACTTTATGTAATATAGGGTCTTCGAGTCCCTTGGATTGTGTAATTATAGAGGAGGCACAAATAGGAAAAATGGTAAATTACTAATTTTTGAAGAATTTTCATTGTGAAGCATTCGCCTACATTGATAGAGATAATAGAAGAAATATTAGGGAGAAACCAATAAGTGTGCTTTATTTTTGGGTATATCTTATGGTATTATGAAGATAATAAAATCATTAGGAGTGGAGATGTAGTATTCGATGAGAATTTAATGTACAAAGATTAGTGGCAGAGAAAGAAATGGGAAAAGGAAAACATAAAATACACAGTGCTTGATGAAATCATTGAAAAATAAATTCCAAAGGTGCCAAAAATTCAAAATATTCAACAACAACATGTACCTCAAACTCCAAGTGTTGCTAGAAGGTAAACCAAGTTAGGTGGAACCCCTAAATGATAGTCTCCTTCATTATATTATTTATTGTTGATTGATACTAGTGAACTAGAAAAATATGAAGAAGTAATGTAGGTAGAAACCAAAAAGAAATGGGAGCAAGGCATAAAAGAAGAGATGGAATCTTTGGTACATAACTAGACTTGGGACTTAGTCCCATTTCTTGTAGGTTAAAGAGCAATGGGAATAAATGGGTTTATAGGTTGAAGGAAGAAGATGGAGGCAAAAAAAAGTACAAAGCTACTTGTTGTAAAGGGGTTTTCACAAAAGAAAGGTATATATTTTGATGAAATGTAGAACTATTTTAATGGCAATAGAAGAAATATGTACTAAGTTTAATGGTAGTAGAAGATTTGCATCCCGAGTAGTTAGATGTAAAGAGATATTTTATCCATAGGGACTTGGAGAAATATATTTATATGCAACAACCACAAGGGTATGAGGTCCAAGGAAAGGAAAACTTAGTATGTGACTAAAGAATAGCTTGTATGATTTTAAGCTAGCTCCAAGGTAGTGGTATTTGAAGTTTGACAAGTTTATGATATAATAAGGTTATAGTAGATCTCAATCTAACCACTATGTTTATTTTAAGAAACTAGGTAATGGTAGCTATATTATCTTATTATTGTATGTAGATGGCATGCTTGTTGCAGGATATCACATGTAGGATATAAATGTGTTAAAAAACTAACTAATTCATTTTCTATGAAGGTTTTGGGTGTTACAAAGCAAATCCTTGGTACGATAATAACAAAAGATAGGAAAACCATAAATTAATATTGTCTCATAGTGAGTATTTAGAAAAGGTGTTGGAAATATTTTAAAATGAAAGATGCAAAACAATTAGTACACTTTTTCCTAGCCATATCAAATTGGCTAAGTATATGTTTCCTAAGACACAAGAGGAGATAGACCACATTTCCAAGGTTCCATATTAATTAATGTTTGGTCACTTAATGTATGTGATGGTGTGCACAAGGACGAATATTACACATGTAGCAGGAGTTTTGAGTAGATATATGGACAATACAAGTAAAGACTATTGGAAGGTAGTGAAAATGGATTCTTGAGTATTTGAGAGGTACTAGTACTAAGGAAATATGCTTTGGAGGTTCAAACACTGTTCTACAAGGATATGTTGGCTCATATATGCTAGGTGATCTAGAAAGCAAGAGGAATACCATAGGGTATGTTTTACAATAGGTGGAACAATGGCTAAAACTTGGAACCCTATGGATGGCGACCTGGTTCAAACTCGGGCCCTATTGGGCAAATAGCCTTAACCATTGGACGGTTCAAGGTCTGCGACGGCTGCTCAAGGCAGTTAGAGTACGACAGCCACCTGGTGCACGCTGGTCACCACGAGGTGTGCCTCGGGCATGGTGAAGGCCACATTGCTTTTTTAGGTCATCGGGAGGATGGCGTTTATGGTTTTGTTAATTCCTAACCTTGTTGCCTTATGGATCTTACAACATGCACCTCCAACAAACAACAGAGTTTTTTGTCTCCGGTTTTCCTTCCTCCCTGCAACCAGTGGAAATAAGCATGGTTAGAGAATGGGAATCAGTCGATCTCGAACCTGAGCCAGGCGACATCTTAATGGTCTGGGGTTTTGACATTTCGGAGAAGAATATCGAGAGGTATATTCTACCTAGCAGGCTTGCAGGAACAAAACCACGAGGCTTGGGTGAGGTCTGGGGCAAGGGCAAGGGTATTGGATCGTTGGAAGAAAGTCTGTACAGCTCGAAACATGGAGGCTGGTCAGTGGACAGAAGCCTGGGCGTGCAGCTGAACCACATCCCCTCTTTGTTGAAGACAATAGCGGAGGAGCCGAAAGGTTTGCATGTAAGTACTTTTTCATCCTATGGCTTAAAAAGCCCTAGTTTTTCAGGAGGTCTAGAGGATATTGTGGCTAGCTATGGTATAACAAGGAATGTAGGCCTGAAATCCTTTCTGGTTGAGTCTAAAGGGCAGTCGGAGTCTGTTAGGGGTTTTAGACTGGAAAATGCTAGTGCATGCATAATTCCGCCTCAGTCGAAGGAAAGGGTTCTGAATGAGGTTCTTCTTCCTCCCAGACTGGACGACGAGGTAGAGGAAATTTGGCAGGGGAAGGGAAAAAGGAACTTGTCTAGCCTATTATCAGTCCGGACTATCTATGCTGTCGGGACAAGACGAGGGGAAGGGAAGGGCTCTGGGGACGAACAAAGAGGAGGTCATGACATGCATTGGGGATAGGAAGTTTCTGGGAGGTAAATCCCTGAACAAGCTAGGTATTACAAGTTCGAAGACAGGGCAGTCCCGGTTTCTCACTCCAGAAGGCCTCGATGCAATAGACAACTCCCTGGGGAGTGGGGAAGGAGGAGGAAACAGGGTTACAGGAAGTAAGAGAAAGAAAATTAAGCTAATAAGGAGAAAGGAGTCAAACCCGAGCCTAGTGTTAGGAGTGGATATTCAAATCAACGAAGTAATGGAGGCAGTTGAAACCATTTTAGTTGGCAGAGAAAAGGGGAAAGAATACTCAACAAACTATATCAAAGAATGGTTATTTGTAGCCTGGGAAGACGCTCCGGAGAGGCAAGTTTAAGTCTCTACTCTTGCGCATGGTTGGTTCATGATAAAGTTTAACAAAAAGAATCTCTGGAATGGGTCTTGAGCCGGAACTGTATTTTTGGTAAGAGACCTATTTTGTTTAAGAAATGGAACCCCTTATTTGATGCCCAGAGAGAGAAGGTTGAGGAAACACCGGTTTGGGTCAAGATTCCAGGCCTCTCGTTCTCTTTCTGGATGGGTTCTATCTTTAGGGCTATTGGGAATTCTCTAGGGCAATTTCTGGAAGTTGATTCGTCTTTTCAGCAGACTATGGATAAAATTTCAGCAAGGATCCTTGTCTTTTTAAACCCCAAGGAAACCCTGGGTGAAGAGATAAATTTGAAGTACAAGGACCATTCCTATACTCAGATGATTGATTATGAGCAGATGCCCTTCAGGTGTCATCATTGTCATGCTTATGGACATCTGGCCAAGGAGTATCCCTTGGGATTCAAGGGTTGAAGAAAACAGAAAAAGGAGGCAAGGGCAGCAAAGTAAATTAATAATCAGGTGAATAAGCTTGATGAGGGAGTGGAAGCAATGGAAGGAGTGGAAGGAGAAAATCTGCAGTAGGCATCAGAGGAGACTGAGGACATGCAGACAGATTCCGCCATCAACATCGCCCCCTCGATGACTGAAGGCCTGGATCATCCACCCTTTGGGGATGCAAGAGATGGCACTTTGGCCCCTCAATCAGAGGGTATTGCTCTGGACCCTTTCCCCTCCTTTCTTTCTCATTTGAATTCATCAATTTGCTCTCTGTTTGAGCTTGGTCCCTCCAGGCCTTCCATTGTGGATGTTTTTCATGCCGATTCTGTAGCAGAGGCTTTGGATAGCATAATCACTGCTATACCTGAGATTCACTTGTCCCACCCTGCATCTTCCGCTCTTGATGATCCTTCTCTCATGACTCCCTCCTCTGAAAAGCCTCATTACAATATCAGACCCAAGGAAAACAAACCTCCTCTGTGGGGCACTGTGGGGGGTTTGGGTCCCCTCTCCTTAGCAGTTGGCCCTCGGAAAGCCAGAGGTAGGAAGTCGAACCTATCTAAAGCCCAGAGGCGTGCCAAAATTGATATATCTAATTGAAAACAACTTTCCCTGTCAGGGGTGCTTAGAGCAGCACAGACCCCCTCCCCCAGTTGCAAATGATTATTCTATCCTTCAACTGTCGAGGGCTTGCTAGCAGCTCCAAAAGGCTAGCACTAAGGGAGTTAGTCAAATCCTATGGACCTGGCATACTAATGCTCCAAGAAACTTTAGGCCCTAGAGAAGAGATAAAGGGAGCCGTATCCAAATTGTTCCCGCGGTGGTCCTTCCATACTCTGATGCAAAAGGGCAGTCGGGGGGACTGGCATTGGGAAGCAGAGATGGAAGATTGAAGGTGTTAAATTCTTGGGGAATGGATCAAGCTATTGGAATAGATGTTTACTCTATTGACCTCAGTTCGCCCCTAACTATTTTTAATGTGCATGGGCCTTGTTCTGACAGGGTCCCTTTCTAGAACTCTTTTTTCTCCAAATCCTTGATGAGGAATTCGAACCTAGTGATTGGAGGTGATCTGAATTTCTCATTGGGGCTATTCGAAGCCTGGGGCCCCACAGCCAAGGCCGATCCTCTGGAAGAATTCTTCTTGCATAAGATAGCCTCGATGGGCCTTGTTGACATTGATCCGATTAAGCCTCGTCCGACTTGGAGAAACAGGAGAATTGGGGTCGATAGAGTAGCAAAGAGACTGGACTGCTTTCTTCTCAAAGAGGATTTGGTGAGCAGAATCCCGGTATTCAAACATTGGGTAGGGGAAGGGGGAGACTCGGATCACCTTCCTATCCTCTTAGAACTCACAGGATCCAATAAGAAGCCTGGATCCCCCTTCAAATTTAACTCATCATGGCTGAAAGATGAATCTTTCAATGAGTTATTGCACTTAACCTGGAGGTCGGGCACTGAAGATCTAGAAAGAGACAAAGGGGTCCTATTCATGGAAAAACTTAAGCAAATGAAGAAGGCCTCAGTGGAGTGGGAAAAAAAGAAGAGACTGGCAGAGGATGAGTCCCTTCAGAGGATCGAAGAGGAACTAGATCAGCTTGAAAAGTCAATGGAAGATGGTTATGAAACTAGTGAGAAAAGGGACAGAATCAAGTTGCTAGAATCCAACCAAAGGAAAATCTTGATGGATAAGGAAGAACAGTGGAGACAGTGTATCTATGGGTGCCAATGTCTTCAAATCTACTTGATCTACAACAACTCTGATACCATGTGAAAATTTCTGAATCTAAGTTACAGAAATCCTATTGCAGTATATCTGATTTGCATTACCTATTTGCCTTATTTAAATTACAAGTTATTTTTCTGAATCTTCAGTAAAAATACTAATGCAAATACACTACAATCTACACAATTATGTAGATCAAGTACTGAAAAATAAGTGACACATTCAGACAAAGGACGCACATATTTTTTGGATAAATGTCCCCAGAAAAACCCAATGCAAGAAAATTGGTGTAGTATATCTGAGGGTTTATATTATTAAGCAGCAATATTTTGAGTACATCTAGGGTGCCAAAATTCGGTTCACCCAACAGAGAAAAACCTTGGCAGACAGAAATAAATCGTGAGTTGTACCTCACACTGCAAGTCCCGGATGATCTGGATCAGAAACGGTGAAGCCCCAACAGCGTCTGCGCAGTAGATGCGTAGGCCTGCATAGGTCTAGCTGAGGACTGCGTCACCCCTTCTCTGCGCTGATCTACCTCTCAGAAACTGAGTTTCAGCCCTCCCAGCTTAGAAACCCCATTCTCCAGCTAAATCTAGAATGTCTCTCAAAACCACTACGCAGCCTCTGCATGGGCTTGCGTCACCCTCTCTGGGGTCCGCGTCACCTCTCTTGGTGGCTACGTGGGTCCCTCTACTGCCCTTGCTCTACTATGTACTCTTGGTCCTCCGACCAATTACTCCATCTACCCCTCACTGCTGCACTGAATCACTCAGATCTGATCTTCGTCCGAGCACTGCTCCATCAGAAGAATTCGATTTCTTAGACTCACCTTGTGTATTCTCCAACTGAACCTGAAGCCTTCCTTTATACTTTTTCTATTGATGAACCAACGACCATGATCTAATCTCTAATTGACGGTTAAGATTAAATCAGAATTTATTCTCGTCACTTAGAACATTCTCACCCACATGTTTAAATTAATTCACTTTAATTATTTAAATTCCCTAAGTTTTAACCTAGGCTCCATTTAAAATAATTAATTATTTGAATAACTTAAGCTCCGGGTGGAATTTCTCCAAACGATTTCCGGGTCTTGGAGATCTCATGTGTCCTAGCCCCTCCACAAATTTTCGGAGCTAGAGCACATCCGATGCTACCTAAAAATCAACATTTATGAGGTTTTGAGGGGTTTTTATGGGATCTGATCGCATTCTCTTGCCATATTCCATCTGTTGAGATTTTGTGTATTGGGGTAGCATCAGGTGTACTCTAGCCCTGAAACTTTGTGGAGGGTCTAAGAAACACATCACCTCCAAAACCCAAAAAGCGTTTGGAGAAATTTCATCTTATGTGTGAGATATTAAAATAATTAATTTTTTTAATGAGGACCCTAAGTCTGACATAGGGAATTAGAAATATTAAAGTGAATTAATTAAACACTTGTGCTGAAATGTTCTAAGTGACGTGTATCAAGCAGTCTTTTAATCTTAGCCGTCGATAAGAGATTAAATCACGATCATTGATGTCTCAACAAAAAAGTATAAGAGAAAGGCTTGAGGGTCAGTTGGAGACACACATAGAGGCAGAGCTCAGAGACTGAGCTGGAATTCTAGGGCGGGTTTGCTAAGAATTTCTAGAAGAGTTTTCGGTAGTGAGGGGTAGTATTGGTTGAGTGGGTGATCTGATCTCGGAGCCAAGAGTCAGAAAGAGGCAGAGGAGCATCAATCAGGACCAGCGTAGAGGAGCAAGGGCAGCAACAGCAGCTACGTAGCAGTTGCGCAGCGCATAGGGCTTCAGCCGCTACGCAAGCCCAAGAGGGGCGACGTTGCAGCTTGAGAAGGTCACCAGGGTTACGCAGAGGCCTTCCATGGCAGCGTAAGGATTGTGTCACCTAGTCTAGGGTTACAGAGTCCCCTTATGAGCAGCGCGAGGCACACACAGAGCCTAGCAGGGCTGACGCTGGGGCTTCAGGGGCAGCACTGGGTTTTCTAGGGCCAGAAATAGGCTGAGTCTTGTAAATCCCGTTTGAGGGTGTGGATCAGTGAAAGTTTTGGTCTCAGAACAGCAGGTATTGCTGCAAATCTATTATTTTCTCTGTCACGTTAACCAGTTGGGTGCCCAGATTTTGTGGTACTTAGATTCTACTTAATAATAATAAACCCTCATATCTGCTGCACCGGTTTTCCCACATTGGGTTTTTCCCGGGACAATTTTCCGAAAAATCTGTGTCACTTTGTTGAATGAGCATAATATTTAGTAAATGATCTGTATGTGTGTAGGTTGTTAGTTGTGTTTACTTCAGTAATTTCTAAAAATAACTTGTATAATTTAATCACAAGTAGGAGAAGCAAACCAAGATACTACAGTAGGATTTCTGCATTATTGTATTCAGAAATTTTCACATGGTATCAGAGCGATTGCAGATCAAGCTGAATCTCAATTAGTTGAAGACATATTTTCTGTAGGGTAGCAGCTGATCCGGAAAGGGCAACTCAACAGCAAGAGGATGCAGTCCCAGAAAGGGCTACGCAATCCTATCTGGGTGATGTAGAGACAGCGCAACAGCTTCCAAAGGGATGCAGGAACAGCTTGCGCTATGCAGAGGCTATGCTGGGTCAGTCCGCTCACGTAGAGGCTAGTCAGAGGGACATAGTCCAATTGTTTTTCCTGTTGCAGAGCAGTATTGCCAAGATCCGGAAGCAGTGCTTCAAATCTTCAAAAGTGTTGGTGTGGTGGAGATTTTGTCGGTGCAAAATTGTGCCTATCTAAGTCAACAAAGACCGGGAGGAAGAAATTCAATTAGCAGATCTGAGGCAAACAGATCTAAGATTCGATCAGGAGGATCGAAGAGAACTATCTGATTGTTTTGGCTGAAAATTTCTAGGAAGGAAATCAGTTTTCAGAAGGAGTAGTTACTCGAGGGTTTCTAGTCACCAAGAAACCCAAATCCAGCATTTCTGTGTTGCCACAGAAAGAGGTAGAAGAGTACTATTTCCGTCAAATTTGAGCTAGATGGCTTCTCATGAGATGAGAGATTAGGACGGGTTGGACGGTGTGTCTAACTTTGTCATTTGGAGGGCCAGGATCCTATCAGTCCTAGATGAGTATGACATCAAGAACCATGCGGAGAACGTCCTAGCTAATCCTGCATATCCTGATCCTTTGAGGAAATTCAATGAAAATCAAGCGCGGGCTAAGCGTTTGATCAAGGACGGAGTAAAGGATCACATTGTGCTGCACATTGCCGGAAAGAAAACAACAAATGAGATGTGGACCGCCCTGGAGACAATGTATCAACGAAGCTTCGTTCAAAGAAAGATGCTTCTAGAGAATCAGATGAGGCTATTCCAGATGCAAAAGGGTGAGGAGATAGATCCCTTCCTTTTCCGACTTCAGACTATTCAGGATTAACTGATTGACATGGGTGCAACTCCGGATGAAGGGCTCTTGGTAAGGACTGCCTTGAATGCAACCACCGAGGAGTGGGAAACATTTGTCCAAAGCATATTGGGCAGGGAAGTGTTACCATCCTGGGTAGACATGTGGGCAATTGTCCATCAAGAGGAGATCAGGAGAATCACCAAGAGGCAGAACAACAATAGCAGAACTATCAGGGTGAAGAAAGAAGAGGAAGATGATGCAGCCCTCGCATCGAAGGAACGAAGGTAGCTAGGGAAGAAGAAGAGGGACCTGTCCAAGTTCCAGTGCTTTAACTGTGGTGAACTTGGACACTTCACTAGCACTTGTCCTAAGAAGAAGGACAAATGAGCTTCTGATTCCAACGCTGCAGCAGGAAAGGACGATGGGATTGATGATGACTTAGCCATGAGTGCTCATGAGCCACGTAAGTGTGGTGACATGGATCTGTAGAGGAGCTACAGATCAAGCTAGCGTGATCCTTGAGTAGCCCAACTCTTGGATCACATACGAGCTACGGGAGCTTGAAGATAGTAGCGGGACAAAAATTCACAGTGAAGAAAAGGGTAGTGCTGAGACGTTGTAGAGGGAGCAGCACAGTTCAGAGGTAGCAGCGCAAAGACTGATGGGACTTTAGCAGCGTAGAGAGGCAGTGCTCATGCAATGCAAAGTTGTACCAGTGCAGTGGCTTTAGGGGGACAACATAAAGCAGCAGCCAAGGAAGTTTCAGTAATAGGATGCAGCCTGACTTTTCTGTCAACAATTGAGCAGGAGTCTTTCAGTTGCGTACTTCTTGACAACTGAGTTGCAGTGCAGCGGTTAGCAATGGCAGTGCTATGGGCAGCATGATGCATCAATTTGAGAGGGAGTTTCAATACATATGTGGTAGTGTCAGTGGCAATGACATGGGCAGCAGTAGAGAAAGCAGTAGCGCATTGGATGGAGGGCAGTAGGCCAAGCATCAGAAGTGCAAATACCATTGCCAAGATCTTGTGATACATGGTGTGGATGTATTGTTAGAGCACACTCTGTGCTAAGAGGGAGTGTTGATATTTTGTGTATTGGGGTAGCATTGGGTGTGCTCTAGCCCTAAAAATTTGTGGAAGGGCTAAGAAACACATCACCTCCAAAACCCAAAAAGCATTTGGAGAAATTTCATTTTATGTGGGAGATATTAAAATAATTAATTTTTTAATGAGGACCCTAAGTCTAACTTAGGGAATTAGAAAAATTAAAGTGAATCAATTAAACACATGTGCTGAAATGTTCTAAGTGACGCGGATCAAGTAGCCTTTTAATCTTAGCTGTCGATAAGAGATTAAATCACGACCGTTGATGTCTCAACAAAAAGGTATAAGAGAAAGGCTTGAGGGTCAGTTGGAGACATACACACACACAGAGGTAGAGCTGAGAGACTGAGCTGGAATTCTAGGGTAGGTTTGCTAAGAATTTCCAAAAGATTTTTCTGCAACAAGGGGTAGTATTGGTTGAGGGGATGATTTGATCCTGGAGCCAAGAGTCAACAAGAGTCAGAGGAGCAGCAACGATTGAGCAGGAGTCTTTCAGTTGCGTACTTCTCGACAACTGAGTTGCAGTGCAGCAGTTAGCAGTGGCAGTGCTATGGGCAAAATGATGCATCAATTTGAGAGGGAGTTGCAATACAGATGTGGCAGTGTCAGTGGCAGTGACATGAGCAGCAATACAGAAAGCAGCAGTGCATTGGATGGAGGGCAGTAGGCCAAGCATCAGAAGTGCAAAGACCATTTCCAAGATCTTGTGATACATGGTGTGGATGTATTGTTAGAGCACACTCTGTGCTAAGAGGGAGTGTTGATATTTTGTGTATTGGGGTAGCATCGAGTGTGCTCTAGCCTTGAAAATTTGTGGAGGGGCTAAGAAACACATCACCTCCAAAACCCAAAAAGCGTTTGGAGAAATTTCATCTTATGTGGGAGATATTAAAATAATTAATTTTTTAATGAGGACCCTATGTCTAACTTAGGGAATTAGAAAAATTAAAGTGAATCAATTAAACACATGTGCTGAAATGTTCTAAGTGACGTGGATCAAGCAGCCTTTTAATCTTAGCCGTCGATAAGAGATTAAATCACGACCAGTGATGTCTCAACAAAGAAGTATAAGAGAAAGGCTTGAGGGTCAGTTGGAGACACACACACACACAGAGGTAGAGCTGAGAGACTGAGTTGGAATTCTAGGGCAGGTTTGCTAAGAATTTCCAGAAGAGTTTTCTACAGCGAGGGGTAGTATTGGCTGAGAGGATGATTTGATCCCGGAGCCAAGGGTCAACAAGAGTTAGAGGAGGAGCAATCAGGAGCAACGCAGAGGAGCAAGGGCAACAGCAACAGCTACGCAGCAGTTGCGTAGCACGGAGGGCTTCAGGTGCTTTGCAGGCTTAGGAGGGGCAGCGCTGTAGCTTCAAGAGGCCACCAGGGTTACGCAGAGGCCTTCCAGGGCAGCATAAGTACTGCATCACCTAGTCTAGGGTTACGCAGTCCCCTTCTGAGCAGCGCAGGGGCACACAGATCCTAGCAGGGCTGACGCTGGGGCTTCAGGGGCAGCGCTCAGGTTTCTAGAGCCAGAAATTGGCTGAGTCCTGTAAATCCTATTTGAGGGTGTGGATCAGTGAAATTTTTGGTCTCAGAAACAATAGTTATTGCTACAAATCTATTATTTTCTCTGTCACGTTAACCAATTGGGTGCCCAGATTTGCTGTACTCAGATTCTACTTAGCAATAATAAACCCTCATATCTGCTGCACCAGTTTTCCTGCATTGGGTTTTTCCGGGGACAATTGTCCGAAAAATCTGTGTTACTTTGTTGAATGAGCATAATATTCTGTAAATGATTTGTATGTGTGTAGGTTGTTAGTTGTGTTTACTTCGGTATTTTCTGAAAATAACTTATATTATTTAATCACAAGTATGAGAAGTAAACCAAGATACTACAGTAGGATTTTTGCATTATTGTATTCATAAATTTTCACACAATCATCCGCACAATTTTCCTTTTGTTTCATTGCATTCCACGATACAATATGATTTACAATTATTTTCTTGAACTAGACCAATCACCCAATCACACTATGACTGCAACCCAACCATAACATTATCCAACAATGACACTTATACCTCCCAACAATGCCTCTCCAACTCTAGGAAGATTTACTCTTTTACAATTTTACAATGATGATTTTTACAATACAGACTTTTGACACGACCTGATAGTTGACTTGACACTGCTTCTTTGAACAATAGCCACTGCTAAGATATTGTTGTGCTTGCTTCAAGTTTTCCTATTGTGTCCTCCTTCCTGCACATGCATTAATGAATAAGACCCAAACCAATATACAAACAAAATACTTACACTGTCCTGCAAACCATATGTGAGAGAAATATTCAAAATTCAAATGTAAATATGTTCAACATTTATGAAGAAAACCCAATCAAACATACATATAAAATACTTACACTGCCCTGCAAAAACACATGTCAGAGATGAAATTCAAATTAAAATTCAAACACTAATCATACATACCTTGTTGTAGCAGACTTACCCTTGACTGTTGATGTGTTGTCCTTACTGCAGTGATCCTTGAATGCATATTTTTTCTTGCCTTCTAGCAGCTCGATATTGAATCTGTTGTATCTATGTAATTTCAGATCTCTAAGGTTTGAAATTGTGTCCTATAGTATCTCTCTGAGTCCTCTTTCCAACCCCAGAGGTTTGATCAATATTGGATTCTTCAAGAAATAGTTATGCCCAATCTCCTATGATGACCTGATTAGAAACTGGTTCAGTAAAGCGAACTTGTACGAAGTGTCACGTGTCATTGTTTCAACCTTTGGTCATGAAAATGATACCCAAAAAGCTACAACCCATCCTCTTTCTGTCACTTTTTATGAAATTTGAATACAATGCTCAGAGAGAAAGTTATGACGATTTTCCCAAGGTCACTTGTTTGACATGAAATTCAGGAGCCTGCAAAAACCCTAACTTCCATAGATCAAATCTCCGAAAATATAGCGAACCAATATCTGAAATTCGAGCACACACTTCATCAGGATTTCGGCTCAAATGGGTTTTAATTTTCAGCATCTAAAGCTTCGCAGAAAAAAAGTTATAGCAAAAATTCCATGATGTCCTTTTTTCAGTAGCGAAATCCTTACATCAAGAGGATATGAGGGTCACAATTTATATCAGTGCTTAGGTTGAGAGGGTCTTCAACAAGTGAACATTGGAGGGATTTTAGGTGTTTAAAAGTATATTAATTATTGAATATTCAATGACCACAACCAATGATTAGTGTCATGCTACAACCCCATGGGGTTTTAGCCCACTAACAGGGGTTACTAACTTCAAACACGAATATCTCTCAAACAGTGAAGAATTACATGATGTGCCATATATCAACGGAAACATCTCGACAAGTAGAAACCATCGAAAATATCCTTGACCCAGAATAGATTAAGTTGTGAAGTCAAAATTCCCATGCAAGATCAAGGTAGCCCCTGGTGCTGCTTGGGTTGACATCAATGACAACCACTGATCAACAACTTTATCTGCATCTATTACTCCCTTTCCACTCACTATACCCCCATTCATCACTTCTCGCGCCTAGGTCCACATTGCCTCTCTGGGTCCACAAAGGGTCAGCCTCCCTCTCCCATTGCCCCCACCTTAGGTCAGGCCTGGAATGATGCCCTAGAGGTTGAAGAAGCTAAAATAAAAAGTAAAAGCATAAAAGACCACATTCAACAGGAAATTGTACCACAAAATGCAAAAGATAGTCGGGACAAAAAATAATTAGCACTTGAGCAAAAGCCAATACATGGGCTCTACCCCATACCCATGGTCATCACCCTAGTTCCATCGGCCCTAGATGATCCTCCTTTATCATTCAAGAACCCATGATTGTCCCAACCCCTGGAGGGCAATGAAATGACCTATCTAAAAGGGGTAATCATACACATCATGCTCTTGTCCTTTGATCCCCGAGTAGTTAATTAAAGAAAATTCATAAAAGACAACAGGCATATAAATAAGGGTGGAAAAATCAAGGCCGAGGCACCTAATGTACCACGATTACTCCCTCCTACACATTATATACCTAGGTGTGGGCTTGCACTTATCTAGCTACCCTTGATCCCCAATATGTGGCCCAGGACTGCCCCTCTCATTCCCTATTCCATTTCACTTCTTTATCACTTGCCACCCGCATTTGAGGGATGTACCTTGGACATACTATCCCCTCTAAGGGTAGAAACCACCTAATAAGGTACCTGGCTAATCCCCTTTGGAGTTTGGAGACATCAGCACATGCCAAAGCCTACTATGAAAGGGCATGCCATTATGAAGTGCCCACTTTTTTGTTTATGGTTTATAAGCTCCTTTACACGATTACTCTAATGACTTGTTGTACTGGAAGGCTAAGGGATGCATTGGATCTTATATAGGATTGCAGATGGTGTCCATTTGGGTTTGGTCTCCTTATATGGGGTCCTAACCTCCCAGAGTGCCACATTGGCACATGTAGGGTGTGTGTAGAGAGCCATGGGCCTCCATAGTAGCAGAAAACTCTCCACGGATCCCCACCGATGTCCAAATATTACTAGAGATCCACTTTTGGGGTGAGGACGATGCACTTTGTACATTATGCCCAGCAGGCCCCACCGGAGCACCACACACTTGACAGGTGTCCCAAGACTTGTATGATGACATGGCAGTGTCCATTCCATCTTTGAGCCCTTACAGATGATCTACAGGCACCTTCGACTCATATGGAGACCCATGGGGTCATCGGTGTACCCCCACACCCATTGGGAGCACCACAAGTCTACTACTTGGAGAACAAGGGGCCACCTCCTCGTCCATCAGATTTTGGGGAGTTTATTCATCATTATGGCACTTCTGGACATTATTATCCCTTTGGAGGGCCCCACGACATGCATATATTATTATTTTACCTCCTGAGAGGCTTACTATTTCATTTATGAGCTAGTTTGGTGGGCTTGTCACCAAAAGTTAGGTTTTTGCACATTATTTTATATTTAGGGGCTAATGTAGGCTCATTAGCTAAATCGAACTTCTAAGTGGTGTATAAATAGGAGTTAGTTGGATTCATTTGTATCATAATTTGGATTGGGATCTCTCTCTCTTATGAGAATTTCACATTTGTTTCCTTGGTGGAGATTTTTGGGTGATGGATGAATTTTAATCTATGGATTTGGGTTCTCTCTATCTTGGAGCTTCTTATATTGCGAATGTGATGCTGGTTGGATATATTTTATAATGTGCAAGTGCAAATTTGATGTCATTTTTCTTGTTGCTGCATACATTTGAACTTCACAATGATTAAGGCTAATTGCGGCATATGTTAAATGTGGAATTATGTGTCTATTTTAGCATATATATGTGTATGGGCCATGTTATATGAATGAAATTTCCTAGAGAACGTGTTATTTTTTTCCCAAGAAAAAATTGAACTTTCTATTAGAAAAACAAAAAGTACATCATATATGCCTTAGCATTCCATAAGTCTTGTTCCCAGAAGAGGAACAAGAAAGAATCTAGCCGAACCTTACCTGAAGGTGTGAGAAGAGAAGCTGTGATCTCAAATGCACTCAAAGACCAAAACAATGCAGAGGGGCTGCATAAATGGTGTATGAGCAGGTCATGCATAAGCAAGTCCATACCTGCGGGCCTCCAAACCAAGAGAAACACCCGAAATATAAGTTCCACCACACTGTGCGCTGCAAGAACCCCAACTTCCAAAGCACTAGAAGTTCCACCTTTCCAGGGCAACAAGGAGAAAAATAATGAAAACGGACAAATGAGGCACAGAGGGAAGCTCCAGCCAGTAACCCACAAAAATTCCATAGCCGCGAGAAAAAACAAATGTGTAAACCCTGTCACGTGAGTGAGGGAATTAATAAACATATGCGGTGACCCAAATGGAAGGCCAAGTCTAAGCAACTCCAGTAGAGAGGCGTCCCCCCCAACATCTCGGCCCTTTATTCCAACCACAGTTGTCCCCCATACCAATAGCCACCTCCTAGAGAACGTGTTATCTTGATAAGCCTTCACCTTTTGCAAGAAGTATAAATGTTTTAAATTCACTTTTTTCTCTAGCCTCTAACATTGGACGAAGTTGATTTTGAAGCCTGCTTGAACGATAGAAATACATTCCATCTTCTTAATTATCCTTGAATCCATATTCCCAAGTGAAATTAGACACTAATCCTTCACAGGGTGAAAATTTTAACCCTTATTTTTACCGTTTCTCCATTTTTCCTAGGTCTAGCCCCATTAGGTCACTTAGGGCATCACTTTTCCGAAAATCTGGCCATAGGAAAAATTTGATCTCCTAGGATCAACTGCGCTGGTGGATCCCCCAGGTCTCCTCAAATTGTGAAGACATTCCAACAGTGGAATCTCGAGATATGCCAAGCCCTAGCTCTAGGATCAAGTTTATCCCTAGTGTTCCCAAGGCTAGTACCTAATAGGATCAATTTGACATATTTGGGTGAAAAATATTGTTTGATCATTTCCCCTCACCTTGGTCAGGTTAAGAATATCATTGGCTACTAAAATCCATCCCCTAACCTGGGTCGGGGCAACTTGGCCTCGTGTGGTCCCAATTTTCGCCAAAGACTATTTATCAATGACTACCCGGGAACCCAAGTTCCCAAGGGATTTTAGGGATTGGGAAACTCCTTTACAAGCCATATTCTTCTCCCTCAACCCTCCAATCCTCATCTCCTCTCCCTAGAAAATCAAGTCCCTTTCTTAAAAAGAAAGAAAGTTCCATTCTTCATCCTATCCTAGGGAAAGGGTTTAAGGGGTCTCTTCTCATATATTTGTTGATATATCCTCTATAAGTGGCTTCCTAAAACATCGAGATTCCTCCAATCGATGAAAGTCTGTAAAGAGCAGGGAGCCTTAGCTGTGGCAATAGTGGGCTAAGCCTCCATTGTTACCCATAACCTAGCAATTGCCCTCTTAGGAACCCCTTTTAGGTCCCCTGCTGGTTTGAGAGGTAAGATGTCCTCAAGGGGGATGTGCTGAGATATGTGCAGGAGTGTAAGGCCTGCCAGAGGAACAAAGGGGAGTTGACCCATTCCATTGGGTCGTTGCAACCACTCCCCATTCCTGAGGGAAAATGGGAGAGTATCTCCATGGAATTCATCACAAGGATCCCAATGATGCAGGGGAAGGATTGTATATATGTGGTGGTAGGCCCATGGCAATGCCCATGATAGCCAACTAGAAGAAGATAGATGCATCAAGAGACAAGAAAGTGGACCCCACCTTGTACAGGAAGCTCATTGGGTCACTTATGTATCTGGTCAACACCAGCCCAAACATTTTCTTTGCTATCAACACCCTCAGTCAGTTCATGGTAGAACTGAAGACGGTGCATTAGGTAGCGGCAAGGAAAATTCTCAGATATGTGCAAGGAAAAGTTGGATACGAGTTGAAATATTCCCATGGAGATGATGTTAGGTTGAGCGGGTTCACAGATGCAGATTGGGCAGGCAGTTCAGTAGATCGAAAGAGTACCTCCGGTTATTGCTTCAGCATCGGATTAGGGATGACCTACAGGTGCAGTAGGAGGCAGAAGTCTGTAGCACTGAGCTCAACAGAGGCAGAATACATGGTAGCAAGCATAGCTACGTGCAAAGCCATATGGCTTAGAAAACTGTTAGTGAATTTGTTCAGAAAGAAGATGGAAGTGACCAGTATCTATTGTGATAATTAGAGTTGCATCAAACTCTCTGAGAATCCGGTATTCCATGATCGATCAAAGCACATTGACATCAGGTGCCATTTTATCAGAGACTTTGTTCAGAGAGGAGCAGTACAATTACAGTACGTTCCCACAGGGAATAAGGTGGTAGACATACTCATCAAAACTCTAAGAATAGCCAAGTTTGTTCACAGAGAGAAGATGCATATGATAGAGAATATGTTTCAGTAGCAGACAAAGGTGATATCTCAGCCACAGATGCAACATTTGAGAGGGAGTTGTAGTGTTGATTATGGCAGGATCAACAGCTGTACAAGGTAGCAACATCGCAGTGGTTTATGGGCAACATCAACAGCGCAGAGGGAGATGCTTCAGAGTCAGAGTAGTGTGTAGTAGGGCATATTTGTTAGAGCACATTCCTCGCTAAGAGGGAGTGTTGATTTTTTGTAGCATCGGATGTGCTCTAAGTCTCAAATTTTGTGAAGAGTCTTAGACACGTGCATTTCAAATAACCCAGAAATAGTTTTGGGAAATTCCACCCAAAAACATTTTTATAAGAAAAAATAATTATTTTTAATGAGGACACTAAGTTTAACTTAGGAAATTAAAATAATTAATTAGTATTAATGTAAACTATGGGTGAATCTTCTAAAAAAAGCAAATCAAGTCAAAATGTAATCTTAACGATTGATTAGAGATCTAATCTCAGTCGTTGAAGTCTCCCCAAGAAGACTATAAAGGAAGACTTGAAGCTCATTTGTAAAATATACTGAGCCAGACACTCAGTTGCCCAAGAAGATCGATTTTCTCACTGGCTGAAGTTCGGCATGAGAAATCGATTAAGAGGAAGAGTTACAGGGTGGAGAGAGAGAGGGATCAACAAGGGCTAAGAGTACAAAATCTGACAAAGAGAAGCAGTGGAGGAGGGAATGCGCAGAGACACTGATGCAGTGGCAGTGACAGAGCAAGAGCTATGACGTTGGAATTGCGCAGAGGTTGATGCAGTGAGACGCAGAGGTACTCAAGGGCTCGCTAGGGTCAGAAACTCACTGAAAAACAAGGAATTTTTTTGTTAATTTCTCATAATATTTCTCTTCTATTTTGCTAGACATTTTCTGTACGAGAGATTTTTGCTGGAGAATAATAAAAGAAACCCTCATATGCTGCACCAGTTTTCCCGCATTAGGTTTTTACAAGGAAAATTGTTCAAAAATAATTGTCATTCATGTGCTTGTATTTCTTTATATTTTTCTCAACATTTTATTTGTGAAGACTGCAGTTGAATTTATTTCAATATTTACTGAAGCAATTTCTGTAAAAAACTTGTTGCTGAATAATAAGTAGGAGAAATAATATCATATACTACAGTAGAATTTCGTTTTAGAAATTTTCACATGGTATCAGAGCTAGATCGGGCAAAGACACAAAAGAATCTGCGTTGAGGGAATGCCATGGTGTTGTATCTTAACAACAAATCAAACCCCAGAAGGGTTATGCAGTTTTCCGCAGGCATTGCCAGAGAAGGAAAAAGCACGATGGGAGATCATGACATGTCAGAATTATCTTCCAGGTTGGAAGAGGAATTTGCTTGTTTATTAACTTCTGCATCAACTGATGATTGGCACATTGATACCGGGCCTTCATAACATATGACTTGGGTTCGAGAATATTTCTCGAGCTATCAAGAAGAAAGGATGAACTTCTAGATTACTATGGGAAACAAAACAAAGTGTATTCCAGTGGGAAGAGGGACCATATCATTTCAGACAGAAGCAGGAGATAACCTCTGAGCCACAAATGTGCTGCATGTGCCAGGATTGGGAATGAATCTACTTTCAATGTCCCAGTTGCACGACAAGGGATATGATGTGTACTTCATTTGAAGAAAATTATACGTTATGCATCCAAGCTGGAAGAAGAAGGCCGAAATTGGAACTCGAAGCAACAAACTTTACAGGTTGAAACTCGAGTCTCCAATGGCACTGGCAGGCAGCGATCTCCGTGGAGAAAAAGACCTAAATGAGCTATGGCATAGACGAATGAGGCATCTACACCATGGAGCTCTAAGAATGCTCAGAGAAATTGTTTCGTGAGTTCCAGTCCTGAGTACCAAGCATGATGACATGTGCAAAGGATGCGCACTAGGGAACTACGCGAAAGAAGCATATTCTAGAAGCAACAAGAGGGCTCCAAGTGTATTAGGTCTAATACACTCAGAAAGTTGTGGACCAATGTCTACTAGAGCTCTCAGTGGTGGCGAATACTTTGTCACCTTTATTGATGACCACTCCAGGAAAACTTGGATCTACTTCTTGAAGACCAAGGATTAGGTCTTTGATTGGTTCAGAGAATTCTAAGCTCTCATTGAGAACCTAACTAGGAAGAAGATTAAAGTTTTCCGCTCAGATAATGGTGGAGAGAGTATACAGACAAGGACTTCACAGATTTCTACACAAGAGAGGGCATCAAGAGAGGGTGGACAACTCTGTATAATCCGGAGAAGGATGGGGTTGCAAAGCAAAAGAATAATACCATTGTTGGGGCGACAAAAGCCATGTTGTATGATCAGGATATACCTAGATTCTTATGGGTTGAAGCATGCAACACAGTTGTATATATCCAGAATGGGACTCCGCATAGGGCTTTAGCCAAGACAACGCCCGGGAGTGTTTTCATAGGAAAGAAGCCAAAAGTGAGTCATTTCAGGATATTTGGAAGTATGGCCTACTGTCACATTCCAGATGAAAAACGAAGCAAACTAGAGCAGACATCAGAGAAGGGGTACCTCATAGGATATAGCGAGACCTCGAAGGCGTACAGGATCTATATTCCTGGGAGTAGGAAGATTGTAGTGAGAAGGGATGCAAAGTTCATCGAAGACATAGCTTGCAGGAAATCTCGAGAAATGCCTCCCCGAGAGAGGTCGGAGGATTTTCCGCTTGTCCAGCAGTAGCAGGGGGAAGAACTAGCAGGTGGTCAGACATCTGGATCGAGCACCATAACTAACACCAATATTTCCTCAGGTCGGGAAAATTCATATAGTTCACAGCATGAGAAAGCAGGAAGAATAATTCGCTGAGCCACCCACCACCATTGGAAAAATCAACAGAGAAGTATGGGAAACGTTGAGGGACACAAAAGAGTTTATAGGAGCTCCGAGAACCGAGAAGAGGTAACGTAAACAACTTGACAGATACCAAGCCTTAGTAGCAAAGGTTGAAGAACCCTCTAGCTTTCAGGGGGCCGTACAACATCAAGTCTGGGTGTATGCCATGATAAAGGAGTATAGATCTATCATGACTGATGATGTTTGGGAAGTTGTGCCTAGACCAGAGAATAGATCAGTTGTAGGTTCGATATGGATCTACAAGATCAAGTATGCTGCAAATGGCAGCATAGAGAAATACAAGGCCAAGTTTGTGGCTAAGGGGTATGCACAAAAGGAAGGAATCGATTATAAGGAGACTTTTTCCCCTGTTTCCAGATACACCTCCATCAAATCTGTTATATCCTTAGCTACGCGGATGGGATGAAAAATTCACCAAATGGATGTCAAGACAACGTTCTTGAATGGGGTGATCGAAGAGGAGGTGTACATTAAGCAACCTGGAGGCTTTGAGATTCATGAGAAGAATTTTCATGTATGCAGACTGAAGAAAGCTCTATATGAGCTCAAGCAGGCACCCAGAGCATGGTATAGTCGAAATGACGGGTATTTGCAGTAGTTGGATTGTTCAAGAGTAACGCAGATCCCAATCTCTACTATTTGATGGTAGAGAATGAACCACTTATTTTGGTATTGTATGTGGATGATCTATTCCTTACAGGATCATCTAGGCTCATAAAGACTGCAAGAAGAACTTAGAAGTTGAATTCGACATGAAAGACTTGGGGTTGATGCATTACTTTATAGGGTTGGAGGTTTGGCAGATGAATGGAGAAATATTCCTCAGACAAGGAAGATATGCCTTAGAAATCCTAAAGAGATTCAAGATGCAGGATTGCAGGCCCATGGCAATGCCCATGATAACCAAATGGAAGAATATAGATGCATAAGGAGACAAGGAAGTGGACCCCACATTGTACAGGCATCTCATTGGGTCACTTATGTATCTGGTCAACACCATGCCAGACATTTGCTTTTTTGTCAATACCCTTCGTCAGTTCATGGTAGAACCGAATAGGGTGCATGGGGCAGAGGCAAGGCATATTCTCAGATATGTGCGAGGAACAGTCAGATACAGGTTCAAATATACCCGTGGAGATGTTTTCAAGTTGAGCAGGTTCACAGACGCAGATTGGGCAGGCAGTTCAGTAGATCAGAAGAGTACCTCTGGGTATTGCTTCAACATCGGATCAGGGATGACCTCCTGGAGCAGTAGGAAGCAGAAGTCCATAGCACCGAGCTCAACAAAGGCAGAATACACGGCAGCAAGCATAGGGAGTTGCAATATGGATGCAGTGTTGATTAAGGCAGGATCAACAACAGTAAAGTGCAATAGCAACACAATGGTCGATGGCAACAGCAGCAGCACAGAGAGAGATACTTCAGAGTCAGAGCAGTGTGCAGCAGGGAATATCTGTTAGAGCACATTCCTTGCTAGAGGGAGTGTTGATATTTGGTAGCATCAGATGTGCTCTAAGTCTCAAATTTTGTGGAGAGGCTTAGACACATGCATTTCAAATAACCCAGAAATCATTTTGGGAAATTCCACCCAGAAACAGTTTTATAAGAAAAATTAATTATTTTTAATGAGGATCATAATTCTAACTTACGAAATTAAAACAATTTATTAGTATTAATTTAAACTGTGGGTGAATCTTCTAGAAAAACCAGATCAATTCAAAATGTAATTTTCGCCGTTGATTAGAGATCTAATCTTGGTCGTTGAAGTATCAATGAGAAGACTATAAAGGAAGACTTGAGAGTCATTTGTAAAATACACTGAGGAAGATACTCAGTTGCCCAAGAAGATTGATTTTATCACTAGCTAAAGTTCGGCACGAGAAATCGATTCAGAGGGAGAGTTGCAGGGTGGAGAGAGAGAGGGATCAACAAGGGCTGAGAGTATAGAATCCAACAGAGAGAAGCAGCGCAGAGGAGGAACTGCGCAAAGGTAGTGGCAGTGACAGCGCAGGAGTTGTGACGCCGGAACTGCACAGAGGCTGACACAGTGACACGCAGAGGGACTCAGGGGCTCTCCAAGGTCAGAAACTTACTGAAAAGCAAGTGAGGAATTTGTTTGTAAATTTCTCATAATATTTCTCTTCTGTTCTGCAGGTCATTTTCTGTACGAGATATTTTTGCTGGAGAATAATAAAAGAAACCCTCATCTGCTACACCGGTTTTCCTGCATTGGGTTTTTGCGGGGACAATTGTTCAAAAATAATTGTGTCATTCATGTGCTTGAATTTCTTTATATATTTCTCAACATTTTATTTGTGAAGACTGCATTTGAATTTATTTCAACATTTACTGAAGCAATTTCTGTAAATAACTTCTTGTTGAATAAGTAGGAGAAATAATATCAGATACTGCAATAGAATTCGTTTTAGAAATTTTCACAACAACCAAGTTTCTATGGGCCTAAAGGGTGATTAGGAGAATTGGGGATTTGGCCTATGAGCTAGAGCTTCCCCAAGGGTGAAAAATCCACAACGTCTTTCATGTTTCGTGCCTCGAGAAGGTGTTGGGGCAGCAGGTGATGGCAGCTATGGAGTTGCCTCCACTTGATGATGAGGGGCATCCAGTTCTGGAGCTGGAAGCCAGTCTGGAGACCAGGAAGCGGATGCTCAGGAGTAAAACTATCAGGGAGTTTTTGGTGCGTTAGAGGAGCTTGTCGGATAAGGATGCCACCTAGGAGGGTGAACACATACTTGAGCATCCAGTGCTGAAGTTGCTTGGGGACAAACAACATTGGGAGGGGAAGACTGTAATGTCCCTTCCTAAATTAATTTGTCACAGGTTCATTTTGCACCATTTTGACATATTTGGGAGGCCATGGGACCCACAAAAATTTGGGAAAAAGGCTTAGGAGGAAAAGGGAGGCCGTAATGTTTTGATGGTGGAGTGTGGGGGCCACACACACGAGGAAAAACACACTTTCCTAAGGGAAAAGTTTGAATATCCAAGGAGGGAGGTTGAAAGGCTAGGTTTAGGGGCCAATGTGGGGAAAGAAGGCCCACAAATTATAAATAGGAGGGGCTTAGCCTCATTTTGCATCTTTTGTCTATCGAACTAACTCTAGTTGCTCGAGTTGCTTAACCAAGTCACTTGTTATTTAGCGCCGAGTTTTCCAAGCAGAGAACTCACCCTTTCTTCGGTGGACTTGAGTGCCACCCTATGGAGGTCCCATCGTACCATTTTGGGGATTCAAAGCTTATCACTCAGCCATTTATCCAGCTAGTGTGTATTCCATGACGATGCAGGAAGGGAATATGTGGGAGTTATTTCAAGGGTCTTTTGGGTTGCAATTGCTGGGAGAATTTTTGTATAGAAGCTTTAGTGGGATATCAGCCTTTGGCATGAGTTTGGGAGCGGGAGTTGGCTACTTGAAAGCAGAACGAAATTGCAACCTCTAGGCTAGCGCAGAAGCCTCTAACTGGGGACACGTGGGAGTTTGTAGATGGAGTTGTGGAGCAAGGGGTTGCTGGGAGAAATAAGTAGAACCTTGGGGAAGTGTTTCTCAACATTTTTGGACTGATTTGGAGGGATCCTACTGGAGTTGCAGACAGGCTGTATTTTCCAGTAGTTGAAGGAGGACGTGGTACATGGAGGCCAAATTTCGGGGATCAAAACCAGGCCAAACCCTTTCTGGGTTTTGGTGGGTTTTGTTTGAGGATGTTGGGGTTAATTTTGTGGAATTTTCTGAGCACCAAAGGTGGAGTTTCTAGCAGCATATATCTAGCAGACAATGCAATTTTACTAGGGCAGTGTACGGCATCATTGTAGCAGCTGATTCTACCTATTGGGCTTGTCACTTTATCACCTGGGCATTGACAAGCCTACCATTGAGGCAAGCCTAGGTGCACCTCTTCCACACTATTGTCCTATTGCTCCCATTTCTTAATAAAATGGCTTAGTTGGTTATCATTTCTGGTCTTTACATGGGTGTGCGCTGAATGTTTAAATTTTTTGGTGTTGTATTCACTATTTTATTTGCATATCACTGTTTTTCCTAGTTTGGAACATTACACAAACTTGGGTTTTACCCTAGGGAAAAGAAACTTATGGATAAGATTGAAGTAGATGCCCACTAAAAGAGGAGATTTTGTGGCAAATACACTCTTGATGTTTAGGCTCTCCAATCACCAAAATACTCCTTGCCTAGGAATTCACACTTAGCCCTAGTTCGTGAGCTTATCCTTGAAGAGGTTGAAATTAGGAGAAGAAAAAAGTATGGATGAAAGAAGAGTTTGTTCACCATTAAAGTAGGGCAGTGCCTTATTCCTTGGGTTTATGGAATCTATGATGTGTTATATCATCCAAAGGTTTTCTAAGGAGGCTGAAATCTTGATGCCCTAGCAACAAGATTTCAAACTATTATCGATGAAATGGAAAATGGACTTTTAATGGGAGAGATTAGTCAAGTTCACCACTAGGACATTCAATTCACATGTTATGTATGATTAATGCATGCAATAGATCATTTAGATAACATTCAATATATCTTCAACAAATTAGGGCACAATTAACATAACCCAAATCAACATTATTCCATATATTAGACATGTAGAAAGAAAATATTCCACAACAAGTACACTTACAAGATAACATGCAAAAAGTTCCATCCACTGATCGAAAGAATAGCTCCAAAGACAAACATTTTAGCTCCAAATGTCAAAATGCATCAATAGATCTGAATTATCCAAAGAAAAGGAGGTCAAATTACTCCAATAGGTAAAACTTATCAAGTATGTGATGATGAGGTACAACAATGATATCTCCTCTATTTGGATGAGTCATATAGTAATTTTTAGCCTATATGAATGTAGCATTTTGTGAGTAGAATAATTTACAAAATTGTCTTCCAAATCCATCACATAAACATGTTGATTGTCGATGTGTTTCGAACCATCTAATATGGTTCATCATCGAGGAGATTAGATTAGATGAACAGAATCTAATCCAACATGGTGTAAAAAGAGGAAGAAGTCTTAGTTGAAAAAAAATTAACGTTAGAAAAAATAATAAATTTAATAAAAGTAAAACAATAACCATTAGGAAAGTCATAAATTTAATAAAAGTCAAAATATATAACCATCAGGAAAATAATAAATTTAGTGGAAGCTCTTAATAAATAATAATTGAGTATTAATATAATAATAATTTATTATGAATAAATAAATAAATATTATATATTGTTTATATTTAATCTTAATGAATTTTTTAAGATATATTAAATCCTAATTCTTTACCTTTATTGTTTTTATATAATCTATTATTTATATGGTTAGAATATTATTATTTTTATTAATATCCAATTATATTAAAATTATTTATATTTATATTCTTCATTGTATTATGAACTTTTGACTTTTTTGTTTTACTTTTTATTATATTATATATTTAGTCCTAATTCCATTTACCCTTACTACCCCTATAATCTTTAGTTTTATACAAGGTTGCAAATATCGCGATTTAATCGCGATTTTTTGAAAAAATCGCTATTTTTTCAACTCAACAATTTTATCGGCGATTTTTTCTCGATTTTTTGAAAAAATTACCGATTGCCAAAAAATCGAGATTTTTTTGGTAAAAATCGTGGGCCCATCAAACAACAACCCTATAAGTTCAAAAATCGATTTTTTTTTGGGTTATTTTTGCAGCCCTCTCATTTTCCAGACACACCCTGTTGGCAGTTAATGGTAATGTTAAATTCTTAAAGTAACCTTTTACTTAAATTTTTAACATTACCATGAAATGACTCAGGATGTTTAAGAGTGGTTTCGACCTCATTGGATTTCATATGGAGAAACTAGAATTTTAGATTTCACTCAAAATTCAATAGACTTAATGGTTTTCAGGGTTTCATGGTTTGGGGATTTGCATTGTTTCCATTTGATTCTATTATGTGTAAGGGTATGAGATTGGCATTTGATCAAGAGTATGAACTCCTTTAAGAACCTTGATGTTGGTGGCATTGATTGTTGAACTTTGTTGATGTTGGTGGTATTGATTGTTGAACTCCCATACTGTGGCCTTAACAAGAATGTACCCTTCACTCAAAGGAAAACAACTGGTTAGGCATGTTAATCTTTTTCCACTGCATTTTAAGGTTGAGGAGATGAACCCTTCACTTAAACCAAAATCATTGGTTAGGCATGTTAAACGTTTTCAATTTCTATCATGTTATAAGGTTGAGTAATCCAAGTCTGAAGACTTTGAGCTAGATGATGTTTATGTATCTCTTGTTGATGATCCCATTTCTAGTAGCGATGAATCAATGATGAGTTTTTCATGAGGAGGAGGAGGAGGAGCAACAACAGGGGGAGGAGGTGACACCACCTAACCTTGCTACCGGTAGAGGACGTGGTCTGCCTCCTTTAGCTCCTGGTGCTTCAGGATTTGGAGCACAACAGAGTCCATTGCCAGCCCCGCCAACTTCTTCGTCTAGAGGGAAAGCTGTTACATTTTCTCGCAAGAGGGGCAGAGGAAATCAATAGTATAGGTTATTTGGTGCATTCCTTTGTATATAACATTATGACTCATGATATGAGATACATTATTATATTTTTTGTTGATATTTTGAGGTTGAGTTGAGACTCAGGACTTAGTATTCAGGACAGGATTCAGTGTTATGTGTGATGTAGCACTAGACATGATATTACACATCTTATATATTAGTTTTTTTTTCATATTTATGTGTCAATGCATTTATTTTATGTTGTGGGTGCTTTAGATATTAAAAAAATTGAAAAAAATTGAAAATTTTTGTATGTGCCGATTTTTTCCCGATTTTTACCGATTTTTTCCCGATTTTTACGATTTTTTCCGATTTTTTCCCCTCGCCGATTTAATCCTGATCACGATGTTTGCAGCTTTGGTTTTATATAAACTATTATTTAGGTTGATATATAAATATTTATTTATGTGTTATATTTATTTATTTAGTTATTCATAATAAAACATTATTATATTAATACCCAATTATTACTTATTTATTAAGAGCTTCTATTAAATTTATTATTTTCCTAATGGTTATATTTTTTACTTTTATTAAATTTATAATTTTCCTAACGCTTTTTTTACTTTTATTAAATCTAGTCTTTTTTCTAACGAAAAATTTTATTTGACTTAGACTTTTGCCTCTTTTTAAATCTTGTTGCATAAGATTCTATTCATCTAATCTAATCGTCCGACTGATGAACCACATTAGATGGTTCAAAACACATTAACAAACAAATTGTTTATGTCATGCATCGAGAAGATAATTGTGTAAATTATTCTACTCACAAAAACCTCTATTCGTATAGGATAAAAATTACTTTATGGCTCCTCATATAAATAGAGTAGAGATCATTGTTGTATCTCATCATCACACACTTGAGAATTTTGGCCTATTGGAGTAATTTGGCTTTCTTTTCTTTGGATAATTTGGATCTATTGATGCATTTTGACATTTGGAGTGAAAATGTTTGTCTTTGGAGCTATTCTTTGGATCAAAGGATGGAACCTTTTCCATGTTATCTTGTAAGTGTACTTGTTGTTGAACATTTCCTTTCTACATATCTAAAATATGTAATAATGTTGATTTTGGGTTATGCTAATTGTGCCCTAATTTGTTGAAGATATCTTGAATGTTATCTAGATGATCGATTACATGCATTACTTTTACATAACATGTAAATTGAAAGTCCTAATGGTGAACTTGACAAGCTCTCCCATGAAAAGTCCATTTTCCATTGCATAGATAATAGTTTGAAGTCTTATTGCTAGGGCATCAAGATTTCAGCCTCCTTAGAAAACCTTTGGATGAAATAATACATCATAGACTCCATAAACCCAAGGAATACAAAACTTCCCTACTTTAATGGTGAACAAACTCTTTTTACATTCATAAAGTTTTCTTCTCCTAATTTCAGCCTCTTCAAGGATAAGCTCACCAACTAAAGCTTAGTTTGAATCACTAGGCAAGGAGTATTTTGGGGATTGTAGAGCCTAAACATCAACAATGTATTTGCCAAAAAAATATCTTCTTTTGGTGGGCATCCACTTCAATTTATCCATAAATTTATTTTCCCTAGTTGTTTTCCCTAGGTAAAACCCTAATTTGTATTGCTTCAACTTAGAGGCTTGCTTGAGGGTTTCATGTGCCTTTGTTCCATTGAAAATATTTATTGGATACCCTTTCCTTGCATCTTATCCTGGATCTCTCCAACACTCAACCAATTACTCAAACCCTTGGCCCTAGATTAACTTCTCTAGATCTTTATCAAGGAATCAAATTGCCTCATTTTAAAGCCCTGAACCTAAAATTGTGTCTTTCTTGTAGATGACCACTTTGAATCACCTTGTATCTCAACCTTAGAATATCTATTAGGTGACCTTCTCACATATCGAGACTCCTCCCATCTATGAAAATTTGTAAAGAGAAGGGGGTTTTGGCTATGGTGACAATGGGCCATTACCCCATTGTTGTCTCTTAGTCTAGTTATAGACTTGTAGGGTACCGCTCTCCAATGGCTGCTAGATTTTGCGACAAGGATATGTACATGAACTTTGTGAAAATTTCAAGTCTGAAATCCTATTGTAGTAATTGGAAATAATTCTTCTAATTTTAATTATTTTAACAATTTATTTGCTATGACAAATACCAAATTATTCATACTGCAATCTTCAAAATTAAACTGTGGAATAAAATAGCACTGGAAAATTCTAGCACACACACATAAAAAATTAACACAATTATTTTTGGACAAAAGTCCCCGAAAAACCTAATGCAGGAAAACCGATGCAACAGATAAGGGATTTTATTATTATGCAGCAGTGAGAAATTTTGAGTACAATCTGGATATTGAAATATAGCACTCCTACAAAGAAAAATACTGGAAAAAATATCTAGGGGTAAATTACCCTCACTCTGAGTAATCCCGACACTTGACTGCCACTGAAAATAAAGTCGTCCAACTGGGTCTGCGCAGGCTCTGTGCCAACCTGAAGCTATCTGCCACACATGCTACCTGGATCGTCTACTAATCAAGCCATCCTACCTGCTGTTGACTGGAAAAACGCTTCTCCGACACTCTAGAACCTCTGACCAACCTTTATAATTGAAAAATTCTTCCTTCCTCAGCAAATTGAACAACCCAATGAAGCCCCTGCGTTGCCTCTGTGCAACTTCATGGAGAAATTTTGGCCTTTCTCTACAATGCACTTCATTAGATCTGAGAGCTTCCTCCGACCTCATTATCCTTGCCTCTCTTTGTCTCTGCTTCCCTACTAAAGCTCAAACTCTTGCAACACTGTTGGCTCTCTGGAAAATCAAACTTTTTGTGGTTCTCACATGTGTATCAAGTGTATTCCCCGTCTATCCATCGACTTCTTCTTATAAACTTCTATTGGACCTCAAACTGCCAGGATTATTACTTAATCAAGGGCCAAAATTATTTCCCTATCGATTCGTGTGTGTTTCTAAATAATTCACACCTTATCTCAATTAATTATGATTAATTAACTGGGTTTCCTAAGTTTAGACTTAGGAAATATTAAAAAATAGGCTAATAATTTAGTTGAGACACTTCTAGGTGGAATTTCCATAAACAATTTATGGGTTTATGGAGATCTCATGTGTTTTAGCCTCCCCACAAAATTTTGAGAGTAGAACACCTCCGATGCTACAAAAAATAACACTCCCTCTTAGCGAGGAAGGTGTTCTCTATAATGCTGCACATATTGTCACAACACCTTGTTTCTATACCACCCTTTGTTATGATGTTGATGTCTATCCACTTCCCACCAACAATTGTGCAACTTTGATGCTGCCTCTGTGCTGCTTGTGAAAATTCTATAATGGATCATTGCAACGAGGAAATAATTAAATAAATAAGGATTTATTTAATTAATTTCCTTGTTTTGGGTTAAATATGACCAAATAAGTTATTTTATATGGTGAAAGCAATTTTACTTAGGGTAAAATTGGCTTCCGTATTGGTGTACTTGGGTTCATCTAATAATAATAGGTTAGATGACCAAAAAATGGTGTAATGTATTGCCCCCAACGATTGGCAGTTAGGAGCAAATCGGACATTGGAAGTTAATGCTGTAAGAACTCAATCACTAGACATCAAAAGGGAAGTGAGAGAGAGAAGTGTAATGTTGTCTGATGTGCTAAAGGACTAGACTCTGAGGAGACGAGACTTACAGGTGCAACAAGTCTCTAGTCTATGAAGTGGTACATGTGCTAAAGGCGGCGAGGGAGGCATAGCTATGCCCACCGAGACAAAGTACAAAGAATAAGGCGCCCGAAAAACCACAGAACGCAATAATGAAGCATGTGCTGGCCTAAACATGAGCCAGATAAAGAACATGATGAATCCCACATACATGCGATGCCTGGAATAACCATCAGGACTTATACAATAATATGGTAGTACATGAGATACAAATACGCCCAAATGCCCCCTACACACGGGGAAGGGCTCACAAAATCTGACAGATACATGCGAATTGAAGAGGCGCTGCAAGCGGCTAAGGCCGATATCATCAAAGGAGAGGAGCTGCATCAAGGGCGGAAATGAAGAAGTCATCCGGGTATGTGGGGGGCTACCTGCAGGGCCACCCCCTCATGAGGGTTGAGACATCTCACACATGCCCGTGAATCACCAATAGCTGCTGCTGCGTCACTGGACCATCAAGTGTATGTATCACGATCATGCTGGGAAGATTTCGAACCAATGGTACACTACCCCCTAGACCTGGCTGCTGGTGTAAATGAGCTGATGTCGACAGAAGTAGGTCTGCCATAGGTGAGGCAATAAGGGAACCCCAACTAAGGCACGAGGGAAAATAGTAGAGCGACGAACAAGTAGACACTGATGATGATGATGGAATGAGAGGAATAGAGGAGCGGTTGGACGACTTCCCTGGTTAGAGCATAAAGTGTATGAATGGCTTGGCAGCGACTGACACAATATCATGATGGATAATGGACAAGGGTACTAATGGCCATAATGTGCGACACAAGAGAGGGACCAAGCAGGAAAGGATGGAGGACTATGGCGGGGTACAAAAGGACTCGGGATAGACTCCATGAATGTGATGGTGACTCAACTCGGATGTTCTAAGCAAGGGCGACTAGATGGTGCTGCCTCATAGTACGGGTCCAATGGGGGACCATAAAAGCATGAGTACAATAGGGTAACTCATGACGAAAATCAACACGAACGAAGACGAGTAAGAAGGCAAAGTGGTGCCCTAAGTACAAGTGTTGTAAGTGAAGAAATTCGATTTTGAGAAGAGGTGAATAGACCCTTCATGGACAAAATGGGTCTTGGTGGAGTATCAAAACATAAAAAACTGACAAATACCCATTTGAGTGCTCGGTGAGAGCTTTCCAACGGTGTGGACGGTGTGTCAAACGGGGCTACGGTTTGGTCGCAGCGGGCGAAAGAAAAAATAGGGGTTTTCTTCTAATAAGGCATTTTCCCTCCAAAATCATTCATTTGCTTGTGTAGCTGTGGTGAATGTGGAGAGGAGAGAAGGCCCTAAATCTTGCGACGATTGTAGCGGACAAACCGACCGTTGGAATTGTGATCCGTCAGTTGCAGGTAAGAGGCCTAATCCTAAGCTTTGTTTTTGATGGATTCAAATTGCAGATTAGGGCTTTAATTCTCGGTAACTACCCCTACTTCATCTTGACGGTTGGGTCGCACTTTTTGGGGCAAAAGCTGCGACTTGGGACGCAGGTTTTGGCCTAAAAAGTGCAACCTGGCCCAGGTTTTGCCCAAAAAGTGCGACCTGTTAGATGTGGGGGGTTTCAGTGCTGTTATGGGCTGAGATGTTGTTTTGGTGGAAGTTAATGCAGTTTTGCTGATCTAGAGGCTGACAAAAATGATGTTTTTGTGCAGATATGGCAGATGAACGGATCAAGTGGAGAGAGAGAGACTTAGGTACATTGCAGACGGAGATCCAAGCAGATCAGGGTGTCCGTCGTGCACTGGCTAGGTATGGGGTGTTGAAGTTTTTGGAGAACCCTTTGATGAGGGCTGGAGAGCCCTTGTTGGCCCGTATTATCAGTTACTGGGATCCAGATCATGAGGCGTTTGTAGTGCAGGGGCACAGGATCGAGCTGACGGTCCAGGATTTGTATTTCTTGACTAGTCTCCCACCATTAGGGATGGTGGGAAATACGCAACCAGTGTTACCACGTGGGCATAACATTATGGAGTTTGTTGAGCGACATTGTCGCCTAGGTGTCCGAGTCAAAGGGACTCGAATATCCATTGGTGATCTAGAGAGGTTGGAGACCCGGGCAGTGGCCACAGTAGTGTTGCGGGTCTTGGGTAGCCAGGCATTCCATCACATCACTAGAGGGTAGATGATGATCGTGGAGAGTGTGCTGAGTGGGACCTACTATGGGTGGGCCCAGATGATGTTGGTGTCGGTGAAACGACAGCTGTCGCTATGCAAGCGGCAAGTGAATCATGATTGCGCCTACGGGACGATGTTGTGCTCTTTCTTCTTTGAGAAGATCCCGACATTACGACCTCGTGTATAGTTGCCTGATGGAGGTCCGAGAGAGCCCCGAATGCGTCGGTGGGGACAACTACTGTGTAGAGGAGGGGGAGGGGCGGTCGGACGGGTGTTCCGACCAGAGTTCTTCGCGCATTGGGATCAAATGCCATTATACATAGACAACTATCCCTATAGTGGGATGAGTTATTGGGGAGATCCGGACTTGTCGCTCCCGCCTGGTCGAGTGTGGGGGCCCGATGGTAAGTGACAAGCAACTAATCTGTTATGTTTATTTTAGAGTTTTGTGACTAGTATACATGATGCTAATCGTGATGTTTTGTGAAATGCAGATATAGCTCCAGTAAAACCGGCCGCATATATGGGACGACCTGTAGCGATAGGAGCTACAGGTGCAAGTGGATCAAGGACGGCGCAGAGCGAGGATATGGCTGCTTTGGTGGAGGACATTCGTCGTAGATGTGAGGGGCTGCTGACCGATGTATCGGAGCGTGGTTGGCAGGAGTTAGACGACCGGTACATAGAGTAATGTATTGGGCTACCCTCGGAGTGGCGAGGTATCATGCGACGCATGGCGATGGCCGGTCAGGCTGTGCGTGATCTACGAGCTGCGGGAGCAGAGCCATTGGCTCGAGAGCCTCCAGAGAGTGATTAGATGTAGGGCAGATGGTGCCCCCCAGTGTCTATGTAGGGGCGAGTGGTGCCCCCCATTTTTGTAGTTTTGTTATTGTAACATGCTATGGGCATGTGGTATGTTTCAGAGTAGATGGACTCTAAAAACACATGTTATATAATATATATGATGGATATGCATTGGATTGATGGTGTTAAATGTTATTGTGTTGTGTGTGATAAATGCCAGTATAGAACATGATTTGCAATTTGATCTACGTAGTGATTTTGATCTCTAGGGATGTGGTGAAATGTAATGAATCTAAATTCACGTATCAAAAGTTTCACCCGTAAATATTGTCTAAACAGGATGGGGTTATGCACACGATAGACACCATTAAGTTGTAAAACAATAAGCAGGGAATCTAAATGAACATGCAGATGGAGGATGTGATGAGAGAGGGCATCGACGAAGAGACCACGAACTGCATCATATTCGGCCTAATTATTGGTGGCCGTACCAATGCAGACCCCATTTGCAAGAACCAGGGTATGCAAGGGGGTAAAGATGGCCCATGCGGCTGAAGCGAGATGGCGGGAATAATGACTTGCCCCATCGGCATAGCCCAGATAATGTGTGGACGAGAGGGCCGATGGAAGAGTGTCATAAGAAAAGAAATGGGAGGGAGGAGAAGGATGGCAGCGTGAGTAGAGGATAAACATCCATTGACTGCTACGGGAGGGAGCAGTCCGGGTAGGAAGTCTAGGACTCGTAGATCGACGAGAAGGAGATGAATGAGAACTATGGGATGAAGAGCGGGCACTCAGGCTGCGAAGGACATCGAAGATACGAATGGTATGATCGTGATTAGGAGAGGGAATGGAAGGGTCAAGGAGACCATACGATGCTGCAAATGTACCTAAATCATCAGTATGGGAAGATATGCGCAGATACGGGTCGTCACAGGGAATGACAGAAGAATAGGTAAAAAGATGGTCAAAATATGAAGAACCCGTGTCTGGAGGAGAATCAAGCAGAATGGGTGGAGTGGGTTCAGGAGGAATGTACTCCGGGGAGCGCGCGGATGATGATAGGTATAGAAGAGGAGCAGCAGGGTCCGACATTTCAACATCAGGGGGGGGAATGTCAATGGTAGCAGGGGGATCCTCAAGTAAACTGGACACATATTGAGCAAGGATGGGAGAGGCAGATTGATTTTGTTCAACCTCGTACTCGTGGATGACCTCTAAAGAGGCTCAGTAATGCGTGAGGTGAGGACAATGGTGAGAATAATGGCCATGGACACCACATAGAGCACAGGGTTTGTTGGTGCGAAGAGTCTTTGGGTTCTTGGCTACGGATGAGGAAGAAATAGAGGTTTCAGGGATCGTAGATTCAGGGAACGCGCCTTTAACCATGGGTTGGATGCGGGGCAACTCAGGACAAGTATGGGTGGGGTGACCAATACCATCACACAAGGCACAAGGCTTGGCGGGTGGGGACGGGGTAGGGTCAGGTGCGGTGGCCTTGTCATTGGATGCCCCCTTGCGAGTTTTTCGTTTCTTGCCTGTAGCTGTTTCAACATTAGGAGGGTTCTGTGGAGGGGCTAGGGGCACTGTGGTGGTGGAAGGAGCGAAGGGAATCGGTTGCACTGGTGTCACGGCTATGTATGGTTTGGGGTGGCCTGGTGGGGTCTCGGTTGGAGGAGTAAGATACCATACTGGAATTCCCAAGGTTAAATTAGGTAGGGAAAGGGTGGCCATGACGGGGACCGAATAGACGCCGGGGGGAGGGCCAAGGAACGGTATTTGACTGGCGGGGTAATGACTAGGGGGGACGGCTCCCATATGGTGGAGACTTGAGGGAATTGACTTAGAGGGGTGGGAAGGCGCCGGAGTGTGATGGGAAGGGTCAGGTGAAGAAGGTCCAGTTGACTGAAGCGAAGGGCTAGGAGCAGGAGGTGGTGGGCGAGATTGAGGTTGCTGACTAGCCGTAGCAGGCTGTGGAAGACCAGCCTGAGACGATTGCATCATGCAAACATTCGCTGAGCTGGGGTCAGAGACAGGAGGAGGGGGAGGACCAGGAAAAGTTCCAAGCAAAGAGGAGTCTTTGTAGATGCCAGGGGAAACACTGGTCAAGGAATCAACAGTTGGTTTATTGGTGACAGTAGAGATGGTGGACTCAGGGGAGGTCTGAGATTTTGGTTCATGGTAGGTCAGTTGGTCAATGGTGACAATCTTGCCATTATGAGGGAAGAACATCTTGTGGTGGACTGCGGATGGGATGGCAGACATGGCATAGGTGTAACTACGCCCCATAAGAATATTGTAGTCAAGAGGGGCGTCGATAACTTCCACGTCGACACAAACATTCTTGCCCGCAAGGGTGATAGGACAGTTACGGAATAGACCAATGGGCTGGGAGGCATGACCATCCCACGCACGAAGGGTGATTGTGGAAGGGGCCAGCTCAGGGGATCCGAGTTGTTTCCAAACCGAAGCGGTCATTACGCAGGTAGATGCCCCCTCATCAATAATAGATCGAGCAACATTGGCATTTCGGATTTTGACTGGGATTTGGAAAGCAACCGAAGCAGGGAGAGGGGGATGGTCTGACTGACGGGCGTCGAAAACAATCAATTGGTCATCAACAGGATCTACAGCGCCCACGACAGATAGTAGGGCCCTCTTTTGAGAAGGACACGACTGGAGGAGTTCCAGTGTTGAAATGGCAGCAGGAGATTGTGCCAGATCATCTACTATGCTGTATGAATGGGCAGCCCGACCGGAGGCAGCATTTCGGCGTAATGGTCCCTTAGGAATCTTGGGATAAACCTCAGCTTTAGGCGGAGGGATTTGCAAGGGACCATTGGGTGTCGATAGAGGCTCTATAGGACCTGAAGAGGGAGACTCGAAGACAGACGGAACGGGAGGTGTGGAGTATTGACGGGACCGAGTTTGAAGGTTGAGGTCAACGGGGAGAGGTGATTCAAAGGCCATCATGAGAATCTGGTAATCAGAGGAACCAGAAGGGGAAGGTTGAGTGGTTACAGGGGCATGGGGTGGTTCAGTGACCACGAATCCTTGTTGAGGGAAAGGATCGGTAAATACAGCGGGTTGAGAAGTAGCTGGGGTGGGAGGGATAGTAGGGGAAGAGTGTTGTCCTCGTACGGTGGCCTGAGAATCCCACATCTGCCGCATTTGTGGTAATAAGGGACAATCGTGAGTGTAATGACCATAAACACCGCAACACGAACGGGGCTTATTGGTGCGAAGTGGCCTGTCCGGCTTAGGCTGAGAACCCTGTGGCTGGTTGGCAGTGTGAGGATCAATACTCGAAGGATTGGGTCCACGATTACCAGGGACAGATGGGTTGCCTTTCCTCTTTCTTTAAGAAGGAAGAGAATTGGTCGCGCCCTGCTGCGCAAATACTTGCCTGGGAGGGGTTAGTAAGTGCTGCGGCAGGGGTTGAGAAGGCAAGGGGGTGAAAGGTCCAAATGCTGGAGGAGCTGGGACACCAAGCTGTGGGTAAGGATAAGGGTTAGGATGGGCAGCAGTGAGGTAAGCAGGAGTAGGGGCAAAAGGAGGAGGTATGCCGTATCCTGGATACATGCTACCTGGAGGGGGAAAGGTGCTAGAGGTGCTGGCCCCTCCCAGAGGGAAACCATAGCCCATAGTAGGTTGGGCAGAGGTGTGGAAAACCCTGACCGAAGCTTCAGACAAACCCAGAAAAAGTGCTGGAAAATTTGTAGAAAAAGTGCAGGTCGCAGGTTCTGACCTGATTTCAGTCCAGGTCGTAGGTTTGGGGTAGAAAAGTGCGTCCTCAAGCTCAGGTCGCACTTTTTGGGCCGATAAGTGCGACCTGCAGATCCGGCTGTCTCGGCGGCAGATTTCAGAAAAAATTGTCGTCTCAGCTGCGGCTGATGTCTGTCACCTGCGTAATAAGGCCAGAAACACACGGAAGTTAAAAATGTGACTGTTTGAGGGTTTTAGGGGTGAAAAACACCATAAAAATAGGAAAAACAGAAAAAGGAAGAGAAACCCTAGGGTCTGAAACAGCTGGATATGCAGGAATATATAAAACGACAGCGGTCGCAAAAGAAAACCCGTGTGGAGTCGCCAATTGTTAGTATGAATCTTTCATCGTAAAAGACCACTTTAGCTACGCATAACAAATAGCCCTAACATCGATTATGGCTGCAAAATATCTTTAAGTTTGCTGCACAAATTCAGATCTAAGCACAAAAGACATTAAGCAGATAAAATATAACATGGCTCCATAAATCCAATGGACAAGACAAGAAGAATGTATTTGAAAGAATTTTGTATTATATCAAAGAATGGGGCACCTGAGAGGAAAACAAGAAAGGTGTCTTCCAGTTCTCCTCAGTGGGATGGGTTCTTGGAAGTCCTCAGTGTTTCAGATCTAACATTTCTCTCTCTTATGGATGTAGGAAAACAAACATGGAACTCAATGGGAGTTCACAAAGCAAAATGGAAAATGGTGACCAAGAGTAGATCCAAAGTGATCTAATGCAATGAAGGTGACTAATGAATGGGGAAAACCCCCCTATTTATAAAAAAATATTGGGGCAGTCTAGAACTCAGTGCATGAATAAAATATTATTAATCGAATTCTAGAAGCACCTTTTAGGAATATTTTATTATATTTGTTGGAGGGAAAAAGATTCTTGACTTGGGTCAATTCCTTTATTTATAAATAATAAATAAATAAATGATTTATTTATCATTTTAGGGGAATGATGGGAATATAATTAAATAAATAATGGTTTATTTAATTATTTATGGATGATTTAGTCAAATTTAACTAAGAATATTATTTAAATAACTTATTCTTAGGAAATAATTAAATAAATAAGGATTTATTTAATTAAGTTCCTTGTTTTGGGTTAAATATGACCAGGAAATATAAAAAAATAAGTTATTTTATATGGTGAAAGCAATTTTACTTAGGGTAAAATTGGTCTTACATGGTGTACTTGGGTTCATCTAATAATAATAGGTTAGATGACCAAAAAAATGGTGTAACAGGGAAGGCCTCAAAATATGGTCTGCAAAAAGGTGTTGCACACAAAGGGCGCGTTCTACACTCGCGCTGCGCGTTTGCCTAAAGCACAACCAAAATGTCAAACGCGCAACACCTAGGGTGCTGCGCTATTTTTTGGGTAATCCAATAAGAAAATGGTCACCACCATTGAATTCAAAATGATGAGGACATGCACCCTATACATTTGCTAAGCATTTGGAGGCAAACTGGTCAGTGAAAAGGACAAAAAACCACCAAAAAACCATGTTTCTGCTTCATTTTTTACCTTGGCACTGCACCTTTACTAGTCTTGGGAAAATGATTTTTTGACAAGGAAAATGAGATTCATTTTGCAAACTGAAGGCATTTCTAGAAAGTAGACTTGAAGGGCTTTCCAACAAGCCATCTTGGAGAAAATTTAGACACTGGGAAGGCACCCAAATGCAGCCTTGAACAGAGAGGGCGCATTTGACACAGAGACGACGCTTTTGCAATCTTCTGAAATTTTTGGAGTTTCACTCCTATTTTGATTTTCATCTTGGGAAATGATGATTTTACCTATGTAAATGATGAAAATGAATGTAATTATCATGTTTTTACTATTACCTAGGGAAAATACATTAGGTAAATCAAACAAATGAGGTGTAATGAATCAGTTCACTTAAGTTAGGAATGAGTCACTTGGACCTTCCTATAGTTTAGTTATCAGTTCAGTTTTTTGTGTAATATCTTCCTCACCTCATGGGGTCTTTGGCTAGTTTGTGTATGCATGTGTTTGGCTCCCCTCGCCAATTCGGGATCCACCTTCACCATTTTTATCCCACCTCCCTTGGTTTTGAAAATGCACACTAGTTAGTTGTGCTAGCATGTCCAACACGAATTTCTGTTGCTTGGCCAACTCTGCTAATGTTAGCATGTCCAATACGAATTTATGTTGCTTGGCCAACTCTGCTAATGTCAGTTCCTTTCCTCCCTATTTAGGCTCTTCTTGGTTCTCCATCTGATCTTCATTCCAGATCTCACAATCTCTAGTGTGCTCTACTTCAGTACTTGAAAAAGGGTTAGGCCCTCGACCTATACCACACCCTCTTCTTCCTCGACCCCTGCCTCTGTGAAATACAACACCCCCAAAATGAGGGGGCATCACCAGTTCTTGTGCCCATAGCTTTCCAAGAACATGCTCCGACACCACAATAATATTCCTAAGTGGAATTTAACAGTAAATATCAAGCAATGAACTAGGAGCAACAAAGAAATTAAAAATAAACCACACACACAAGTCAAAACACCAAATGAATGAGCAGAACAAACAGAGCCATTTTATTAATGTTGTGAATTGGATACATAGAATAGGTAGAAATGATAGAACTTGGGCTTGCTATGCAAGGTATGAAAAACCCAAGTAAAATGTCTCGGACCTAGATGAGCGAAATGGCCCAAAAAAGATAATGTGGACTGCCTAGAGAATATTATTGCTAGCTGCTAACTGAAATTCAAGATCCTACTCTAAATACTACTTGGAAATACCTGAAAAATTAATCCCAAACTCCTCTCCTCAAATCCACAAAAACCCAAAAATGGTTTTGGCTAATTTTGGGTGATGAGAAAGCCCTCCAAGTGGTGCAAGTGGCTTTTTGGCTTTGTTGTATGCACTACTGAGAAAACACTACTGCTAAATGCCCTCAAATCCACCACTGAAGGAGCCTCCAAGCTTCAATGTGAAATTACCTCTAGAAACCCAATTCCTTCCAATCCTTGGCTCCTTAAATCAGCTCCTCTCCTACACTTTTGTAGGTTTTGCTTAGAAACCCCCACGCATTGCCAGAAATGAGTGAATTCAGCCCATAAGAATGGCCCAACACCATCCTTGCAAATTGTCACCAAAACTCTATCTCCAAAGTAGGAAATACACTTGCAATTTGCCAACTCATCCAACTCACTCTAGTGGCCCTATTTTTTGCTACACAAATTGCCTTTGCACCATGGTAGTACATGCCACAGGAAATTTTGCTGCAATATAGATCAATGGAAGCCTTGGAGTGGACTCCCAAGTATCACCTAGGGAGAAACTCGTAGTTCTCTAAAACTGGGGTGGAATTTCGATTGAAATTCCTATGCTCAGCAAAACTTCAATCCCTTGCACCAAACAGCTCCAAGAGAGGTCAAATTCTGAATTGTAATGGTCAAAAGATGAGCTCCAGTGCTTCCTTTGGTAGCCCCCACATTCCACCAAGAGTTCAATTTTCCCTCTTGGTGTATAGTGCCTCCTTTTTCTAGAGCATGGGACCCATCTACCCACTTTTCCTGAATTCAAAAAGGCCCAAAATTGTCTCCACTGCCAAAATTACAAAATTATGCCACACTTCATCAAATTATCACATATGTGCATTTTACTAAAAATTGTGAAAGGGTGAAATAAGATGTTCAGAGGATATTGACAAGATGGCTATGTGCATTTTGAAATAGACATGGAAAATTTGGTTACATTGAGTTGTTCCCCATGTAATATACTTCATATACAAGATTTTAGGTTCTATCTAGTATGTACTTAAGACACAATTAAGAGCATTTTTTATAAGCCCTAAACGTTGATTTATCCTCTGTATTTCACCCAAATAGCTTCTTTGAGAAAACAATGAACCTTTTGAGAGATGGAAGCAAATCACAAACTTTAGAAATGACGTAACATTGTAGATTACACCTCAAGTTGGTTCAATGTCATCCAAGGACGTAATTCATCACACAGAGAATACATGTTTGAAAACATAGAGTAAAATTTGCATTATGGATTTTTTACATACAATGTAATATCTCGTTTCCGGGATATCTCTAAAACACGGCAAACTCCAACCAGAGATGGACTGGGAGGGCGTTTACCAGATATGCCGCCTCTGAAAAGAGGACGAAATCTGGAGGCTACCTGGCCCTTTCCAGACTCTGTCTAAGAGTATAGGATAAACACACCAAGTGGTATAGAACTAGAATGCTCAAATATATATAAAAATAATAGTACGTCAACTCATCCAGAGATATAGAGAGGAAATGCTAAGCCATTTTATTAAACTGAGAAATATAATGAAGTACAATAGGTAATCAGAGTGATGGCACCTAAACTTGCTCAAGGCAAGTAAAGAAATACTCTCAGAATACACCAAAAATGGTTGCTCTCTGAATTGCGTCCCAGCTGCTGGAAAACTGCTGTGTAGCTGCTACCACTGAAATGAACTAATAACTAGGGGCTGCTCCCCTTGCCGGAATGAGCTGAAAATCTGGAATCCTCCTCTACTCACCAATCCCGACAAAACCCAGAAACCATATCAGAAATGCCCGACCTCCGAAAAACACCCCCTTGGGGAACTACGCTGGCCTCCAAGGCTCTGCGCAGAGGCTAAATAGGAATGGCTGAAATACCACCTCAAACTCCACCAAAATCCTCCCAAAGGCAAAGGCTAATCCTCTGCTCAAAATCTCGGCTCAAATCTCCTGCAAAAACCCCGATCCGGAACACCTCCTAGATGGATTGTGTCCTCCCTCTCAGTGACTGCGCAGTCTCTATGAATGCACAGCTCCGCAACAAAACCCAACACCAAAATCTCCCACAAAATGCTGAAGAAATAACCTTTCCCAAGCAGGCATTCGAAGTCCCCCAGGGCTAAGGGCAAGATCTCCGACCGGAGACACTCAATGCACAAAACAGTGCTGCAGACAGGCTAAACAGCCAGCGTGCTCAAGAAGTCGAAATGACCAACTCAATATCATCAACCATGAATGA
Organism: Pinus albicaulis; assembly: GCA_034641835.2. Classification (NCBI taxonomy): domain Eukaryota; kingdom Viridiplantae; phylum Streptophyta; class Pinopsida; order Pinales; family Pinaceae; genus Pinus; species Pinus albicaulis. The sequence goes on along the minus strand of CM076570.1, from coordinate 995,664,004 downwards.
ATCAAATGAGAAGGCTCCTCCCTCTTTTATAACGTTGGCCTTCCTCCAAAACCCTAAGGCCTATCTCCTCAACGTAGCCTCTCTCTCTTACCACGTGCTCATCCTCATCTGCGCTGTAGCTTCTAGAGCATACGTGGGCCCCCTTTCTACGTGGTGCTTGGCCCCCCTTGGCTCCCCTTTAAGTCACAACGTTGTGCTACTAGGGAGGGTGTTTTATTCCACTAAGTGAGTTAGACTCTCTTCACTCACTTTTTATTTATTAATAAACTATGGACGACAAAATTGAACAAAATCGAATATTCCAATTAGCTGTCGCTAATTAGGAATATTACAGTCTCCCCCGGCAAAATGTTGTTTGTCCTCAAGCAACTGAAGTGATGGATGCTGCAAAATCTTCTCACTCTCCCAAGTGGCATCCTCATCCGGCAAATTCTTCCACCTCACCAAGAATTCTCGGACTGTCCTGCTCTGTAGCTGCCTCTCCCTAGTATCAATAATAGCCTCTAGCTGCAACACCAAATGCCCCTCATCATCCGTGGGTGGTACCTCATCTGTCACTATCACCTGCTGCCCCAGTGCCTTTTTCAGGCATGATACATGAAAAACATTATGAATCTTGTTGCCTTGGGGCAGCTCCAACTCATATGCAACCTGTCCAATCCTGCGTATCACCCTGTATGGCCCATAAAAGCGGGGCTTGAGCTTCTCAGCTCCCTTCTGCTTTAGTGACGACTGTCGGTATGGCTGTAATCGTAGGTAGACCAAGTCCCCTACCTCAAACTGTCTCTCCACCCGACCTCTATCAGCATACAGCTTCTGCTGGTTTTGTGCTGTAGCCATATTATCCTTGAGAGCTCGGAGAATGTCCTGACTCTCTTGGATCCAAATCTTGGCTCTAGGAGCCTTGCTAGCACCGAACATCACATCAGCAAAAGATAAGGAATGATACCCATACAAAGCATAAAATGGTGACATACCAATGGACATGTGATGTGTCGTGTTATAGCGGTACTCCCCCAGATGCAACCACTTCAGCCATGCTCGCTGTTGCCCACTGACATAGTTATGCAAGTAGCCCTCCAGCCACTTGTTAACTATCTCTGTCTGTTCATCCGTCTGTGGGTGATAACTGGTACTCGGTGTCAACTCCGTCCCCACTAACCGGAAAAGCTCCTGCCAAAATCCGCCCATGAAGCGGTTGTCCCTGTCACTGATGATGGTCTTAGGAAGACCATGTAACCTGAAAACCTCTCTGAAGAATAGCTCGGCCACTTGTGCTGCTGTGTAATGCGCGGATATGGCGAAAAAGTGTGCATACTTTGTCAGCCGATCAACGACGACGAAAATACAATCCTTGCCCTGCACCATGGGCAACCCTGTGATGAAGTCCATCGAGATACTCTCCCATTTCCCCTCCGGAATGGGAAGAGGCTACAACAATCCTGCGGGATGGCTCATCTCCCCCTTGTTCCTCTGACAAACATCGCACTCCCTGATGTGCTGGAGTATGTCCTCCTTGAGGCCCTTCCATGAGAACCTCTCTCTAATGGCCCTGTAGGTTTTGGTTAACCCCCGATGCCCTGCCAATGGAGAATCATGTGATGCCTGGAGTATCTTCTTCTTAAGCTGAGATCCCTCAGTCAAGAAGATCCTGTCCCTGTAGTAGATGATCTCATCGACCACCCTATACCTATCATCCGCTACCTGTCCATCCAGAATCTCACATGCAAATCTGTCCTTGGAGTACACTAATAGTCGAGCCCTCCAATCTGTATCCAAGCTCATAAGAGATAACGTGGTTGGTCTTTGTGAAAGGGCATCTGCTACCACGTTATTCTTACCCTTGACATACTCAATGTCAAAGTCATATGCTTGGATCTTACTGATCCACTTCTGCTGCCTCTCCTATAGCTGCTTCTGCTCCAAAAAGAACCTGAGGCTGTTGTGATCAGTCCTCACCCTGAACCTGTTCCCTACCAAATACTGCCGGAATTTGGCCAAGGCATGCATAATGGCCAACATCTCCTTGTCGTATATAGAATACAACCTCTCGTGCGGAAGGAGCTTCCAGCTCTCAAAGGCTATAGGGTGTCCTCCCTGCATCAATACTGTGTCGATCCCCTCTCCTAACACATCACACTCCAAAACAAATGGCTGCGTAAAATCCGACAATGCAAGCATTGGGCAACTACTCATCACCTCCTTGACCCTGTCAAAGGCTCGCTGCGCTGTATCCGACCAACTGAATGCCCCCTTCTTCGTCAAATCTGTAAGGGGTATAGCAAGCTGTGAGAAACCCTTGACGAACTTCCTGTAATAAGTACATATGCCAATGAATCCTCGAAGTTCCGTCACGTTCCTCGGCTCCGGCCAATCCCTGATGGCTCTAATTTTCTCCTCATGGACTCTCACTCCGTCCACTCCAATAATGTGACCCAAATACAACATCTCCGTCATCCCAAACTCACACTTGGAGAGCTTAGCATAGAACTGTTGCTCTTCCAAGATATGTAGTACTACCTCTATATGCTGGAGATGCTCCTCCCAAGTCTTGCTATATATGAGTATGTCATCGAAGAAGACCAATACAAACTTTCTCAGATGACTGCGGAAGATATGGTTCATGCAAGACTGAAAAGTAGCTGGTGCATTGGTTAGCCCAAAAGGCATAACCAAAAACTCAAAGTGCCCATAATGACACATGAAGGCGGTCTTGGGAATGTCCTGTTCCCTCACGCGAATCTGATGGTACCCCGATCTCAAATCAATCTTAGAGAAGAACTTGGCTCCTCTCAGCTCATCCATCAACTCATCGATCCTGGGTATAGGATACCTGTTCTTCAGGGTCTTCTTGTTCAGGGCCCTGTAGTCAATGCACATCCTCAAGGTGCCATCCTTCTTCTTCACCAACACCACGGAAGAAGCAAACGGACTCGTGCTCGGTCTGATGTGCCCAAGAGCCAACAACTCCTGGATGGCCCACTCAATCTCATCCCGATAGGCTTTGGGATGCCTATAGGGGGTAGTAATTACCGCCTGAATGCCCTGCTCAAGCTCTATGATGTGCTCGAACCCTCGGTCTAGTGGCCACCCTGGTGGTATATCCCCAAACATTGCCTCATACCTGTCAAGGATGGCCTGTATATCTGGATGAACTCCCTGACCTGTGGTCTCTGCCTCTGATGCCCACAACTCAACCACCCACTCTATGTCTCCCTTCCGGAAATCTGCCTCCATCCGATGTGCCAAAACAGTCTGAGGTGGGTAAGTGTGCATCCCGCGGATCTTCTCGTGCTTCCCAGTCTTCTTATCATCCCACTCCATCTCTAAGGCCTCCCAGTCTGTGGTGACCTTCCGCAGAGTTATCAACCACTGAACACCCAATACCACATTGGTATCTGGTATGTTGACCACGAAAAAGTGATCGGTCACGGTGTAGGTACCCATCGTCACTGCCAACTCTGGAAAATACCGGGCACACTGCATCGTCTGGGCTCCTGGGACCAAAACTGAAAATCCGTCAAAGCTCTCGGTCGGTATACCTCTCCGCTTGACCATCTGTGCATCAATGAAGTTGTGGGTTGCCCCACTGTCAACCAAAACTGACACTCGTTGGCCACGTACTATCCCTCGTACGTGCAGCGTCAAATACTTGGGAACTCCTCGCAAGGCTACAAGAGTCCCTCCTGTGGGTGCAAAAGCTGCACCTCCTATCCCTAGAGGTGGAGGTGGCAACTGATCCTGGGCCATCTGACTATCTCCTACCTCCTCATCATCCCCCTCATCCTCTTCCCCGCTATCATCAGAGAAGACCTCAATGAAGTGCGCTTTGCCAGCAGCACACCTATGCCCTGGTGCCCACGGCTCCTGACAAGTGAAGCACAACCACTTCTTCCTTAGCTCCCTCCTAGCATCATCATCTATCTGTGCCCGTCCTGGATTCCCCTTTGGAGGTGGAACCCTCACATCTTTCCCCTTGGACTGGAAACCCTATCTCTGGGGGTAAGGTGTACGAGTCTTGGGCAATGCATCTTGTAAATCCCTCGTCCTGCTAATAGCATCCTGGAGTGTAGCTGGTCTAATAGATCTCACTAAACCCCGAAGTGGCTCTGCTAACCCCTCCACAAACATATAGATCATCCGTGCTGCGGATAGATCTGGGACAATCACTGAAACCCTCAATAAATCTGCAATGTATGTCTCGGGGCTCCCAGTCTGCTTGAGCCTCGTCAGCTCAACAGAGTGCTATTCTGGATCTCTCCGGTCAAATCGCTCCATCAATCTCCTGGTAAACTCGGCATACGTCGTCACTGTAGAGTGTCCGAGTGTGACCATCCCATGGAACCACCAGTCCTGGGCCTCACCATCCAAATGTAATGTCGCCACCTTGATGGCTTCTGTCTCTGACATCTGGTTAAGCTAGAAATAGATGTCCAGCTTCTCCACCCAAGACTTTGCCGACCTGTTTGATGACCCATCAAACGTAGGCAAATGGAATCTGCTAGATGTGCGGTGGCTATCTCCATCATGATAATGCCGGTGCCCTCTATGATGGTCGCGGGGTCTACTGTCCCACTGGAGTTGAACAAAATCTCGAAATGAAATAGCATCCCTGAACTCCTGCCCATATGCCTGATACTCTGCGAAATATTCGCCCATGTGTCCCGGCTCTGCCTCCTGCTAGGCTCCTGCCCCTGTGTCTGCTCCCAAGAAAGTGGGCATGGTAGAGCGGGTAGGTGCACGTGAAGCCATCGGCTGAGTAGTATCACGCTGAGCAGTACCATGCTTCGGCAAATGGTGAGATGTACCTGATCCCTCACCTACCTAGAATACTCGTGGGGTATCACGCTGTCTAGCCTCTACAGCGGTGAATCTCTGACCCATCACCTCAATCTGCCTCGCTAAATCCTGCACCGATTTGAGGAGTGCCTCCCCAAACTGTTTGGCCTCAGTGTCATCTGCCATCGGCTCTCTCTGCTTTGAATCTAACACAAGCTCATCCTGCTCTGCGTCTATCACAGGCTCCCCCTACTCTGTGTCCACCACTCAAACACAGTCTCCCTCTCCGTAGGTGTTCTCCAACCTACGCTCACGATCTCTGTACTTCCTGCCTCTGTAACAAATATATGGCCTCTTCCCCAGTGTCATAGACAACTAGCTCCACAGGCTGAGCCAAAACTATGCTCTGATACCACTGTAATATCCCGTTTCGGGGATATCTCTAAAACACGGCAAACTCCAACCAGAGATGGACTGGGAGGGCATTTACCAGATATGCCTCCTCTGAAAAGAGGACGAAATCTGGAGGCTACCTGGCCCTTTCCAGACTCTGTCTAAGAGTATAGGATAAACACACCAAGTGGTATAGAACTAGAATGCTCAAATATATATAAAAATAATAGTGCAGCAGACATATAATAACATAAAAAGAATGTACGGGAACTCATCCAGAAATACAGAGAGGAAATGCTAAGCCATATTATTAAACTGAGAAATATGATGAAGTACAATAGGTGATCAGAGTGATGGCACCTAAACTTGTTCAAGGCAAGTGAAGAAATACTCTCAGAATACACCAGAAATGGTTGCTCTCTGAACTGTGTCCCAGCTGCTGGAAAACTGCGGTGTAGCTGCTACCACTGAAATGAACTGATAACTAGGGGCTGCTCCCCTTGCCGGAATGAGCTGAAAATCTGGAATCCTCCTCTACTCACGAATCCCGACAAAACCCAGAAACCATATCAGAAATGCCCGACCTCCGAAAAACACCCCCTTGGGGAATTACGCTAGCCTCCAAGGCTCTGCGCAGAGGCTAAATAGGAATGGCTGAAAAACCGCCTAAAACTCCACCAAAATCCTCCCAAAGGCAAAGGCTGATCCTCTGCTCAAAATCTCGGCTCAAATCTCCTGCAAAAACCCCGATCCGGAACACCTCCTAGATGGACTGCGTCCTCCCTCTCAGTGACTGCGCAGTCTCTATGAATGCATGGCTCCGCAAAAAAACCCAACACCAAAATCTCCCACAAAATGCTGAAGAAATAACCTTGCCTGAGCAGGCGCTCGAAGTCCCCCGGGGCTAAGGGCGAGATCTCCGACTGGAGACACTCAATGCACTAAACAGTGCTACAGACAAGCTAAACAGCCAGCGTGCTCAAGAAGTCGAAATGACCAACTCAATATCATCAACCATGAATGAATCAAATGAGAAGGCTCCTCCCTCTTTTATAATGTTGGCCTTTCTCCAAAACCCTAAGGCCTATCTCCTCAACATAGCCTCTCTCTCTTGCCACGTGCTCATCCTCATCTGCGCAGTAGCTTCTAGAGCATACGTGGGCCCCCTTTCTACATGGTGCTTGGCCCCCCTTGGCTCCCCTTTAAGTCACAACGTTGTGCTACTAGGGAGGGTGTTCTATTCCACTAAGTGAGTTAGACCCTCTTCACTCACTTCTTATTTATTAATAAACTATAGATGGCAAAATTGAACAAAATCGAATATTCCAATTAGCTGTCGCTAATTAGGAATATTACATACAACTAACAAGTTTTGATTACCGCATGCGTTTTGGAGTTTAATTCATGAGGATGTTGGTTAAGGAACTCAAAAAGACTTGAAGAATTCCATCACATGTGACAATAAAAGAATGGAGGCTCTAATGATGAGCCAACATAATCAAATTAGTAAAAACAACTTCAAAACCTTGAATTTGTAGATGCATTCTTGAAATATAGGCATTTGAGGATGACTTGGGTTAATAAGACTTATTTTAATGGATGATTAATTACCCTTCTTGTATGGTACATAGTTATGAGAGCAACGCATTGTTAGTAATATGACTGAGGGTGTGGTGTTGTGTGGGTGTACAATGCATATTTTCAAGGATTAGTATTGTTATTCTAAATGATGAATTAATGATCATATATGACTACATCATAGATCCAAAGGAATATTTGTAGGAAATCTGATTAGTTTATTGAATGATCATCCACAACTTTATCATAGGTGGTCAAAGAGAATTGTAAAGATGATAAACGGTGAATTCATGAAGTTTGGTCCCCCTTCTATTGAAAATTTGAAACTAGTATTGAAGCAATTATATGATAAATCAATGGTGTCTTTATGCTCTCTCTCTTCTTCAATAGGTTGATCCCATTGTTACTGTTGCTATCTTTCTTTATAATTGAGTCAATTAGTTTTCACTTGCAGTAATGTAAATATCTTCCCTTTGTCTATGGTAACATCTATGTACTGAAGTTGTAATTGGATCCTCGTAATTCCTGTCATATGGAGTTATGTAAATTAGTACCAATGATCAGAATATGCTGGTCTGCAGCTCATGGTTAATGTTGTTTCCAATTTTCCCACTTACTGGATATGTTTACACTAGTGAGATTGTGTGTAGTGAAATTTCCTCACATATTAGTATCTATGTGCCAAACATTGATATGAATATTAACATACCTAATATTCTAGGATTCATTCTACGCACAATTCATCTATTATATTTTTCCACTACCAGTTCAAACTGCTATTTTAGCTCCAATTGTGAGTCCATAGCCCAAAAAGTGGGCACCAATCATGGCTAATCCAACCATGAAATATCTTATTTCGTTATTGTAGTTTCATGGAATTTGTGAAATATTTGAGGTTTATAGCCTCATTGAAGTTGATTTAGGGAAGCCACACTTGAGCTACAAAAGAAATAGCGAGAAGTGAGAGGAATAGTCATTGTAGTGATAGTGAGCAACACTCTTGCGTACCTCCAAGGTTGAAATGATTGGTATTAGGGACTTTGTATTTTGTAGCGTGATTTTAGGTTCCGGTTGTCTAAATGGCCTCTAATTTCCCATCTATATGACCATTATGATCATTATTAGGATAGACACAAATTTTCAAAATCACATTGAACAAGGAGACGTTGACGCCACACTGGATAGAATAATACATGGTAGTAATGAATGAGAGAAAGAAGAACTAGTATTATATATTGAAATACTAGATTGATCAACATTGCAACTGATATTTCTCTCTCCCCCATCACCTAGTCGATCGATATTCTCTCCCATCATCATTCATCATGCTTCTACTACTACCAATGAAACATAGCATGGAAAATACCCACTAATTAACCATTGAACTAGCTAAAGATTTTTGGTTGAGGATCTTTGAGGACACCACTTCAAGGTATGGTCATGTAAAATATTTAATCCAAGACAATGGAAGACATGTAGTTAATCTAGTTAAAAGGAATTTTGCAAGAGGTCAAGGGTGCAATGTCGAAAAGTTTGAGCCTTTTTTGTGAAAAGGCTCAAGCATACCTGTAATATATTTCTTGATTTATGAAGGGTCCCATGTAAGAGTTTAGAATGCAATGTTAAGTGATGGTCCACCTACAACAACTAAGAAATTAGAATGCAAAAACCAACAAGAGGAAAATTTTGAATTTTTAGCTTAGGTTTCAATGGTTTCAATGGTCTCAAGGTCGAAGAACAATGATATAATTGAGTTGGTGAGCTCAATCAATTCTCTAGAGGTGACAATTCATGTAAGTCAATAAGAAAACATGATAAGAAAATGAAGAGAAATGGTGTGAAGGCCATTTTCGTCATAAGTAATGTAAGCTAATTCTGAAGTGGTTTTGACATCAATTTTCTCCACAAAAATAAAAATAAAATAAAAAAACAAAAAAACAAATTGGGGCCAACTTCAGTGTAAGTAATAAAATGAGAGAAAAAAATCTTCAACACCCCCACGCTATGGTTGTACTACCATACGAAGAGCTTCAAAGTCATCTTCTAGAGTTGGGCAACATAAGAGACAAGATATGAACAAAATAAGTGCCAATAAAAATTCCAAGGAGACAATTCACAAGGACATTCTCATTCAATCTCAAATCTATTGATTTTTGTAGCATCGGATGTGCTCTAGCCTCAAGAATTTGCAAGCAGGCTAGGACACATGCATTCTCGAAGACCCATAAATTGTTTTGGGAAATTTCACTTGGAGGAGGTCTAATTAAAATAATTAATTATATTTAATGCATGCCTAAGTCTAAACTTAGGAAATTAAAATAATTAAAGGGTATTAATTAACCTGGGTGTGAATCTTATAGATGAAGACGAAGATTGATTCAATTATCTGAGCCATTGATTAGGATCTAATCTAGGCTGTTGAAATTTCAACGAGAAGATTATAAGAAGGAGCTCGATGGGCACTTGGAGAACACATCAAGTGAGAGATCTAGAGATCGAATTCTCAAGAGAGCAGTGCAGTAGTTGTTGGAGGAAGATCAAGTTGATTTCTTACAATGAGGGGTAGGGATAGTGGCGGGTGGAAGTTTTCATGATCCTGTGAATATAGAGCAAAGGAGGCGGAGTGAGATCCAGAGAGGCAGTGCAAAGCCATGTTGGGTAGCACAGAGTCACGCTAAGGCAGCACAGAGCTCGAGAGGAGATCCACAGTTTTTCTGAGGAGCAGTCCAGATCTAGTGTCGGGAGTCAGGGTGTGAGACCGGAGGGTCAAAGATATGAGCATCCAGTCGGTAAATCGATCACCCGGAGGAGTGATGCAGTCCCTAGGATTTGTGAAGCAGAGACAGCGTAGTGACAGCGCAGAGGCAACTTGGGGCTAGCCATTCAGAGGCTGGATTAGTGTCGGATCACCAGAGATAGTGTGAGGTTATTTCTCACTTCTTTTCTGCCAGTTTATTCTCTGTATTGGATTTCCAGTTTGGGCATCCAAAGGTTTGTATTTAGAAACTACAGCATAACAATAAAAACCCTCAGTTGTTGCACTAGTTTTCTTGCATTGGGTTTTTCCAGGAACATTTGTCCAAAAATAACGATGTCCTTTGTGTGTTTTTTCATTCTTATGTTGCATTTTGTTTTCGCAACAATTTATATTTGTGAAGGTTGTAGTGTGATGTATTCAGTGTTTGCCATAGGAAACTGCAAATAAATTGTTAAGTTAAAATTAACAATTAGGTTAACATTTTCCAGTTGCTACAACAGGATTCCAGTTTTAGGAATTTTCACATGGTATCAGAGTGCAGGAAGATCTCAGAAGCAGAGCTGAAGGAGGATGTCACAGAGTTGCATATGCAGCAAAACAAAACCCCAGAAGGGTTGCGTAGTCCATAGCTAGGTGGACTAATTTCATGGAAAATTCTTCTCTGAGTGAGTTGACAGAGAAGAAGACTTTCCAAATCGAGATTTGTCAGAGGCAGAGGGAGAAACACAGTAACTTCAGCACAGAGTAGATCTTCATCTGGGACGTAGATTTTCTGCAGTAGTTTGCTAGTGCAAGAAACCGTCAGGAGGAAAGAAGAGCACATTGAGGGAATTCTAACCTTAGAGAATTTCTTGCCCATAAATTCTAATTTCCCACGCAAAAGCAGTGGTAGCAGAGAGGCATTTTGCTCATTTCAGTAGGGAGTGCGTAGAACCAGTTAATAGCAGCAAAAGGGTTAGATGTTGAATTTGACTTTGTTTTGGGTGAGATGGCATCAACCGGGTTAACAGATCAGGATCGATTGGATGGTGCCTCCAAATATGTGTTGATTTCTGGTAGCATCGGATGTGTAAGTCTCAAATTTTGCAGGGAGGCTTGGACACATGTATACCAAAATACCCATAAAGCGTTTTGGGAAATTCCACCCGGATGAGGTTTTATTAAAATAATTAATTGTTTTTAATGGGAGCCTAAGTCTAAACTTAGGGAATTAAAATAATTAAAGTATATTAATAGAACTGGGGGTGGATCTTCTAGAAAAAGACAGAGATTGAGTCAATATGATCTAAGCAGTTGATTATGTTTTAATCAGGGTCGCTGGTTATCCAACAAGAAGATTATAACAAGGACTTCGATGGACATTTGGAAAACACATCGAAAGAGAGTCTAGAGATCGATCTATCAAGTGAGCAGCGCAGAGCAATTAGAGGATTGATCGAGTTGATTCTTGCAGTGAGGGGCAAAGATAGTTTCGATTGGAAATATTTCCTGAGCTGGGAATACATCGCAGAAAAAGCAAAGAAGGGAACGCAGAAGAGGCAGCATTGAGCCTCTGAAGAGATCCGCAATTTTGATGAGGATCAGTGAGATCCAGTGCCAGAGTGTCGGGGTGTGAGACCGGAGGGGCAGAAGATCAACATCCAGCTAGCAGAAGGACTAGCTGAAGGGAGTGATGCAATCCCTAGCCAGAGTGACGCAGATTTGCGCAGAGGCAGCGTGGGGCTCACCAGTTGAGGGTTTGGTTAGTGTCGGATCTCCAGTGTTAATGTGAGGACATTTTCTCACTAACTCTCTATTAGGTATTTTCTCTGTATGGATGGCCAGTAAGGCATCCTAGATTGTATTCAGAACTACTACTTAATAATACAAACCCTCATCTACTACATCGGTTTTCCAGCATTGGGTTTTTCCGAGGACATTGGTCCAAAAATAACAGTGTCATATGTGTGTTTTATTTTCTTCTTTCTCACTACTTCTCTTCCACATTTTATTTATTTAGTGAAGGTTGTAGTGTATTTTCTTCAGTATTTACTTATATAACACAATAAATAGCTTATATAAATTAACAAGTAGGAGAAGTAATATCAATTTGTTGCAGTAGGGGTTTCGATTGAGGAATTTTCACATTGTATCAGAGCGCAGCTGAAGCAAGAGAGCAGATCGGAAGAGTTCAACGTTGAAGAGAAAGAGGGAGATCAAATAACTGCGTACAAAATAGATCGAATCCCCAAGGGACTGCACAATCCAAGCCAGGAGGGGCAATATTTACGAGGAAGTCTCTCTCTGAGTGAGTCGACAAAGAGGTAGGACCTTCTAGTTCGTGATTTGTCAGCGGTAGAGGGAGCTGTGCAGAGCAGTTTCCTCGTGGGACACATTATTTTGCTTCAGCGTTTGCTAGTGCAAAAAGCGTCAGAAGAAGGAAGAGAAGCATACTGAGGGAATTTTGACCTCAGAGAATGATTTCTTATGCAGAAGCGGAAGAGATCGAGATATATTTTGCTCACACCAGTAGGGAGTATGTAGATCCAGCTGTGCAGAGGGTTAGAGGAAACATTCGACATTTGGTTGGTGAGATGCCAGTCAATGGGCTCCTTGATCAAGATTGGTTGGAGGGTGCCTCCAACTACATGATCTAGCAGGAAAGTATCAAGTGTCTTCTAGACGAGCATGTTCTCAAGACTTTCACCGACAGTGTGGCAGTTATCCCCGTGGATGCAGATCCATTGAAAGCCTACAAGAAGAATATGGCAAAGACAAAGTGGTTGTTCCTCGACAGAGTGAAGGATCACGTAGTATGTCACATCACTGGCAAAGGGACTGCTAGAGAGATGTGGGAGGCCTTGGAAACGCTATATCAAGGATCTTTCAAGGAGCGGAATATGTTCTTGCAAGAGAAGATGCGATCTACAAGGATGCAGAAAGGAGAACGCATTGATCCATTCCTTGCGAAGCTTCAAGAAAACCGAGATCAATTGGCAGCTATAGGAGCAATGCCTCAAGGAACCAAGATGGTTAGAATAGTTCTTAATTCATTCTCAGAAGAATGGCATGTATTTGTATAGAGAATCCTGGGTAGAGAAAGGTTTCCTGATTGGGAATCAATGTGGGCCACTCTTCAGCAGGAAGAGATGAGATGAGACATGATCAAGTGCAAACTTGATGGCAACAACAGCAGTGGGTCGAAACACAAGGAGGAGGAAGAGAATGCAGCCCTTGGATCTAAGGTAAAACAAGAGAAGTGAAGGCGGAAAAAGGACGTCTTGAAGATCAAATGTTTCCGGTGTGGTGAATTTGGTCACTATGCTACGCAATGTCCTATCAAGAAGAAGGACAAGGATGAGAAACATGATCTGTAAGCTGCAACTGCAAGGATCGAGTAGGAGTTCACAATGATTGCCCAAATATCTCCTAGGGAGAATTGGGGTGATCTAGAACTGTAGTTTGAAAGAATTGCAGTTGGGCAGGAACCTTGAGGAGTCCACCTCATAGATCAATACCTTACTACGGGAGCCCAAATCAACAGTAGCAAGATGGACAAGTGTCAGTTGATGCAGAGGAGTGTCGGAATGACAGTGCAGTGGCTAGGAGGGACAAAGACCGAGCAGCACAGAGCAGAGTTGGTAGCATTGAAAATGGCACAATGCAGAGTCAGTAGCAGCACAGAGCTTCAGAGGGTCAGCGAAGAGACTAGCAGCAGTCAGATCTTCATTATCAAATGCATCATGTTGAACACTTCAATTTTTGGATGTTTTTATTGTGAAAGTTTATGAATATCTCAAACAAAAACCCTACTGTTAATTTTCAGATTTACTTCTCCTACTTTCATTAAGTTATTAATGTGAAATATTCAGCATTAACATCGAAGTAAATACATCAACAGCCTACACATACAGATCTAAACTGAATACATGCACAAATGACAAAGTGACACACGAGGATTTTTTGGACAACTGTCCTCGGAAAAACCCAATGCGGGAAAACTGGTCTTTTGGCTGCTGGAGGGTTTTATTATTAAGTAGAATCTAAGTACAAAAAATCTGGACACCAATTGGTTAACCCAACAGAGAAATAAAATTGCAGTTATACCTATGTTCTGGAGACAGAAAAACTGACGGATTCACACCCTCAAATGGGATTTACTGAACTCAGCCCTTTTTAGTCTTTAGAAACCCCAGCGCTGCTCTGAAGCCCTTCGTGTCATCTCTGCTAGCCTGCGTTAGGCCCTGCGCTGCTTAGGAAGGGTCCGCGTCACCCCAGACTAGGTTACACTGCCTTGACTGGGCCTGCGTCAGCCCTGCTGGCCTCTTGCTGTCTCTACGCTGCCCTTTCTCAGCCTACGTCAGCCCTGCATAGCCCCTGAAGCCTCTGCGTTGCCCCTGCTGGGCTGTGGCAGCTCTGCATAGCTGCTTCCCTCTCTGCGTTGCTCAGTCTGCTGCTTCTCTACATCTTGTTGCACTCTTGGCTTGGGATCAATCCATCACTCTCACCAATACTACACCTCGCTGTAGCTGAAATACTTCTGAAATTTTTAGCAAACCACGCCCTAGAATTTCTACTTAGTCTTAGTGCTCTGCCACTGTGTGTGTTCTCCAACTGACCCCAAGCCTTCTTCTTATAATTTTCTTGTTAAAACATCAACGGTCGTGATACAATCTTAAATCAATGGCTAAGATTAGAAGATGCTTGATCCATGTGACTTAAGACATTTTTCATCACATGTTTAATTTAATTAACTTTAATCTTTTAATTTTCTTAATTTAGACTTAGGGTCCTTAATTAAAAAGATTAATTAATTAAATATTTTTTAAACATGATGGAATTTCTTAAATTGCTTTATGGGTCTTGGAGATCTCATGTACTCTAGTCCCTCCAATAAGTTTGGGAGCTAGAGCACATTTGATGCTACCCCAACACCTCAAAATCTCAACAGTCCCTCTTAGCGAGGAATGTGCTCTAGCAACACTACTTCACCCCAAAGTTCTACATTGATCTCTGGTGTGGGTCTCTATGTTGATGCTTGGCCTGCTGCCCTTCATCACTGCGCTGCTGCTGCTCTCCCATACAGCTGCCCGTGACGCTGCCACCGCCACTGCTACATCCATACTACAGCTCCCTCTCAGTTTGCTGCATCGTGCTGCCAACTGCTGCACTACAACTCAGTTGTTGAGAGTAAGCAACTGAAGTTCTCCTGCCCAATATTTGGCAAAAAAGTCAGTTGGGTTGCATCTTCATCACTAAAGCTCCATAGTTCGTTGCTCTGTGCTGACATCTGGAGGCTTTTGTGCTGCTACAGCTCTGCACTGCATAAGCATACCTCCTTTGCGCTACATCTGCGCTTTAGTCCCCTACACTGTTGTTGTGTTGCGATGTCCTCTTGAACCCTCTGCGCTGCTGCAGCTCTACACTACGTAAGCAAGCCTGCTCTACACTGTTGAAGTCACATCAGACCCTCTGCGTTGTTGCCACTACGCTGTTGCTACATCTTCACTACGCTACTTCCTCTCAGCATCCAACTCTGCCTTTGCTCCATCTGTGATTCTCTGCACCCACTGCTCCACTTGCCCCGCTACCGTCTTAAGGCTCCCGTAGCTCGTATGTGATCCAAGAGTTGGGCTACTCAAGGATGTTGCCTTTTCACTCTGTAGCTACTTTACAAATCCATCTCGCCCCACTTTTGTGGTTCATGAGCGCTCATGGCTATGTCATCTTCAGAGCCATCGTCTGCCACAACAGCCTTGGAGCTAGAAGCTTCCTTGTCCTTCTTCTTCTGACGACAATTGCTGGTGAAATGTCCTAGTTCGCCGCACTAGAAACACTTGATCTTCTATCGATCACGCTTCTTTCTCTCTTGTTGCCTCTTTGATGCTAAGGTTGCATCTTCCTCTTCTTCCTTCTTCACTCTACTCGAACCAGTGTTGTACTGTTTCTTCGTCATTCGGCGGATTTCCTCTTGTCGGAAGATAGCCCACATGTTGTCCCAGTTGGGAAGGTCTGCTCTGCCAAAGAGACTTTGGACAAAAGTTTCCCAGTCCTCTGTGACTACATTGAGAACAGTCCTCACCATGACATCGTCATGTACCTTGACTCCCATGCCAGTCCGCTGATCTTCAATCGATTGTAGTCTGGATAGAAAAGGATCGTTCTCCTCTCCCTTGGCCATCATGAATAACCTTAGTTGGTTCTCTAGAAGCATCTTCCTCTAGATGGATCTTCCTTCATATAGTGTGGTTAGAGCCACCCACATCTCATGAGTCGTTGCCTTCTCATCTATGTGTGGGACCACATGATCTTTGACCCCATCCATAATGAAGTAATTGGCATGTGCCATGACCTCTTCATGCTTCTTTAGGAGAAGAGCATCGGTCGACGTGGCCAAGACTTTCTCTACATGCTCCCTCAGGGTGTATGCCTCCATGACTACCAGGATTCTGGCCTTCTAGATTGCAAAATTGGATAGGTCGTCCAACCTATCCTGATCACGTAGTCCATGAGGTGCCATCTGCTCAGAAAATTTGTCGAAATGAATCCTCCTCTCTTTGCAAGAGACTCAGATCTAGGGTCCTTGGCGAAACAAGAACGCTATGCTCCCTCTCACAACTGACTCTCTCTCTTGGAAGTCTGCCAAACAAAATGAATCAGCTCTCTTCGATCCTCTGATCGATCTTCAGACTTCTTTGGCAAGAAATCTTCTGAGAAGTTGTTCTCCTCCCGCTCTTCGTCAACTTAGCTTAGGCTAAATTCTGTACTAACTGAATTTTAACCCCATCAACAACTGCTGAAGGTCTGCAACTCAACTTCTAGCACTCTGAATCAATAATCGGATTCAGGACTGTGTCACCATGGTTGGCCTCTGCGTGAGCAGACAGTCTCAGCGCAGCTTCTGCGTAGTAAGTGCATGGGCCTACGTGGAGATTGTCACCCTGGCCTCTGCTTCCTTCTGCTACTGCGTTGTCCTCTTTGGTCCGGTTTTCTGTTGCTTCTGCTGCTTTCTCTGTTGCTTTCTGCAGCAAAGATTTTTCAGTCTTCTTGCTAGAGATTCAAGCTAGATCTGCGATCGCTCGATACCATGTGAAAATTTCTGAATATCTCAAACAAAAACCCTACTGTTAATTTTCAGATTTACTTCTCCTACTTACATTAAGTTATTAATGTGAAATATTCAGCATTAACATCGAAGTAAATACATCAACAACCTACACATACAAATCTAAATTTAATACATGCACAAATGACGAAGTGATACACAAGGATTTTCTGGACAACTGTACCCGGAAAAACCCAATGTGGGAAAACCAGTCTTCTAGCTGCTGGAGGGTTTTATTATTAAGTAGAATCTAAGTACAACAAATCTGAGCACCAACTGGTTAACCAGACAGAAATAAAACTATAGCTATACCTCTATTCTGGAGATAGAAAAACTGACTGATGGACACCCTCACATGAGGTTTACAGAACTCAACCTTTTTCAGTCTTCAGAAACCCTAGCGCTACTCTGAAGCCCTCTACGTCAGCTCTGCTAGCCTGCATCAGCCCCTGTGCTGCTCAGGAAGGACCTGTGTCACCCCAGATTGGGTTAAGCTGCCCTGGTTGGGCCTGCATCAGCCCTCCTGGCCTCCTGTTGCCTCTACACTGCCCTTTTTGGGCCTGCGTTAGCCCTGCGTAGCCCTGAAGCCTCTGTGCTGCCCCTACTTGGCTGTGGCTGCTCTGCGTAGTTGCTGCCCTCTCTGCGCTTCTAAGTCTACTGCTTCTCTACCTCTTGTTCCACTCTTGGCCTGGGATCAAACCATCCCTCTCGCCAATACTACCCCTCTCTACAGCTGAAACACTTCTAAAATTCTTAGCAAACCACGCCCTATAATTTCAGCGTAGTCTCAGTCAAGGTTGTAGGGGAGTGCCTCCCTCCTATCGAACTCGCTCTCAGAGAGCGCTTCCTCGAACCCGCTCCCAGAGCGAATGCCTAGAGGGTGATATTAATGACAAATTTCCCTATATGAATCTAGAGGTAATGATAAAGATACCTCTAGTTCAATCTATGTTTTTTTGTTTTTTATGTCTAATTCATCATTCTACATGTTTTTGTTGACATATATGCATCAAAATATAAAAAATATATATATTATAAAAAATGATCCCCGAAACACTCCCAGACTGGGAGCTTTTGAAAATGGCGCTCCCGCTCCCGCTCCCCGTTTTCGCTCCCACTCCCAAGTAACCTTGGTCTTAGTGCTCTTGCACTGTGTGTGTTCTCCAACTGACCCCAAGCCCTCTTCTTATACTTTTCTCGTTGAAACATCAACAGCCCTGATCTAATCTTGAATCGAAAATTAACATTAGAAGATGCTTGATCCGTGTGACTTAAGTCATTTTCATCACATGTTTAATGTAATTAACTTTGATCTTTTAATTTTCCTAAGTTAGACTTAGAGTCCTTAATTAAAAAGGTTAATTAATTAAATATCTCTTAAACATGATGGAATTTCTTAAATTTCTTTCTGGGTCTTGGAGATCTCATGTACTCTAGTCCCTCCACAAAATTTGGGAGCTAGAGCACATACGATGCTACCCCAACACCTCAAAATCTCAACATTTATGTTGCAACAGGCAACAGAGTTGTAGTGCAGATGCATTTGGCAACAGTATGCAGGGTTAGAAGCAACATAGATGCAGTAGCATAGTAGTTGATGGGCAGCAGTGTCATACATTAGCAACACAGAGGGAAATGTTACAGAATCAGTGTAATGCTTTAGCAGGATGCATTACTAGAGCACATTCCTCGCTAAGAGGGAGTGTTGATTTTTGGTAGCATCGGATATGCTCTAAGTCTCAAATTTTGTAGGGAGGCTTGGACACATGTATTCCAAAATACCCAGAAAGTGTTTTGGGAAATTCCATCCGAATGATGTTTTATTAAAATAATTAATTATTTTTAATGAGAGCCTAAGTCTAAACCAACGGAATTAAAATAATTAAAGTATATTAATAGAACTGGGTGTGAATATTCTAGCAAAAGATGGAGATCGAGTCAACATGATCTAAGTTGTTGATTATGTTTTAATCTGGGTCGTTGGTTATCCAACAAGAAGATTATAAGGACTTCGATGGGCATTTTAAAAACACATCGAAAGAGAGTCTAGAGATTGATTTCTCAAGTGAGAAGCACAGCGCAGTCGGATGATTGATCGAGTTAATTCTTGCAGTGTGGGGCAGAGATAGTTCCAGTTGGAAATATTTCCTGAGCCAAGAATACATCGCAGAGAAGGCAGAGAAGAGGACGCAAAAGAGGTAGTGTAGAGGCTATGTTGGGTAGCGCAGAGCCATTCAGAGGCAGCGTTGAGCCTCTGACGAAATCCACAAATTTGCTAAGGATCAGTCAGATCCAGTGCTGGAGTGTCAGGTTGTGAGACTGGAGGGGCAGAATATCAGCATCCAACCAACAGAAAGACCAACTGAAGGGAGTGACGCAATCCCCAGCCAGAGTGATGTAGATCTGCGCAAAGGCAACACAAAGGAAGCATGGGGCTCATCAGTTCAGGGTTTGGTCAGTGTCGGATCTCTAGTGTTAGTGTGAGGACATTTTCTCACTAACTATTTGTCAATTATTTTCTCTGTATGGGTGGCCAGTAAGGCATCCTAGATTGTATTCAGAACTACTGCTTAATAATACAAACCCTCACCTACTGCACCTATTTTCCTGCATCGGGTTTTTCCAGGGACATTGGTCCAAAAATAACGGTGTCATATGTGTGTTTGATTTTATTCTTGCTCAGTACTTGTCTTCCACATTTTCTTTATTTCGTGAAGGCTGAAGTGTATTTGCTTCAGTATTTACTTGTAGAACACAGTAAATAACTCTTATAAATTAACAAGTAAGAGAAGTAATATCAGTTTGTTGCAATAGGGGTTTTGATTGAGGAATTTTCACACTGTGATCTGGAATGCAAGGATCTTCTTCCTTCTGGATGAACACAAACTCAAAGCTTATATCGACAATGTAGTAGTTGTCCCTACAGATGCAAATCAACATAAGCAATACAAGAACAAGATGGCGAAGGCAAAGAGGTTGATACTCGATGGAGTTTGAGATCACAATGTTTCTCACATAGTTGGCAAGGACACAGCCAAGCAGATGCGGGATGCACTCGCTATGCTGTACTAGGGGTCTTCCGAGCAACTAAAGATGTACATGGAGGAGAAGCATAGATGTACGAGGATGCAGAAGGGGGAGTGAATAGATCCTTTCCTCACGAGAGTTCAGGATGTCCGGGATTAGCTTGCGGCTATTGGATCCGCACCTCAGGCTACTGAATTTGTAAGTTTTTCCTTGAACAATGTTTCCAAAGAATGGCAAGTCTTCGTCTAGAGTATCCTGGTTAGAGAACACTTGCCAAATTGGGAGAGAGTTTGGGCAGACTTGCTACAAGAAGAGATGAGGCGTGATTTGGTGAAGAGCACCATCAAAGGCATCAACAGCAATGGGACGAAGCCTAAGGAGGAAGAGGAGAACACAACCCTCGCATCAAAAGGACACCAGGAGCAAAGGAGGCGGAAAAAGGATGTCTCGAAGATCAAGTGTTTCGGGTGTGGTGAGCTTGATCACTACGCTACCCAGTGTCCTCTCAGGAAGAAGGGCAAGGAAGAGCAACAAGATCAATAGGCTACATCCATAGAGATCGAGGAGGAGTTTGCCATGATTTCCCAGATACCTCCAAGGGAGAGGTGGGGTGATTTGGTATTGTAGCCCCAGAGAGCTGCAGGTTGGGCAGGATCCTTGAGAAGTCCACCTCTTGGATCATCACCTTACTACGGGAGCCCATAACAGAAATAGCAGGATGGAAAAGTGTCAGTTGGTGCAGATGAGTGTCAAAGTGACAATTGCAATGGCTAGGAGCACCAGAGACTGAGCAGCGCAGAGCAAAGTTGGCAGCAGTGCAGTTGACATAGTACAAAGTCAGTAGCAGCACATAGGTTTTAAGGGGTCAGCGCAGAGACTAGTAGCAGTCAGCACTCGGGTGACAAATGCATCATACTGGACATAGTCGATTCAATATTTTGGATGCTTTTCTGTTGCAACAACAATAGAGATGCAGTGTAGATGCAGTTGGCAGCAGTATGCAGAGTCAGCAGCAACACAGATGCAACATTTGTGCAGTAGTTGGTGGGAAGTGATGCCATACATCAACAACGCAGATGGAGATGTTACAAAGTCAGAGTAATGCTTCAGCAGGTTGAATTGCTAGAGAACATTCCTTGCTAAGAGGGAGTGTTGATTTTTGTACCATCAGATGTGCGCTAGCCTCAAGAATTTGTAGGGAGGCTAGGACACATGCATTCTCCAAGACCCACAAATTGTTTTGGGAAATTCCACCCAGAGGAGGTTTAATTAAAATAATTAATTACTTTTAATGGATGCCTAAGTCTAAACTTAGAACATTAAAATAATTAAAGGGTATTAATTAAACTGAGTGTGAATCTTCTAGATGAAGACGGAGATCAAGTCAAAGATGATCTAAGCCATTGATTACCATCTAATCTGGGTTGTTGAAAGTTCAACTAGAAGATTATAAGGAGCTCAATGCACACTTGGAGAACACATCGAGTGAGAGATCTATTGAATTCTCAAGAGAGCAGCGCAATAGTTGCCGGAGGAAGATCGAGTTGATTTCTTGTAGTGAGGGGCAGGGATAGTGGTCGGTGGAATTTTTCTTGATACGGTGAATACAGAGCAAAGGAGGTAGAGTGAGATCCAGAGAAGCAGTGCAAAGCCACGTTGGGCAGCGTAGAGTCACGATAAGGTAGCGCAAATCCTGAGAGGAGATCCGCAGTTTGGTTGAGGAGCAATCCAAATATAGTACCGAGAGTCGGGGTGTGAGACCGGAGGGTCAAAGATCTGAGCATCCAGTCAGCAAATCAATCATCCAGAGGAGTGATGCAATCCCTAGGAGTTCTGACGTAGAGACAACGTAGTGACTACGCAGAGGCAGCTTGGGGCTAGCCATTCAGAGGCTGGATCAGTGTCAGATCGCCAAAGATAGTGTGAGTTTATTTCTCACTTCATTTATGCTAGTTTATTCTCTTTATTGGATTGCCAGTTTGGGCATCAGAAGGTTTGTATTCATAAACTACTGCATAATAATACAAACCCTCTGCTATTGCACTGGTTTTCGCACATTAGGATTTTCCGGGAACATTTGTCCAAAAATAACGGTGTCCATTGTGCATTTATTTATTTCCTGTGCTATATTTTGTTTCTGCGGCATTTTATATTTGTGAAGGTTGTAGTGTGATATATTTCGTGTTTGCCATAGGAAACTACAAATAAATTGTTAAGTTAAAATTCACAATTAGGTGAACATTTTCCAGTTGCTGCAATATGATTCTAGTTTTAGGAATTTTCACATGGTATCAGAGCGCGGATGAAGCAGGAAGAGCTCAGAAGCAGAGCTGAAGGAGGATTTCAAAGCGCTGCGTAGGCAGCAGATTGAAACCCTAGAAGGGCTATGCAGTCCATAGCTAGGAGGGCTAATGTCGTAGAAAATTCTTCTCTGAGTGAGTCGAAAGAGAAAAACACTTTCCAGATCGAGATTTTTCAGAGGCAGAAGGAGCTGCACAGCAGCTTCAGCTGTGAGCAGATCTTTAGATGGGACGCAAATTTTCTGCAGTAGTTTGCTAGTACAAGAAAGCGTCAGGAGAAAAGAAGATCCCATAAATTCTAATTTCCCACACAGAAGCAACAATAGTCGAGAAACATTTTTCTCACTCCAACAGGGAGTGCATAGAACCAGTTAGCGATTGCGTATAGGGTTAGAGGCAGTGTTTGAAATTGTTTCTGGGTGAGATCGCATCAAATGGGCTAAGAAATCAGGATCGATTGGAGGGTGCCTCCAACTATGTGATCTGGAAGTGAAGGATCTCCCTCCTTCTGGATGAAAACGATCTCAAATCTTAGATCGACAATGTGGTAGCTATCCCTACAGATGAAGATCAACATAAGTAGTACACGAACGAGATGGCGAAGGCGAAGAATTTGATACTTGATGGAGTTCGAGATCACATTGTTTCACACATAGATGACAAGGACACAACCAAGTAGATGTGGGATGCGCTTGCTATGATGTACCAGGGGTCTTCCGAGCAGTGGAAGATGTACCTGGAGGAGAAGCTTAGATGTATGAGGATGCAAAAGGAGGAGTGAATAGATCCTTTCCTCACGAGACTTCAGGATGTCCAGAATCATCTTGCGGTTGTAGGATCCGCACCTCAGGCTAGTGAATTTGTACGTTTTCCTTGAACAATGTTTCCAAAGAATGGAAAGCATTCGTCCAAAGTATCCTAGGCAGAGAACACTTGCCAAATTGGGAGACAATGTGGGCAGACTTGCAACAAGAAGAGATGAGGCATGATTTGGTGAAGAGCATCATAGGAGGCAGCAACAACAGTGGGACGAAGCCTAAGGAGGAAAAGGAGAACGAAACTCTCACATCAAAAGGGCAGCAAGAGCAGAGGAGGCGAAAAACGGATGACTCGAATATCAAGTGTTTTAGGTGTGGTGAGCTTGATCACTACGCTATCCAGTGTCCTCTCAGGAAGAAGGAAAACGAAGAGAAACATGATCAACAGGCTGCATCCGCAAATATTGAGGAGTTTTCCATGATTTCCCACATACCTCCAAGGGAGAGGTGGGGTGATTTGGTATTGTAGCCGCAGAGAGCTACAGGTTGGACAGGATCCTTAAGGATTCCACCTCTTGGATCATCACCTTGATACGAGAGCCCATAACAAAAGTAGCAGGATGGACCAGTGTCAGTTGGTGCAGAGGAGTGTCGGAGTGATAGTTGCAGTGGGTGGGAGTGCCAGAGACTGAGCAGCGCAGAGCAGAGTTCGCAACAGTGCAGTTGGCGCAGTGCAGAGTCAACAACACCACAAATGTTTTAGGTGGTTAGCACAGAGGCTAGCAACAGTCAGGACTCGAGTGATAGATGCATCAAACTGGACACAGTTGGTTCAGTATTTTAGATGCTTTTCTATTGCAACATGATAGATTTGTAGTGCAGATGCACTTGGCAGCAGTATGCAGAGTCAACAGTGGCACAGATGCAGCATTTGTGCAGTAGTTGGTGGGCAGTGATGCCAGACATCAACAATGCAGAGGGAGATGATACAGAGTTAGAGTAATGCTTCAACAAGTTCCATTGCTAGAGCACATTCCTTGCTAAGAGGGAGGAGGTTTAATTAAAATAATTGATTATTTTTAATGGATGCCTAAGTCTAAACTTAGGAATTTAAAATAATTAAAGGGTATTAATTAAACTGGGTGTAAATATTCAAGATGAAGATGAATATCGAGTCAAAGATGATATGAGCCATTTATTAGGATCTAATCCGGGCCGTTGTGACGCAGAGACAGCGTAGTGACTGCGCAGAGGCTGCTTGGGGCTAGCCAATCAAAGGTTGGATCAATGTCAAATCGCCAGAGATAGTGTGAAGTTATTTCACACTTCATTTCTGCCAGTTTATTCTCTGTATAGGATTTCCAGTCTGGGCATCCAAAGATTTGTATTCATAAACTACTGCATAATAATACAAACCCTCAGTTGTTGCATCGGTTTTCCTCCATTGGGTTTTTCTAGGGACATTTGTCCAAAAATAATAGTGTCCATTGTCTGTTATTTCTTTCCTGCACTATATTTTGTTTCTACAGCATTTTATATTTGTGAAGGTTGTAGTGTGATGTATTCAGTGTTTGTCGTAGGAAACTACAAGTAAATTGTTAAGTTAAAATTAACAATTAGGTGAGTATTTTCCAGTTGCTGCATAGGGTTCTAGTTTTAGGAATTTTTACAAAATCAAAATCCTTATAAGTTTTATTAATAAAAGTCTAGTTCAACATGCAGTGATTTTTGAAAAATGCAGCAAGAAATTCTCAATTTGATTTTGCCTTGATTAAATTGAGAAAATTCAAATTTCCACATGAACAAACAACTTGGACGCAGTTAACTTGTGTGACATGGCTTGTTTCACCTAGTTTACTCAGTAAATTCGAGTTGGGGGAGTTACAGTTCAGTTAAGTATGTGTGATTGATAATTTGTAGTAATCAAGGTCAGTTATCTCAGGTTGTTTTTAGTTAAACTAGTTCTAACTATTGGAGGAACTAGTGGAGGGTCAGTTATGCAATGGGACTTCATTCAAACTCAGTGATCATCTAGTTAACTGTTCAATCAACTCAAAATAGCTAGTGCATGAAGAGAATTCGAGTTCCCCAGGCTTGCTGGACATTCCAAGGCAGTGTAACATCAGTTCTAGACTAGTCTTGAGTGTACAGATGTTGCATGCAGTCATATGATTATCCTAAGGAATTGCACAATCCATTTTGGAAAAATTCCTAAATAAGAGGGGTCTAATTTCTCAAGGGACAACGCAAGGAAATAGGAGCTCAAGCAGAGGCGAAATTTGACTAAGTTTGGGTCAGAGCTTCTCAATGAGAAAAGAGATAGATTTTTCACTTGCAGGTTGTGCTCAGTGTGAAAATTTCTGAATTTACTAAACATAAATCCTAGAGCAGTAATCTGATTTACTTCTCCTTCTTATTTTATTAACTTAACAAGTTATTTTTCTGAATAATACATGAAAAATTTCGAAGTAAATACACTTCTTCCTACACAAATATACATATCAAGTACTGAAGAAATAAGCACATTCAACAAAGGACACAAGATTTTTCGAACAAATGTCCTCGGAAAAACATAATGCGGGAAAACCGGTAAGCTCTGCACTAAGACTGCATCACCCTTCAGTGTGGTTGCGTCACCCTTTCCGATCTGCGAAATACAAGCCCGATTTTTCCCACTGAAATGCTAGCGCTGCCCCTTCCGACTCTACGTCAGCTCCTCTAGGCCTGCGTCACCCCTCTGAGCCTGCGTGAGCCTAGTTGGGCCTATGTCACGCCTCCTGGGCCTACGCTATTCCTCTGGGGTTAATCTGCCTCTTTGCTATTGTATTCTTGGCCTTAGATCCGAGATGCTGCTACCGAACTGCCCCTCACTACACTGCAAGCTCACTCGAAAATTCTCAACAAACTGCACCCCAAAATTTCGACTTATGTGTGTGTCCTGCAGCTGACCCCAACCCTTCCTTTAATACTTTTCCAGTTGACGAATCAACGGTCGTGATATAATCTCTAATCGACGGCTAAGATTAGAAAAGACATGATCCTCGTTACTTAGAACATTCTCACCCACATGTCTAAATTAATTCACTTTGATTATTTAATTTCCCTAAGTTAGACTTATGGTCTCTATTAAAATAATTAATTATTTGAATAACTTAAGCTCCAGGTGGAGTTTCTCCAAACAATTTTTGGGTCTTGGAGATCTCATGTGTTCTAGCCCTTCCACAAAGTTTTGGAGCTAGAGCACATTCGATGCTACCCAAAAATCAACACTCCCTCTTAGCGAGGAATGTGCTCTAGCAACACTTCAATCCAGAAGCATTACTCTGATCCATGGCATCGATGTTCTGCACTGCTGATGCTCGTTTGCTGCCCCTCATCGACTGCGCTGCTGCTATTTGTACTGCTACTCATGTTACTGCCACTGACACTACCTCATATGTACTGCATCTCCCTCTCATAATGATGCATCATGCTGCCCATAGCACTGCCACTGCTAACTGTTGCACTGCAACTCAATTGCTGAGAAGTAAGCAACTAAAACTTCCCAAAATCCTGACATTCAAGTCAGTGTGGGTGTACTTCGATACTGAAGCACCCTCTGCTGCTAATTTGTGTTGTCCCTCTGGTGCCTCTGCACTGCTGCTGCTTTGCACTGCCTTTGCGTTGTTGAAGTCCATCAACCTCTGCGCTACTACTGGCACTGCTCTGTGCTGCTGCAGTCTTCAGCATTCTAGCTATGCCAATGTTGCTCCCTCATACCTCATACCAACTGACTCTAGTCATCCTACTACTGTCATTAAGGGTTCCCATAGCTCATATGTGATCCAAGAGTTTGGGTACCTCAAGGATCCTGCCCCTTATCCATAGTTCGAGAGAACTACAGATCTATGTCGCCGCACCTCTTTTCTCGAGGCCCATGAGCACTCATAGCCACATTATCATCACTCCCATCATTGCCCTTAGCTGTTGCAGCCTTTGAATCAAAATCTTCCTTACCCTTCTTTTTCTGAGGGCAAGTTGTGGCGAAATGTCCTAGTTCACCACATCTGAACCACCTGATCTTTGAAAGGTATTTCTTCTTCCCTCGTTGCCCCTGCGGTCCCTTAGATGCAAGAGCCACATCTTCCTCCTCCTCCTTAATCTTGATTCCTCCACTGCTGCTGCCCGCCCTGGTCATCTTCCTGATCTCTTCTTGTCGAAGAACTGCCCACATGTCTTCCCAATTTGGAAGTGTCGCTCTGCCCAAAATGCCTTGGACATAGGTCTCCCACTCTTCAAACACTACATTCATGGTAGTCATGACCAGTAGACCCCCATCAGGAGTGGCCCCCATAGCAACTACCGGATCACGAATCTCCTTCAATTTGATGAAGAACACACAAGAGTTTTTGGACAAATGTCCCCGGAAAAACCCAATGCGGGAAAACTGGTGCAACAGCCTCTTGAGGGTTTTTATTATTATGCAGATTTCTAAATACAAACTAGGGTACTAGTAGTGGTTTACCCAACAGAGAAAATCTTGGCAGAAGTACCTCTATCTCTGAAGACAAATATTATGGCTGATTCAACTTAGAATGAAGAACCCCACAGGTTCATACGAAGTCCCCAACAAGCTCTGTGCTGAGACTGCATCACCCTTCAGTGTGGTTGCGTCACCCTTTTCGATCTGCTAAATACAAGCTCGTTTTGGCCCACTGAAACCCCAACGCTGCCCCTTCTGGATCTGCTTCGGCTTATGTGGGCTTGCGTCACCCCTCTGGGCCTGCATGAGCCTCTGCGCTAGCTCTGCGTGAGCTTGGCTGGGCCCACGTCACTCCTCCTAGGCATGCATTGCTCCTTTGGTGCTGATCTGCTTCTCTGCTATTGTATTCTCGGGCTTGGATCCAAAATCCTGTTGTCGAACTACCCGTCACTACACTGCAAGCTCACTCAAAAATTCTCAGCAAACCGCAACCCATAATTTCGACTTAGCTCAAGTGTTGCCACTATGTGTGTGTCCTCCAACTGACCCCAAGCCTTCCTTTAATACTTTTCTAGTTGACGAATCAACGATCGTGATCTAATCTCTTATCAACGGCTAAGATTAGAAAAGACTTGATCCTCATTACTTAAAACATTCTCACCCACATGTCTAAATTAATTCACTTTAATTATTTAATTTCCCTAAGTTAGACTTAGGGTCTCCATTAAAATAATTAATTATTTGAATGACTTAAGCTCCGGGTGGAGTTTCTCCAAACAATTTTTGGGTCTTGGAGATCTCATGTGTTCTATCCCTTCCACAAAGTTTCGGTGTTAGAGAACATCTGATGCTACCCAAAAATCAACACTCAAAAATTGTAATACGTCTCTATTCATCAGATTAATGCAAGCAAGGATTTCGGTTTTTAGCAGATTTCTTTCTCCAGAGAAAAATACTTGTTTCATGTGTGTTATTTCTTATTGCATGTCTGATATTATTGTTTTAGATTGTGAATTACTTTTCGCAAAGTAGTAGAGTAGGTTTGTGTCTGGTGATTTTGATTAAAACTTCATGAGAAATTGAAAATATACAACATAATTTCTACATGGTATCAGAGCAGGATTCACACCAGAGAAGGAATTTCGAACTTGTTTCTCAGGAGATTCGAATTTGAAGATCAGTGTATTAGGATTTCTTCAGAGCTGAGAAGATGGCCTTTAATGGACTAAGGCTAGAGTATGCCTTGGAAGGCACCTCTAATTTTTTTGCATGGAAGGATCACATGGAGGTGGTATTGGATGACAATTGATTGTTAGAATACATCAAGACAGATGTTGAAAAACCATCAAAATCTGATGCCTAGAACCTTGCTCAGTTTAAGAAAGATGTAGCCAAGGAAAGGAGAATAATCTTGGAGGGAGTATGGGATCACGTTGTCTCAAATCTCTAAGGAAAAGAAACTTCGCCCGCAATGTGGAAAGAACTAACAGATTTTTTCGATAATAATAGTGACCACAGGAAGCTAGCGTTCAAGGATAAACTTTGAAGCATCAAGATGCAGAAGAATGACACAATTCCATAGTATCTGAGAAAGTTCACACAATGTCGTGATGAATTTGGCGGGGTCAGTGTTAATGTCCCTGAAGAAGACTTGGTAAGCCTAGCCCTTATTGGCCTTCCGAACAACTGCAATAGCTATCAAGATTCATTGAATGGGAGGGAGAAACTACCCAATTGGGAGTGCTTATGGTTTGGTTTGGTACAAGAGGAAATAAGGTGGAATACCAAAGATGGGACTTCATCTAAGGGCGAGGATGAAGAATATTTTGCATTGGCTGGAAAAACAAAGAAGGTAAAAGGGAAGAAATCTCAATCCAAACTAGAATCCAACCAAGGGGGCAAGAAGAAAGGTTTGTCCAAATTTAAATGCTTCCATTGTCATGAATTCGAGCACTATGCCACGAAGTGTCCACACAAAAAGTCAAGCAACAATAGCTCAAGAGGAGCAGCAGGTGAAGATTTGGCTTCATAGTTCGAGCGTGACTTTACCCTCATTGCATGCATAGTCAACACAGTGATGGGGAGCGTGTGGTACTTGGACTCAGGTGCATCGTTCCACATGACAAGGTGTAGAGACTTTTTTAGTGAACTGGAAGAAAAATATTTGTAGATGAACATCGTGATGCAGGACGACGGAAGGTATAATGCAACAGGGTTGGTACAGTCACCTTTCAGAGGGAGTCAGGCTCCCTCCTCAGGATCAAGGATGTCATGTTTTTTCCAGGCCTTAAGAAAAATACCATCTCTGTTGCAGTTTTGGAAGACCGTGGTTATGATGTGATCTTCAACAAAGGAAAGGAAATTCTGAGACACGTGGCTACAAGACAGGTGAAGCAGATTAGGGTTGTGTAAAGAACCTATATAAGTTAGATGTTGAAGACTGTGTTACATTAAACGCTAAGTCGAAGAAGGTGAAAAGTCGTGATGTCGATGAATTTTGGCATAGAATACTTGTCCATTTGCATCATGGCGCCCTAAAGATAATGTAGCAAATAAAAACATGCCTCCCCAAAGGAGCACTTGAGCAACAAGATGTGTGCAAAGGATGTACTTTGGGGAAGTACACAAAATCCACATTCCATGATCGAGACAACAAAGCACATGCAGTCCTAGAAAGGATTCACTCTAATGTATGTAGACCTTTCTTGAAAACCTCCACTGCCAGACAAAAATATTTTTTCATTTTTATTGATGACTTCTCACGGAAGTGTTGGATCTTCTTCATTCAGAAGAAAGATGAGCATTCTCCAAGTTAGTAGAATTCAAGGCACTAGTTGAGAAAGTAACCAACGAGAAGGTGAAGGCTCTCAGGAGCGATAATGCAGGTGAGTATGTGTCGAATGTGGTGAGTATGTGCAAAAGAAGGCATTCGACGAGAGTTGACAACAGCCCACAACCCACAGCAAAATGGGGTGGCTGATAGAAAGAACCGTAGCATTGTGGGAACAACGAGGGCGACGCTGCATGACCAAGGCCTACCTCTGCACTTGTGAGCCGAGGCATGCAACACAACAGTATATTTGTAGAATAGGAGTCCTCATGGGATTATGGGCATGATTACACTAGAGGAGGCTTTCTCGGGGAGAAAGCTAGATGTGTCGCACTTCAAGATTTTTGGAGCCTCTGTTTACTACCATGTCTCCAAAGAATTAAGGAAGAAGCTAGAGTCGACAGTAGAATTGGGGGTATTTGTGGGTTACATAGAAACTCCCCACAACTACCGTGTGTACTTGCCATCACTCAGAAT
Organism: Pinus albicaulis; assembly: GCA_034641835.2. Classification (NCBI taxonomy): domain Eukaryota; kingdom Viridiplantae; phylum Streptophyta; class Pinopsida; order Pinales; family Pinaceae; genus Pinus; species Pinus albicaulis. The sequence goes on along the minus strand of CM076570.1, from coordinate 995,633,558 downwards.
TACAGTTGTGCGAAGGGATGATAAATTTGATGAGGAGAAAGCGATGTGGTGCTCTCTTGAGAGGGAGCTTCTGATCCCACCAGAAGAGTGTTTATCTCTAAAGGAGGAACCTCAGGAAGTTGTGGAGCAATCACAAATTGAGCAGAGAGTGGAGACAACCTTGCAAGCAGAACCATCCAAAGAAGGAAGAAAAATAACTAGGGAAGCTGATGTTAGTTTTTGCAGCATCAAATGTGTTCTAGCCACGAAAAATTGTGGAGGCTAGAATACATGAGGTCTCCAAAACCGAGAAATCGTTTCTGGAAATTTTGCCTAGAAGTGGCTTAATTAGATTATTAACAAGTTTTTAAATATTTCCTAAGTCTAAACTTAGGGAATATGGTTAATTAATCAAGATTAATTAAGTCAAGGTGAGAATCATCTAGAAACTCACACGGATCAACTCCAAGATGATCCTAGCCATTGATTAAGTTTTAATCTTGGTCGTTGGTGCTCCAATAGATGATTATAATAGGATTTCAATGTGGTGATGGAGAAGACACTTGTGAGGTTCAATTTCATGAGCAGATCGATTTCCAGAGTAGCAGCAGACAGTTGCCAAAAAAAGAGCTTTTGAGATCAAATCAGTGAGAGAGGGGCAGAGATAGTGAAGTCGGAGGAAGAATTCCAGATACGGTGAGCGCATTTGCAGAGAGGCAAAAGAGCCCTAGAGAGGTTGACACTTAGGCAACATAGTAGCCTCTAGAGTGAGTTTCAATTCTGCTGGGGAAACACGAGTTTCAGTGCCAGAAGCTAGACAGAGGTTCTGGAGGCCAGGAGAGATATTTTCTCAGATAGCATCAGACCAGACGGCTTGAGGAGAAGCTGGTTTGAACTAAGTGCAGAAGGGACTGCACTTTTGTGACGCAGTAGTTACGCAGAGCCAGTTTGGACCGCTCACCTGGAGCTGAGGTCAGAGCCCCAATTTGCCTATGGAGTGAGGAAATTTCCTCACTAGATTTTTCTTGCCAGTATTTCTCTGTAGGATTGCTAATTTTGACATCAAACTATACTCATATTATTTCACTACTGCTTAATTATAAAACCCTCATCTGCTACACCAGTTTTCCCAAGTTGGGTTTTTCCAGGGACTTTTGTCCAAAAATAATTGTGTTCATTTTATGTGTGTGTGCTAGCATTTCTTCCAGCGTTTATTCTTCGAAAATTTTATTTGTGAAGGTTGTAGTGTGATGTATTTACTATTTTTCATAGGAAACAACAAATAAATTGTTAAATTAAAATTAACAATTAGGAGAATATTTTCCAGTTGCTGCAATAGGATTCTGGTTTACGGAATTTTCACATGGTATCAGAGCTCAGTGATCAGCAGGAGAGCTCAGAAGTGAAAGGAAGGAATTTCGTTGTCCTGTGTGGGCAACAGATCGAAATTCCTGAGGGGCAACGCAGTCACTTTGCCAAGAGGCCGAGTCACTTGAGGAGTTTTGATTTTTCAGAGAGAGGGACAGAAAAATTCGATCTCTCTAGATCAAGTAGCTCCAAAGGCAGAGGGAGCAACTCAGTATTTTCGTTGGGCATATCTCTAGCTGGACGGAGAGGGTTTTGCAGCAGTTGCTAGAGCAGAACCTGCGTCGGGTGGAAGAAGAGCACACACTGAGGGAAAATTTCTCTCTGGGAACTTCTAGTCTCGAAAGTTCGAATTTCTAGTTGCAGATCAACAGTAGCAGCTAGTAGAGCCACGCATTCAAAGAGGGAGTGCAAGTAGTAGAGCAATAGCCGAGCACAGGGGAAGAGGGAGTTATCGACATTTTTTCAGAGATGGCCACTGCAAGGCTGAGAGATCAAGATAGGTTGGATGGTGCTTCCAACTATATCATCTGGAAGGCAAGGATCTCCTTCCTTCTAAATGAATTTTGCTTAAAAGTATATATCAATAATGTGGTGGCAGTTCCCACAAATGCAGTTCAGCTGAAGGAGTATAACAAGGAGATGGCACAGGCGAAGCAATTGATCCTAGATGGAGTCCAGGATCATGTAGTCTCGCATATAGCTAGCAAGGATACTGCCAAGAAGATATTGGATGCTCTCGCCACGTTGTATCAGGGTACTTTCGAGCAGTGTAAGATGTACCTCGAGGAGAAGCTGAGACGCATCCAAATGCAAAAAGGGGAATGCATAGACCCCTTTCCTCACCAGGATTCAGGAGGTCCAGGATCAGTTGTCGTCTACTGGGGTAGTGCCTCAAGCTTTAGAGCTAGTGCTGTTGGCGCTCATTAGCATCTCAGAGGATTAGCAGGTCTTCGTCTGAAGTATATTGGGCAGAGAGTCGAGACACACTACCTGGATGGGATAGGTTGTGGGCCAACTTGCAGCAAGAGGAGATGAGACAAGCTCTTTTGAAGAGCTCCATCAGTGGCAGTAGCAGCGGATCGAAGCATGTGAAGGAAGAGGAGAATGTGGCCCTTGCATATAAGGGTCCCAGTCAGGGACAGGGGGAACAGAGGAAGCAGAAGGACTTGTCAAAGGTCAAATACTTCAGGTGTGGCGAGTTTGGCCATTACAGTACCCAGTGTCCTCTCAGGAAGAAGGACAAGGAGGAGAAGCAGGACCAACATGCAACTTCTGTAGAGATCGATAGTCTTTACTTCAAGCTGGAGGAAGACTTTACGATGTTCGTCGATATACCTCCAGGAGTGAGGTGGGGTGACTTGGTTTTTTAGCCCCAGAGCACTATAGATGCGTAGAATCCTTGAGGAGTCCACCTCTTGGATCAGTACCTGCCTACCGGGAGCCCACAATATTCAGTAGCAGAATGGACCAGTCGCAGTTGGTGCAGTTAGATGTCAGAATGACAGTTGCAGTGTCTAGTAGCAGTCAGATGCTGGGGAGCCCAGTGCAGAGTTGGCAGCAGTGCAGTTGGCATAGTGCAGAGTCAACAGCAGTGCAGTTGGCATAGTGCAGAGTCAGCAGCAATTAGGACTGGGGTGACAGACGCATCATATTGAACATAATTGGTTCAGTATTTTGGATGTTTTTATGTTGGTGTTGCAGTTGTAGCAACATCAGATGAGAGGGAGTTGCAGTGCAGATGCAATATTGGAAGCAGTTCAACAAGGTCAACAACAACACAGATGCAACTTATATCAGAGTTGCATAGTGGTTGGTGGGCCACATTAGCCAAACATCAGTAGTGTGATAGGAGATGATGCAGAGACAGGGTGTTGTGGCAGCAGGTGCAACACTAGAACACATTCCTCGCTAAGAGGTAGTGTTAATTTTTGTAACATCGGATGTGTTTTAGCCACAAAAATTTGTGGAGAGGCTACAATACATGTGATATCCAAAACCCAAAAATCGTTTCTGGAAATTCAGCCTAGAAGTGGCTTTATTAGATTATTAACTAGTTTTTAAACATTTCTTAAGTTTAAACTTAGGGAATATGGTTAATTAATCAAGATTAATTAATTCAAGGTGAGAATCATCTAGAAACTCACATGGATTAACTCTAAGATGATCCTAGCCATTGATTGAGTTTTAATCTTGGTTGTTGGTGCTCCAACAGATGATTATAAGAGGAGGTCGATGTGGTGATGGAGAAGACACTTGTAAGGTTAATTTCATGAGTAGATCGATTTCCAGAGTAGTAGTAGTTAGTTTCTGGAGAGAGAGATAGGTGAGATCGAAGCAGTGAGAGAGGGGCAGAGATAGTGAAGTCGGAGGAAGAATTCCAGATCCGATGAGTATATTTGCAGAGGCAAAATATCCATAGAGAGAATGACGCTAAGGCAGCACGGTAGCCTCTAGAGGAAATTTCGATTATGCTGGGGAAAGATGAGTTTCAGTGCCAGAAGCTGGACAGAGGTTCCGAAGGCCAGGAGAGACATTTTCCCAGACAACAACAAACCAGACAGTTTGAGGAGAAGCTCGTTCGAACTGAGTACATAAGGTATTGCGATGTTGTGACGCAGTAGCTGCATAGAGCCAATTTGGATGGCTCACCTAGAGCTAAGGTTAGATCCTGGTGTTTCCTGTGGAGTGACGAAATTTCCTCACTAGATTTTTCTTGCTAGTATTTCTCTACAGAATTGCCAGTTTCGACATCCAGTTGTACTTAGATTATTTCACTATTGCTTAATAATAAAACCCTCATCTGTTGCACTGGTTTTCCCAAGTTGGTTTTTTCCGGGGACTTTTGTCCAAAAATAATTGTGTTTATTTTATGTGTGTGTGTTATCATTTCTTCCAACGCCTATTCTTCTACAATTTTATTTGTAAAGGTTGTAGTGTGATGTATTCAGTATTTGTCGTAGGAAAAAACAAATAAATTGTTAAATTAAAATTAACAATTAGGAGAATATTTTCCAATTGCTGTAATAGGATTATGGTTTACGGAATTTTCACAGCTAAGAGACTTGTGCAGGGTGTGAGGGAGAATGTGGGTGCTTCTTCAAATGTGTGTAGGCAAAGATGGTCACCAAATCGGTACACTGGCTACATGGCTTTAATGACTGAGCTTGTAGAGACTGAGCCATCCTCTTTCAAGGAAGCAGTGGAGCAATCTGTATGGGTTGATGTAATGGTGGAGGAATATGAATCCATTGTAAACAAGAGAGTTTTGGAAGTGGTCCCAAGACCAACAGATAAATCATTTGTGGGTTCACGATGGATCTTCAAGGTAAAGCAAGCAACATACGGAAGCATAGAGAAGTACAAGGCTAGATTTGTGGCCAAGGGGTACTCTCAAGTTGAAGGGATTGACTATGAGGAGACCTTTGCTCATGTAGCAAGGTACTCATCCATTAGATCAATTCTTGCTCTGGCTGCGCAGATGGGGTGGAAGATCCACCAGATGGATGTAAAAACAACATTCCTCAATGGAGTTATTGAGGAGGAGGTATACATTGAGCAACTAGAAAGCTTTGAGACTTTTGATCGAGAGTCTCATGTGTGCATACTTAAGCGAGCATTATACGGTCTCAAATAAGCACTTTGTGCTTGGTACACCAGGATCGATAACTATCTTACTCGTTTGGGCTTCACCAAAAGTGAAGCAAATGCAAACCTCTATCATATTTTGGTAGAAGGTAAATTGTTGATTATTGTCTTTAATATGTTGATGACTTGATTTTAACTTGTGATGATGTAATATCTCGAAGGAATAAATAGTAATATAAAGCGCACAAACAAGGTACACATCAACTAGAGACAAACCACGAGACAAAATACACAATATGGAGAACGCTGAGCCATTTTATTAATACTGAGAAATAAGAAAAGTACAAAGGTGATCGGAATGATGGCACCTCGACTTGCTCAAGGCAAGTGTAGAAATACTCTCAAAACAATGTGTGGAATGGTTGGTCCCTCTATCAACTGCGTAATCTCCAAGCTGCTGGAAAATGCTGTCGTGCTGCTGGAATGAAATGAGTCTTTGGGGCTGCTCCCCAACTCGGATAATGCTGAAACTCTGGGAACGGCCTCCTCTCCCAATACCCAGAAAAGCCCAGAGAGCTTTTCAAGAATGGCTGACCCCGGAAAATACCTCCTTTGAGGCACTATGCTATCCCTCAAGGGAAAACGCTGACCCTGAAGGCAACACTGCAAAATGTCTCCAATAGGCAAGGGTTCATCCCTGCTCTAATCCTCCAGTCTGAATCCACCCAAATAACCTCAATCCGGAACCTCCCCCAACTGGAACTGCGTCCTCTCTCTGCAAGACTGTGCTATCCCTCTAAGGAATGCTCCTCAATGACTGAAGCTCTGATCTCCCCCTGAAAAATATGGTAGGACTCCTCACCCGAGCAAGCACTCGAAGTCTCCCGAGGCTGAGGTTGGGATCTCCGCACGGAGACACCCGGTGTACCGAACAGTACGTGCAGACTAGCTAAACAACAAGCATGCTCAATGTCTAGAGATAATCTCCAAAATGCATAATCATCAATAAGAGAAATGAAGTAGCCTCCCCTCTATTTATCTTTGGTGAGCCTCCCTCTCTCTTGGCCCCACCATGCTTACGCTGCCTCTCTTTGGCCCACGCTGCCAATTCATCTGTGCTGGCTGGGCCCACGCTGTCTAAGTGTGTCACCCCCCTTCGTTGTCACTTGGCCCCCTTGGCCCCACCTTGACCACAACGTTATGTCTCCTAGGTGACTTTAGGGAGTGCGTTTTATCCTAAGTGAGTCACATTCCCCTTTTATCCACTTTATTTATATTTTAACTATATAAGGCAAAATTAATCAAAATTAATATTTCCAATTAGCTATCGCTAATTGCGAATATTACAGTCTCCCCCGGCAAAATGTTTCTTGTCCTCAAGCAACTGTAATGATGGATGCTGTAAGTCTCCCAAGTGGCATCCTCATCCGGCAAATTCCTCCACCTCACTAGGAACTCCCGCACTGTCCTGCTCCACAGCTGTCTCTCCCGGGTGTCAATAATGGCCTCCGAATGTAACACCAAGTGCCCCTCATCGTCTATAGGTGGAAGCTCTTCTGTTACCGTCACCTGCTGATCCAGTGCCTTTTTCAAGCATGATATGTGAAAGATATTATGAATCTTGCTGCCCTGAGGTAGCTCCAACTCATAAGCAACCTGTCCTAATCTGGGTATCACCCTATATGGACCGTATAAGTGTGGCTTAAGCTTCTCAGCCCCCTTCTGCTTCAGCATGGACTGTCGGTATGGCTGTAAGCATAGGTAGACCAAATCCCCTACCTCAAAATGCCTCTCTACCCGACCCCTGTCTACATTCAGCTTCTGCTGGTTCTGTGTTGTAGCCATGTTGTCCTTAAGAGCTTGAAGAATGTCCTGACTCTCTTGGATCCAATCCTTGCCTCTAGGAGCCTTGCTGGCACCAAACATCACATCAACAAAAGAAAGAGCATGATATCCATATAATGCGTAAAATGGAGACATACCAATGGACATGTGATGAGTGTTGTTGTAACAATACTCCCCTAAGTGCAGCCACTTCAACCAAGCCTTCCGCTGCCCACTGACATAGTTGCGCAAGTAGCCCTCCAGCCACTTGTTCACTATCTCGGTCTGTCCGTCTGTCTGAGGATGGTAGCTAGTGCTCGGTGTCAACTCTGTGCCCACCAAGCAGAAGAGCTCCTGCCAAAATCCGCCCATGAAGCGGCTGTCCTTGTCACTAACGATGATCTTTGGGAGACCATGCAACCTGAAAATGTCTCGAAAGAATAGCTCCGCCACCTGTGCTACTGTGTAATGTGCGGATATAGAAAATAAGTAAGCATACTTTGTCAGTCGATCAGCGACTACAAATATGCAGTCCCTGCCCTGCACTGTGGGCAACCCTGTCATGAAGTCCATCGAAATGCTCTCCCATTTCCCTCCTGGTATGGGAAGAGGCTGCAATAACCCTACCGGATGGTTCATCTCCCCCTTGTTGCGTTGGCAAACCTCGCACTCCCCGACATGCTGGAGTACGTCCTCCTTGAGGCCCTTCCATGAGAACCTCTCCCTGATGGCCCTGTAGGTTTTGGTAAACCCCTGATGGCCTGATAGTGGTGAATCGTGAGAAGCCTGCAATATCTTCTTCTTGAGCTGGGAGCCCTCAATCAAGAAGATCCTGTCCCTATAATAGATGATCTCATCCATCACCCTATACCTGTCATCCGTCACCTGCCCATCCAAAATCTCATAGGTAAAACGGTCCTTGGAGTACTCCACCAACAACCGAGCCCTCCAATCCGTGTCTAAACTCATCAGGGACAATGCTGCTGGTCTGCGTGAGAGTGCATCCGCCACCACGTTGTTCTTCCCCTTGACATACTCGATGTCAAAATCATAAGCCTGGATCTTACTGACCCACTTCTGCTGCCTCTCCTGCAACTGCTTCTGATCTAAGAAAAATTTGAGGCTGTTGTGGTTTGTCCTCACCCTGAACCTGTTGCCCACCAGGTACTGCCGGAATTTGGCCAATGCATGCATGATGGCCAACATATCCTTGTCGTATATGGCATACAACCGCTCATGTGGTAGGAGCTTCTAGCTCTCAAAAGCTATGGGGTGGCCTCCCTGCATCAAAACCACGCCTATCCCCACTCCCGACGCGTCACACTCCAAAACAAAGGGCTGCGTGAAGTCTGGCAATGCTAACACCGGACAGCTGCTCATCACCTCCTTGAGCCTGTCAAAAGCCCTCTGTGCCGTATCTGTCCAACTGAATGCCCCCTTTTTGGTCAGATCTGTAAAGGGTGCAACATGTTGGGAAAATCCCTTGACAAACTTCTTGTAGTAGATGCAGATACCCACAAACCCTCGAAGTTCCGTCACGTTCTTTGGCTTTGGCCAATCCCTGATGGCCCTGATCTTCTCCTCGTGGACCCTCACTCCGTCCACTCCGATGATGTGCCCCAAATAGATCATCTCTGTCAACCCGAACTCGCACTTGGAGAGCTTAGCATAAAACTGTTGCTCCTCCAAAATACGCAATACTGCCTCTATGTGTTGGAGATGCTCCCCCCATGTCCTGTTGTATATCAATATGTCGTCAAAGAACACCAGTACACACTTCCTCAAATGACTGCGGAAGATGTGGTTCATACATGACTGGAAGGTGGCCGATGCATTGGTTAGCCCGAAGGGCATCACCAAAAACTCGAAATGGCCATAGTGACATCTGAAAGTGGTCTTGGGAATGTCCTGCTCCCTCACGCGGATTTGGTGGTACCCGAATCTCAAGTCAATCTTCGAGAAGAACTACGCTCCCCTCAACTCATCCATCAGCTCATCAATCCGTGGGATAGGGTACCTGTTCTTCATTGTCTTCTTGTTCAGGGCCCTGTAGTCAATGCACATCCTCAATGTGTCGTCCTTCTTCTTCACTAGTACTACTAAAGAAGCGAAAGGACTGGTGCTAGGCCGAATGTGTCCAAGAGCTAGCAACTCATGGATAGCCCACTCAATCTTGTCCCAATAAGCCTTGGGGTGCCTATAGGGTGTGGTGATGACGACCTGTATGCCCTGCTCCAACTCGATGGTGTGCTCAAATCCCTGATCCGGTGGCTGTCCTGGCGGTATCTCCCCAAATACCGTAGCATACCTGTCAAGAAGGGTCTGCACCTCTAGGTGCACGGCCTGCCCTGTAGATCCTGCCTCTGAAGCATGCAGCTCTACTGCCCACTCTATATCTCCCTTCCGGAAGTCTGCCTCCATTCGGTGAGCTGAGATTGTCTAAGGTGGATAAGTATGCATGCCCCGTATCTTCTCATGCTTCCCTATCTTCTTATCATCCCACTCCATCTCCAAGGCCTCCCAGTCCGTGGTGACCTTTCCTAGAGTGATCAGCCACTGCACTCCCAATATCACGTTGGTGTCCGAAATGTTCACCACGAAGAAGTGGTCGGTCAGTGTGTAAGTGCCCATCGTCACTACCAACGTTGGAACGTATCTGGCACACTGCATGGTCTGGTCCCCTGGAACCAACACTGAAAACCCGTCAAAACTCTCCGTCGGAATGCCTCTCCGCTCTACCAATTGTGCATCAATGAAGTTGTGGGTTGCCCCACTGTCTACTAGTACTAACACTCGTTGCCCTCGCACTGTACCTCGGACACGTAGTGTCAAATACTTGGGAACTCCTTGCAAGGCTGCAAGGGCTCCTCCGGTAGGTGCGAAAGATGCACCTCCTGCTCCTGGTGGTGGAGGCGGCAGATGATCCTCTCTCTGCGCTGCATGGCTCCCCCTTGCACCTATGTCGTCGTACTCGTATTGTTCTCCACGGCTCTCGGAGAAGACCTCAATATAATGTGCCTTGTCCGCGACACAACGATGTCCTGGTGCCCATGGCTCCTGGCAGGTGAAACACAGTCTCTTCCTCCTCAGATCCCTCCTAGTCTCATCATCTATCGGTCCTTTGCTGTGGTTCTCCTTTGGAGGCGGAACCCTCACGTCCTTCCCTTTCGGCTGGAAAGCCGTTCTCTGAGGGTAAGGCACTCTAGTTCGAGCTAAAGCATCCTGTAAATCTCGGGTCCTTCCAACTGCATCGTGAAGTCTGGCTGGCCTAGTGGACTGGACCAAACCCCGAAGAGGCTCTGCTAACCCGTCGATAAAAATGTACATCATCCGTGCTGCGGATAAATCTGGCACATTCACTGAGAGTCTCAGGAAATATGAGATGTATGTGTCCGGGCTCCCGGTCTGCTTAAGCTTTGTCAGCTCAACAAAATGCTCCTCCGGATCCCACCAATCAAACCTCTCTATCAACCTCCGAGTGAACTCGGCATAAGCTGTCACTGTCAAGTGCTCGAGTGTAACCATCCTGTGAAACCACCAATCTTGGGCCTTGCCATCTAGATGCAGCGCTGCTACCTTGATGGCCTCCGTCTCTGCCATCTGGTTGAGCTGGAAATATATATCCAACGTCTCTAAACATGCCTTTGCCTAACTATTTGACGAACCGTCAAAAGTTGCCAAGTGAAACCTACCCACAGTACGATGCATATCTCCGTCCTGTGAATGTTTGTTCCCCCTGTGATGATGGGGGGGTCTACTGTCCCGCTTGAGCAAGACAAAATCGTGAAATGTGAGTGCATCTCTGAACTCCTGCCCATAGGCCTGGTACTCAACAAAGTAATCACCCATGGTACTCAACAAGAAATTCTCAATTTTATTTTTCTTTGATTAAATTGAGAAAATTCAAATTTCCATACCAACAAACAACTTGGACGCAGTTAACTTGTGTGGCATGGCTTATGTCACCTAGTTTACTTAGTAAATTCGAGTTGGAGGAGTTAGAGTTCATTTAAGCATGTGTGATTGCTAATGTATAGCAATCAAGGTCAATTATCTCAAGTTGTTTTCAGTTAAACTAGTTCTAACTATTGGAGGAACTAATGGAGGGTCAGTTGTGCAATGGGACTTCAGTCAGACTCAGTGATCATCAAGTTAACTGATCAATCAGCCCAAAATAGTTAGTGCATGCAGAGAATTCGAGTTCCCAAGGCTTCGTGGATATTCCAAGGCAGTGTAACATCAATTGTAGACTAGTTTTTAGTGTATAGGTGTTGCATGCAGTCAGATGATCAACTTAAGTAATTGCACAATCCAATTTGGAGAAATTCCTAAATAATATGGGCCTAATTTCTCAAAGAACAACGCAAGGAAATAGGAGTTCAAGCAGAGGAAAATTTTGACTAAGTTTGAGTCAAAGCTTCTTAGTGAGCAGAGTTAGATTATTCATTTATTGGTTGTGCTCAATTGAGCAAAGAAATTGTAATACATTTCTATTCATTAGATTAATGCAAGTAGGCATTGGGGGTTTTAGTAGATTGCTTTGCCCAAAGAAAAATACTTGTTGCATGTGTGTTATTTCTTATTGCATGTTTGATATTATTGTTCTAGATTGTGAATTACTTTCTGAAGAGCAGTAGAGTAGGTTTGTGTCTTGTGATTTTGATTAAAACTTCATGAGTAGTTGCAAATCTACAACATAATTTCTACATTGATATGAAAAATCACGAGATATTTCATAGCACAACCTCACATAATGGTTCTCACATTGCAGCTAAAGAACACTGTGATGTGGAAAGGAGGATGACTACCCTCTATTAGTCACATCCAAACACTATGATGTGTTAAAATTTAGTGACCCGAATCCTATTGCAACAACTGATATTATTTCTTCTAATTGTTAATTCTACTTAACAATTTATTTGGTGTTTCCTATGGCAAATATCGAAATAAATACACTGCAACCTTAAAAAATAAAAACTGTGGAAGAAATAAACACTGGAAGAAATACTAGCACACACACATAAAATAACACAATTATTTTTGGATGAAATTCCCTAGAAAAACCCAACTTGGGAAAACCGGTGCCGCAACTACAGGTTTTAATATTATGCAACAGTAAAATAATCTGAGTACAATTGGATTCCCAAACCGGAAATCCTACAGAGAAAAGCTGGCAGGAAAAATCTAGTGAGGAATTTCCTCACTCGGCTCAAAATTGAGCCATCCAAACTACCTTGGCACGGTCACTGCGTCACTCTAGCACAATCACTGCATCACCCAGCTTGGAACAACTTCTCCTCAATCTGTTTAGCCAGTTGTTATCTAGGAAAATGACTCTCCTAGCCTCTAGAACCTCTGTCCAGATTCTAGCACTGAATCTCTGCTTCTCCCTAGCAAATACGGAATTTCCTCTAGAGGCTACTACGCTGCCTCTGCGTCAGCCTCTTTGTGGCTCTTCTGCCTTTGAAAATGCAATCACCAGAATTGGAATGGCTCCTCCGACTTCACTCTCTGCCCCTCTCTCACTGAATCTCTCTTCTACAACAAACAACTGCTACCTTGGAAATCGATTTCCCAGTAAAATCGAATTGCTCAAGTGATTTCTCCAAGCCCCATCAACTTCTTCTTATAATCCTCTGTTGAAACTTCAACGACAAAGATTAGATCTTAATCGATGGCTAGGGTTAACTTGAAATCGATCCATGTGGGTTCTAGAACATTCACACCTTGACTTAATTAATTCAAATTAATTAATCACATTCCCTAAGTTTAGACTTAGGAAATATTTAAAAATTGACTAATAATCTAATAAAGTCATTTCTAGGTGGAATTTCCAGAAACGATTTTTGGGTTTTGGAGATCTCATGTACTCTAGCCTCTCTACAAAATTTCAAGGTTAGAACACATCCGATGCTACAAAAACTAACATGATGAAGGATACTCTTCTAGGTCCTATGAATTTGAATCCATGAGCATGCAAGAATTTCCATGAGATATGGATTATTGTAGTATAGTAAATTAATAGAGGTGCACTTCCTCTCATTTTCTCAAGGTTGAACTCAGAGAGAAATCCCTTAACAAATCTGAAATTTTTGTGATTCTATTTTTCCATAATTTGGCTATGGATGGATAAGTTGAGCAACCTCTTGGAGAGGCCTTGTTGACGTGGATTTCACTATTTTCTTGAATGCATACTGGTGAAGCTTGGATGAATGCATGGTAATCTAAGTAAGTGGAATTTCTTTCTCTTGGTTATGTTTATGGATGATCGGAATTAAGAATTTTGCGAGTAAGCATGGTATTTTATTTTCATTATCCCTCTTAAAAAAACCCTTCTTCCAAGACTTTAAGGAAGGAGCAAGTGGGGTCCTTCCCTTATCTTTTCTTGAAGATTAAAAATTCTAGGGATAGTGAGTGGATTTATCCTAGCCTAGTGAATGTAAATATACTCCAATTCTCTTCAAGTGTGTTGATCCTTGACCCTATATGCCCCCAAAAAATATATTGGTAGGCTAAGGAATTGATCTTCTATCCTCCATCACCCTTCTTTTTCTTTAAATCATTTAAACTATTTACCTAGGGTTTACTCTCTGAAATCACCTTCTAATTTCTATAATTCCCTGATTGTGTGTGTTTGGGAACCTTCCCTTTGAACTTAAATTTGCAAATTGCCCTAAAAATCATAGCAATCCTATCTTCAAGATCCACTTTAAACCTTATTTGTTCAATCCTTTGATTGGTAGTAATAAAAGTAGAATACTTAGGGGACTCTTTACCTGGTTTGATTGGGCCATTAGATCCCTAACACTTACTAGGAAAACTCCCCCATGAATTGAAGGAGATCCAACCAAAAGCGGGAAGAGGGTTGGTAAGGTAATAGTGGCCCCCATCATAAATTACACAAGGTTTCACACTTGAGCTTTCAAACTTTATCTTGATAAGTGAGAGATATTGTGTTAACATATTGGCACCATTAGTGGAGATAAATCCCATTTCCCAAAAGATGACATCAGATGAAATTCAATGTTGTAGATATTTCCATCTATGCAACTATATTGGAAGAACAAAGTCCTTGTTCTTTAAATATTCTGAAGATTTGATGCTTGTGAGGTGAGATAAGCATCATTGTGAAGGCATTGACATCTCACCTTGTCGACTAATTGTGCAAAAAGAATGAAATCGCATTTATCACCAAATTTAAGATTTCATGTGGAAAATTGTATGGGTGAAAAATGAATCCTTGGGATTTGTATGAATTGTTTCTTGTAATAGATATTGAAAATATCCTAGGATACCCAAGCAAGCATCACCGAAAATATTATAAGAAGCTTCTGAATTTCTATGGTGATTCTTATGCTATCGTTCCACCTATTTTGGCATTTACGATGCATACATCAAAATCCAAAGAAAGACGTGAAGATGCCAAGATAAAATGATTTCTTCTTATTTGGAGTGCAGGCATAGAATTTGGCTTACGCACTCTTGTCCAAAGAGCATATTGTCTATGACAGTTATCGCTAAAAAACTCTCCAGCATTATGGCCCAAAATTTCAGAATTGTGAGGACACATATCAGGAGTTATTGGCAGCCCTATAGGACAAAGATCTCTTGGATTTTTTGAAAGATGAAAGTGGTACTGTGAAGGCAAATACTGAAAATCAGTGACCTGACTATGAACCTGCTCAGTTAAATGAAGATAACAGCACTCAGGTTCCAGATCTAAAGGAGAACCTTTAGGGCTGTAAACATGACACTCCAAAATTTGATACTCTTGAACCCTAACAGCTCGATGGGAAATATGATGAGGTACAGACCAGACCAATTTTTCCTGTGTGTCTGGGACAAGACAATAATGAAACCTTTGGCTATGATGTATGTGATTTTTGCACCCAAACCTTGGACTCTAGAGCTGAGACAAATGTTGACCCTTATTACAATATGGACAAATATGGTTACAAAAAGGCAGTTCAGCAGTTATTGGCAGCCCTATAGGAAAAAGGTTTCTTGGATTTTTTTAAAGATGACAGCGGTATTGTTAAGGCGAATTCTGCAAATCAGTGACCTGACCATGAACCTGCTCAGTTAAATGAATAAAACAGCACTCATGTTCCAGATCTGAAGGAGAACCTCCAGGGCTCTAAACATGACACTCCGAAATTTGACACTCTTGAACCCTAACAGCTCGATGGGAAATATGATGAGGTACAGACCAGACCAATTTTTCCCGTGTCTGGGACAAGACAATAATGAAACCTTTGGCTATGATGTATGTGATTTTTGCATCCAAACCTTGGACTCTAGAGCTGAGATGAATGTTGACCCTTATTACAATATGGACAAAGATAGTTAGAAAAAGAAAACAGAGCATGGGGCTAAGACACATGTTAAGGAGGGAATTTCTGATTAATTTCTTTGAACTGATGATCAATGTGATTGCAGCCCTAAATATGAAATTATTATTACTGCTGAGAGCCCTTATTTACATGGACAAACTGATAAAAACAGTGATAAAACCTGGCTGGTGCGTGATCCCTCTAACGATGACAACAAGGATGAAGGCAGTAAAAACTTTATGCTAAGGAAAGATTTCTGAGGTAAAGTAAAAGCAGAAAATGTATATGATATAACCCTCGATGGCCCTTCAACATATGATGTATTAATGGACCTGTTCTATGTTCCTACCAGTAGTGTTAGGATGGAACTACCTGATGAAGTACTTGGAAGTTTGGCACTATCTCCAACATCTACTAAATCAAGTGAAAGCTCAGAAAAATTCAGCAAAAGGCGCTCTTGCTGAACATATGTGCGATGACACATGCATTTTGGGTTCCATGGATCAGTTTGGTGAAGATTTCATTAAATCTTCATACATTTTGGGTATCAGTTTGGTATATCAACTTCATGCCAAATTTTTTTGATCCATTTGGAAAGTATGGGTACAATTTCAAATAATCCACAGTCCAAAAAATTGCAGCAACATGGAGGGAAAAGGTTGGATGTAGGTAGACATAGGAGAAGAATCATTTTTCTAAATTTCCCAGTGGTATCTACAAGAAATGGCACATGCTCCCTCATTCAGCCAGGTGCCCAGAAGTTGGTTATGCCTTTTCAAGTATTAATTTCCATAAAACACTCATCAACAATGCTGAAATCTTAGGTCTAATATACAAAGAAATGCACCAACAGTCTGGCGAGTGAGGATCTTGTGAAAATTCCTAGATCTGACAATCTAAGGAATCCAACTGGAACAATTGAGTGTACTTCTCCTATTATGTAAATTACTTTTACAGAATTAATTTAGATGTGAATTATTGAAGTAACTACTGAGGCAGCCTACACTGAATAAAATAGGATTCCGAAACAAGGAAACTGACCAAGAAATCAATTACACATAGGACACAATTATTTTTGGACACAAGTCCCTGAAAAAGCCCAATGCCGGAAAATGTAATATTCCCAATTAGCAACAGCTAATTGGTAATATTAATTTTGGCCAATTTTTCTTTTCTAAAGTTAAGTCAGTTAATAAAGTGGGTGATGAGACACATAGCCCACAATTAGGAAACAATTATTCCCTAAAGTCACTTGAGCACATATTTACTTGACAGCGTGGGGCCCAGGAGGGTGAAGTGGCAGCGTGAGAGAAGAGGCACCGTGGGCAGCGTGGGCCCATGACAGCGCAGTGAGAGAGGGGCAGCGTGGGCCAAGAGGGACAGCGCAGTTTGGTGGGGCCCGGATGAGAGCAAGGCTCTCAAAGCATAAAAAGGGGAAGAGGCTCCTCATTCTCTCATTCTATTATGCATCTCTGATTTTGTCTTTTGACATTGACCACGCTTTTGCTATTGAGAGAAGTCTGCAAGTGCTTTTTAGCACACCGGGTGTCTCCGAGCGGAGATCCCAACCTCAGCCCGAGGGGACTTCGAGTGCCTGCTCGGGTGAGGAGTTCTATCCATCGTTTTGCAGGAGGAAGCCATAGCATCTTTAGCCAGAATTATGCATTTGCTTGGACAGCGCAGTCCTTGGGAGGGATCACGCAGTTTGTGGTAGAGGCATCTCCGAGAGTGAGAATATATCAAGGGATTCAACCCGAGACAGTGTGAAGGGATCAACCCTTCACTATTTCATCATTTTGGTATAGAGGAGGCCATCATTTGCAGAGAATCATTCAGAGCCAGCGTATTTCACTGGGATAGCGCTATTTCCCAAGGGAGGTCAAATTCCGGGGTCATCCATTCCGGGATTCCTTTCTGGGCTTTTCTGGGTATTTGGAGGAGAGCTCATTCCCAGAGTTTCACATTTTTCTGAGCAGGGAACAACCCCAAAGAACCATCCCATTTCAACAGTAGCAATAGTCTAGCAGCAGTAGCAACAACATTTGGAGATTATGCAGTCCTTGACAGAGCAACCATTCATTGATCATTTCTGAGAGTATTTCCAGCTTGCCTTGTGCAAGCCAAGGTGCCATCATTCTGATCACCTTTGTACTCATTGTTATCTTTCAATTATATAATAAAATGGCTCAGTGTTTCTCCATATTTGCATTGTTTATGTGATGTCTCTCTATTTGCTGTAGATGCTTGTTTATGTTGCTTTGTATTACTATTTATTTCTATTCAGAATATTACAGTGGTATCAGATCTCATAGACTTGGCTCAGCCTGTGGAGAAGATTAGTCTATGACACCAGCAGGAAAACCATATATCACTTACTGGGGAAGGAAGTACAAGGATCAAGAGTGGAGGCTTGTGGCTAATTTCAGAAAGAGAGACTGCGTTCCAGTAGTGGACACAGAGGAGGAAGAACCAATGGCAGAGGAGAAAGATGAAGGGAGGGAGTTCGGGCAACTCCTCCTAAATTCTGTGCAGGAGCTATCGAGGAGGATCGAAGAGATGGGATAGAAGTTCACTGCAGACCAGAGACAGCGTGAAACCCCAAGGGGTTTTCACATCAGAGAAGGGTCTGACACTTCCCACCATTTGCAAGAGCAGCTCACAGCGCAGCAGGTTGTGTCACTTACTCCCCGACGTTCCACGATACCCACATTTCTGACTACAGGCACCGCAACGGGAGCACCTCAGGAGTCGGAGCTGGTTCATATGGGGGATTATTTTGCCGAGTATCAGTCCTATGGGCGAGAGTTTGGTGAGGCTATCACTTTCCATGATTTTGTTCAGCTCAAGAAAGACAACCGACCTCGTAACCAGAATAGAGAGGGTAGATACACACAACATGGGGACGTACATCGTACAATGGGCAGATTTTTCTTGCCAACATTTGACGAGTCCTCAAAATGTTCGGCAAAGGCTTCGGTGGAGAAGCTGGATATTTATTTCCAACTCAATCAGATGGCAAAGGGAGAGGCCATCAAGGTGGCAGCATTGCACCTTGAGGGAGAGGCCCACGATTGGTGGTTCCACAGGATGGCTACGCTAGGTCACTCAGTAGTGACAACGTATGTGGAGTTTACACGGATACTGGTAGAGTGGTTTGACCGGACAGACCCGGAAGAGCACTTTGTTGAAATGACCAAGCTCAAGCAAACCGAGAACCCGGAAACCTACATTTCCGAGTTCTTGAGGCTTTCGGTGATGGTGCCCGACTTGTCCTCAGCCAAGATGATCTACATGTTTATTGATGGGTTGGTAGAACCTCTGCGTGGATTAGTCAGGTCCACGAGGCCTGTTACACTTCATGATGCAGTTGAGAGGACCAGGGATTTGCAGGATGCTCTACCTAGGACCAGAGCTACTCTCCCCCAGAGACCGACATTTCAGCCGAAGGGGAAGGACACGAGGGTTCCAATTCCGAGGGGGGACCAAGGCTGGGGCCTTTGGACGATGATGCCCGGAGAGATTTGAGACGAAGGAAGCTATGCTTCACATGTCAGGAGCCATGGGCGCTGGGACATCGTTGTGCTGCAGGGAAGGCACACTACATAGAGGTCTTCTCCGACAGTGACGGGGAAGAAGATGCATACGAGGAGATAGGGGTACGAGGCACCACTGTAGTGCAAAGAGGGGATCATCCACCACCGCCACCCACAAAAGCAGGAGGGACAGTGTTTGCACCTACTGGGGGAGTCCTTGCTTCTTTGCGAGGGTTCCCAAGTATCTGACACTGCGTGTCTGGGGCACCGTGTAGTGATAACGTGTTTCAGTGCTAGTTGACAGTGGGGCCACCCACAAATTTATTGATGCACAGTTGGTAGAGTGGAGGAGCATACCGACAAAGAGCTTTGATGGATTTTCAGTACTGGTACCAAGTGCTAGAACTATGCAGTGTGCTAGATATGTACCAGCGTTGGCAATGACCATGGGGACTTACACTCTGACGGATCATTTCTTTGTGGTGGACATTCCGAACACTAACGTGGTACTGGGAGTGCAATGGTTGATCACGTTGGGGAAGGTCACTACGGACTGGGAGACTCTGGAGATGGAGTGGACAGACAAGGAGACTGGTAAGCATGAGATGATCTGAGGCATGCACACTTATCCCCCCGGACAGTTTCAACACACCGGATGGAGGCAGACTTCTCCAAGAGAGACATAGAGTGGGAAGTGGAGCTGCGTGTTTCAAAGGCAGGATCTACAGGACAGGCAGTTCACCCAGATGAGTAGTCGATTTTGGAAAGATATGCTACAATTTTTGGGGATATACCGCTAGGGCAACCACCGGATAAGGGGTTTGAGGACACCATTGAGCTTGAGCATGGCATTCAGGCCGTGATTACTACACTCTATAGGCACCCCAAAGCCTACAGGGATGATATTGAGAGAGCTATTCATGAGCTCTTAGCGTTGGGACACATACGACCCAGCACTAGCCCATTTGCTTCTTCTTTTGTACTAGTGAAGAAGAAGGATGGCACACTGAGGATGTGCATCGATTATTGGGCTCTCAACAAGAAAACCATGAAGAACCGACACCCCATCCCGCGGATTGATGAGCTGATGGATGAGCTGAGGGGGTCGAAGTTATTTTCGAAGATTGATCTGAGATCGGGCTACCATCAGATCCAAGTGAGGGACCAGGATGCCCCCAAGACGGCCTTCAGATGTCACTACAACCATTTTGAGTTTTTGGTGATGCCCTTCGGGCTAACCAATGCGCCGGCCACCTTCTAATCCTGCAAGAACCACATCTTCCATGGTCAAATGAGGAAGTTTTTGCTGGTATTCTTTGACGACATATTGATATACAGTCGGACATGGGAGGAGCACCTACAGCACATTGAGCCTATATTGCGCATTTTGGAGGAGCAACATTTTTATGGTAAGCTCTCCTAATGTGAATTTGGGCTGACAAAGATGCTCTATTTGGGGCATATCATTGGGGTGGATGGAGTGAGAGTCCACGAGGAGAAGATCTGGGCTATCCGAGATTGGCCAGAACCAAGGAATGTGACTGAGCTTCGAGGGTTTGTAGGCATTTGCACCTACTACCAGAAGTTCATCAAGGGGTTTTCCCAACTTGTTGCACCCTCACAGATCTTACCAAAAAGGGGGCATTCAGTTGGACAGACACAACGCAGAGGGCCTTTGACAAGCTCAAGGAGGTGATGAACAACTGTCCAGTTTTGGTTTTGTCGGATTTCACGCAGCCCTTTGTCTTGGAGTGTGATGCCTCAGGAGAGGGGGTGGGCGCAGTCTTGATGCAAGGGGGGCACCCCATAGCTTTCGAGAGCTGGAAGCTATTGCTGCATGAGAGGTTGGATCCCATATACGAAAAGGAAATGCTGGCTATCATGCATTCACTGGCCAAGTTTTGGTAGTACTTGGTGGGGAATAGGTTCAGGGTGAGGACTGATCACAACAGCCTCCGGTTCTTCTTAGAGCAGAAGCAGTTGCAGGAGAGGCAACAAAAGTGGGTCAGCAAGATCCAGGCTTATGACTTTGACATTGAGTATGTCAAAGGGAAGAACAACATGGTGGCCGATGCTCTCTCATGCAGACCGACAACGTTGTCTCTTATGAGCCTAGACACGGACTAGAGGGCTCAGTTACTGGTGGAGTACTCCAAGGACCGTTTTGCCTATGAGATACTAGATGTTCAGATCACAAATGACAGGTACAGGGTGATGGACGAGGTGATATACTTCAGGGACAAGATCTTCTTGACTAGGAGTTCTCAGCTCAAGGGGAGGTACTGCGTGCCTCACATGACTCACCATTATCAGGCCACCAGGGGTTCACCAAGACCTACGGGGCCATCAGGGAGGGGTTCTCTTGGAGAGGCCTCAAGGAGTACGTACTATGGCATGTCAGGGAGTGTGAGGTGTGCCAATGGAACAAAGGAGAGATGAGCCATCCAGCAGGATTACTACAACCACTCGCCATTCCGGAGGGGAAATGGGAGAGCATTTTGATGGAATTCATCACGGGGTTGCCCACGGTGTAGGGCAAGGATTGCATCTTTGTGGTCATTGATCGACTGACAAAGTATGCACACTTCTTCGCTATATCAGCATGGTATACAGCAGCACAGGTGACGGAGTTGTTCTTCAGGGATGTCTTCAAATTGCATGGTCTTCCGAAAACCATTGTTAGTGACTAAGACAACTGTTTCAAGGGCGGCTTTTGGCAAGAGCTCTTTCAATTGGTGGGTACAAAGTTGACTCCGAGTACCAGTTATCACCCTCAAATGGATGGGCAAACAGAGATAGTGAATAAGTGGCTGGAAGGCTACTTGCGAAACTGTCACAGGGCAGCATAAGGCATGGTTACGCTGATTTCATTTGGGAGAGTACTGTTGGACATTGGGTTCAACGCTCCCCGTGTGTTTCGCGACATGGACTAACCACCTCTCATGGATCCTAACTCTGGCGATTGTAACGGAGACTAATGCCTGTGGGTTTTGGTCTAATGGAAATCGTGATTCCAACAAGTGGTATCAGAGCGACAGGTCTCGAGTTCGAAACTCACCCGGCTCGTGTTGGGGGGGAAATTGTTGGACATTGGGTTCAACGCTCCCCGTGTGTTTCGTGACATGACATGGACTAACCGCCTCTCGTGGATCCTAACTCTGGCGATTGTAGCGGAGACTAACGCCTGCGGGTTTTGGTCTAACGGAAATCGTGATTCCAACAAGTCCTGCTACAACACCACTTTTCACATATCCATCGGTATGTCTCCATTCTATGCTTCGTATGGATACCATGCTTTGAATTTTGCTGACGTGATGTTTGGTGCTAGCAAGGCCCCTAGGGCCAAGGACTAGATCCAAGAGATTCAGGATATACTCCAGGCTCTTGAGGATAACTTAGCTACAACTCAGAACCAACAGAAGTTGTATATCGACAGGGGACAGGCTAAGAGGCAGTTTGAGGTAGGGGACTTGGTCTACCTACGACTTCAGCCATACCGGCAGTCCACGCTAAAGCAGAAGGGGGTCGAGAAGCTCAAGCCCCGCTTCTATGGACCTTACAAGGTGATCTGCAAGATTAGGGAGGTTGCATATGAGCTAGATCTACCTACAGGTAGCCAAATCCACAACATCTTCCATGTATCATGCCTAAAAAAGGCATTGGGGAAGTAGGTGACTGCAACAGAGGAGCTTCCACCAACAGATGATGAGGGACATTTTGTGTTGCAGCCAGAAGCCATCATAGAGACCAGGGAGAGGCAGCTACGAAGCAGGATAGTCAGAGAGTACTTGGTGAGGTGGAGGAACTTGTCGGATGAGGATGCCACTCGGGAGAGTGAGAAAATTCTGCAGCACCCATCTTTGCAGTTGCTTGAGGACAAGCAACGTTTTGGCGAGGAGGACTATAATATTCCCAATTAGTAGCAGCTAATTGGTAATATTAATTTTGGCTAGTTTTTCTTTTCTAAAGTTAAGTCAATTAATAAAGTGGGTGATGAGACACGTAGCCCACACTTGGGAAATAATTATTCCCAAAAGTCACTTGAGCACATATTTACTTGACAGCATGGGGCCCAGGAGAGTGAAGTGGCAGTGTGAGGGAAGAGGCAGCATGGGTAGCATGGGCCCATGACAATGCAGTGAGAGAGGGACAGCGTGGGCCAAGAGGGATAACGCAGTTTGGTGGGGCCCGAATGAGAGCAAGGCTCTCAAAGCATAAAAAGGGGAAGAGGCTCCTCATTCTCTCATTCTATTATGCATCTCTGATTTTTATCTTTTGACATTGAGCATGCTTTTGCTGTTGAGCGAAGTCTGCAAGTGTTGTTCAGCACACCGGGTGTCTCCGAGCGGAGATCCCAATGTAATATTCCCAATTAGCTTTGCTAATTGGAATATTTCATTTTTTGTTTAATTTTGCCGCTTTAGCTAGAAGTAATAAATAAAGTGAGAAATAAGAGGGGTCACCTCACTTTAGTCACCTCACTTTATAAATAAAGTTTTCTTTTCCTAGTTGATTGACGTTATAACTTAGAGAGGGGGCCTTGGGGGTCCACATGAGTATGATGGGGAGGCATCAGGCTGACCCAAGGTTAACTGCGCAGGCCAAGGAGAGTGAAGGACGCAGTTAAGGTTTTGGAGGGAGTTTAGCACTATAAAAGGTGGGGTTCTCACCTCATTTTGGACATGCTTGATTTGATATTGATATTGAGAGCTAGACTTCTGTCTGCTTCAGCACGCCGGTTGTTTAGTCGGTCTGCAGCACTGTTTAGTGCAACCGAGTGTCTTCGTTCGGAGATCTCACCCTTAGCCTCGGGGGACTTCGAGTGCCTGCCCTGGTAAGGTTATTTTCTGTATCACCCTTAGCTTCGGGGGACTTCGAGTGCCTGCCCTAGTAAGGTAATTTTCTGAGTAACATCCTTCAGTTTCAGTGGTAGTCAGCGGTAGTTTCTTGGTGGAGATTTGGAGAGAAGGAAGCCCTTCTTGAGACTGCGCAGATCCAGGAGGGAGGACGCTGGTCTAGAGGAGGAAGGACGCAGATCCAGTTGGCTAAGGCAGAAAGGACGCAGATCTAGGGAGGCATTGGCAGAACCAGTCTTGGAGGACGCAGATCTGAGAGATTCAGCCTTGGAGAGTGCAGATCTGGAGGGATAGCATCAGATCCAGCCTTGGAGGATACAGATCTGAGGAGATATTGGCAGATCTAGCCTTGGAGAGTGCAGATCTGGAGAGATAGCACCAGATCCAGCCTTGGAGGATACAGATCTGAGGAGATATTGTCAGATCCAGCCTAGATCTGAAGAAATAGCAGCAGATCTGGCCTTAGAGGACGCAGATCTGGAGTGATAGGACACAGATCTGGAAAGGAGGATTCAAATCTAGCAGATCTGAGGGAGAGAAAACGCAGATCCAGTCAGGAGGGACGCTGATCTGATGAGCAGAGTCTGGTGTGTGAGATTTGGCAGCGTTTTTCAGTAGTTCCAGCCTTGAGGAGTTGATCTTGCCATCTGGAGGTTCTGTGGCCAGCATTTCATCTGTCTTCTGCGCTGTCACTAGCAGAGACAGCGTTTTTATTGGTAAGGGTTTGGAGGATTGAGATCAGCCATCTTCTAGTCTTCAGTTCACAGTTCCATTGCATTCCACCACCAGCTCTTCATAGCAGATCTTCAGCCAGCTAGGACGCTGTCCTCATTTGCAGCCATTATCTGTTCTGAGAGGGTCTCCACTTGCCTAGGGCAAGGATAGGTGCACTCATTCTGATTATTTTGTACTCCTCTCTATGTATTCTCAGATTAATAAAATGGCTTAGTTTTCTGGCATTCTATATGTACTTGTTCCATGATCTGGTTCCAGCATTGTATTTTCTATATCTGTCTAGCATATTTCTGTGTATTACTGGTTATTTCCCTTTGGGGATATTACAGTGGTATCAGAGCATAGATCTGGCTCAGCCTGTGGTGCTAGCAGTCTATGACGCCCGGGGATAACCCCTACATCTATCGGAAGGAACGTAGAGAAGCTGAGGATAGGTGGAAGTTTCCTTTCGGGGGAAGTGATTCTGATCAGGAGCCACCTAAGACAGATTCAGAGGCAGAGCAGCCTGAGAAGGGCCCAGAACAGCGTAATCCAATGGCAGATGATGATGTGAGGTTTAAAGAGGCGGTCCTCCGTCACATACAGGAGACGTCACAGAGGATGCAGGAGACGTCACAGATGGTGCAGGAGACGTCACAGAGGCTCAGGGCTATAGAGATCAGTCAGAGAGAGCTCCATAGAGTTCTTCAGATCGGTGAGGGATCGAGTGTGTCTCGCCATATACCAGTGCACGACGCTATTCCCATTATAACGGCCCAGCGATCCACTATGCCCACATTCTTGCCAGGAGACACAGGGACGGGAGTGCAGGGAGGTGCACAGAGGGATAGTCCAGCACCCACACGTCCTACCATGCCTACCTTCCTGGTAGAGGACGAGGGGTCGACAGCACCGAGAGAGTTGAGTCCAGCTCGATGGGCAGCCGCTTTTGCAGAATGGCGGGCCTTAGGACAGGAGTTCATGGACACTCTCCCCTTTGAGCGCTATCTCCAGTTCCAGTACGACATCAAACCCCATGATCAGCACCAGCACAGGGGGCATGGATACCACCGTGATGACCACCGTGCGGCCAGTAGATTCCATTTGCCTATGTTTGATGGTTCATCAAAGACTACGGCAAAGTCTTGGGTGGAGAAGCTGGACATATATTTCCAGCTTAATCAGATGTCGGAGACGGATTCCATTAAGATGGCTACATTGCATTTAGAGGGTGAGGCTCAGGATTGGTGGTTTCATGGGATGGCGACGCTCGGGCATTCCACAGTGACGACATATGCCGAGTTTACCAGGAGGGTGGTAGAGCGTTTTGACAGGAGGGATCCGGAGCAGCATTTTGTTGAGCTGACCAAGCTCAAACAGACTGGGTGCGCAGAAGCATACATCTCGGATTTCTTGAGGGTTTCAGTGATGGTACCTGACTTATCGACAGCTCGGATGGTCTATATGTTTGTGGAGGGGCTGTCAGAGCCACTTCGTGGCCTAGTCCGGTCAAACAAACCAGCTACACTGCAGGATGCTATCAGTAGGACTCGAGACTTACAGGATGTCTTGCCCAGGACTCGGCCACCTTATCCCCAGAGACAGGCTTTCCAGCCTAAGGGGAAGGACACGAGGGCTCCGCCTCCCAAGGCGAATCCGGGACGAGGGCAGATGGATGATGAGGCCAGGAGAGAGCTGAGGCGGAAGCGATTATGCTTCACTTGCCAGGAGCCGTGGGCACCGGGACACAAATGTGCGGCAGGGAAGGCACATTTCATAGAGGTCTTCTCCGAGAGCAGCGGGGAAGAGGATGATGAGGATGATGAGGAGGCAGGAGGATGTTATGCAGCGCAGAGTACCTTACCACCTCCACCACCCGATGCAGGTGGGGCATCATTCGCACCTACTGGGGGAGCTCTAGCAGCATTGCGAGGAGTCCCCAAGTATCTGACATTGCGCATACGGGGGACAATGCGCGGACAGCGGGTTTCGGTCTTAGTCGATAGTGGGGCCACCCACAACTTCATTGATGCACAGATGGTTGCACGGAGAGGCATACCGACGGAGGGCTTTGATGGGTTTTCCGTTTTGGTACCAGGAGATCAGACCATGGCATGTGCTCGATATGTACCAGAATTATCGGTGACGATGGGCACCTATACATTGACCGATCACTTCTTTGTGGTGGACATCCCGGACACCAACGTGATATTGGGGGTTCAGTGGCTTATTACTCTGGGGAAGGTCACAACGGATTGGAAGGCCTTAGAGATGGAGTGGGATGATCCCAAGACGGGGAAGCATGAGAAGATACGAGGGCAGAACACATATCCACCCCAGACAGTATCGGCACACAGCATGGAGGCGACTTTCCGCAAGGGAGACATAGAGTGGGCAGTAGAGTTGCGGGCTTCAGAGGCAGTAGATACAGGGCGGACGGTGCACCCTGATCTACAGTCTATTCTCGACAGGTATGCAGTAGTTTTTGGGGACATTCCGCCAGGACAGCCACCGGATCGGGGGTTTGAGCACACGATCGAGCTTGAGCAGGGGATACAGGCTGTGATTACCACACCGTATAGGCATCCCAAGGCCTATCGGGATGAGATAGAACGGGCCATTCAGGAGTTGCTGGCCCTTGGTCACATTCGACCCAGCACTAGTCCTTTTGCTTCTTCAGTAGTGCTGGTAAAGAAGAAGGACAGCACATTACGCATGTGCATTGACTACAGGGCTCTGAACAAGAAGACCCTGAAGAACAGGTACCCCATTCCCAGGATCGACGAGCTGATGGATGAGTTGAGAGGAGCACGGTTCTTCTCAAAGATTGATTTGAGATCCGGGTACCATCAGATACGCATGAGGGAACAAGACATTCCCAAGACTGCTTTCAGGTGTCATTATGGGCACTTTGAGTTTTTGGTCATGCCATTCGGGTTGACCAATGCACCAGCTACCTTTCAGTCTTGTATGAACCACATTTTCAGGGATCATCTGAGGAAGTTTGTACTGGTTTTCTTTGATGATATCCTTATATACAGCAGGACTTGGGAGGAGCATCTCCAGCACATTGAGACGGTCTTGCACATTTTGGAGGAGCAGCAGTTCTTTGCCAAGCTCTCCAAGTGTGAGTTCGGGTTGACGGAGATGCTGTATCTGGGACACATTATAGGAGTGGACGGGGTGAGAGTCCACGAGGAGAAGATTAGGGCTATCAGGGACTGGCCAGAGCCACGGAATGTAACAGAACTTCGAGGGTTTATTGGTATCTGCACCTACTACAGGAAGTTCGTCAAGGGCTTCTCACAGCTTGCTGCACCCCTCACGGAGCTGACGAGGAAGGGGGCATTCAGTTGGTCGGATACAGCACAGCGAGCTTTTGATAAGCTCAAGGAGGTGATGAGCAGTTGTCCCGTGTTAGCATTGCCAGATTTTACGCAGCCCTTTGTCCTAGAGTGCGATGCATCAGGAGAGGGGATTGGAGCAGTTTTGATGCAGGAGGGTCATCCGATTGCGTTTGAGAGCCGGAAGCTCCTTCCACACGAGAGGCTATATCCCATATATGACAAGGAGATGCTGGCCATCATGCATGCATTGGCCAAATTCCGGCAGTACCTGGTAGGTGGCAGATTCAGGGTGAGGACAGATCATAACAGCCTGAGGTACTTTCTGGAGCAGAAGCAGTTGCAGGAGAGGCAGCAGAAGTGGATCAGCAAGATCCAGGCTTACGACTTTGACATAGAGTATGTCAAGGGGAAGAATAACGTGGTAGCTGATGCCCTTTCCCGTAGACCGGCCACGTTATCACTCATGAGCCTGGACACTGACTGGAAGGCTCGACTACTAGTTGAGTACTCCAAAGATAGATTTGCATGCGAGGTTCTGGATGGGCAGGTAGCGGATAGCAGATACAGGGTGGCCGATGAGGTCATCTATTACAGGGACAGGATCTTCTTGACTGAGGGATCTCAGCTCAAGGAGAAGATACTCCAGGCTTCACATGATTCGCCATTGGCGGGCCATCAGGGGTTCACCAAGACGTACAGGGCCATCCGGGAGAGATTTGCATGGAAGGGCCTCAAGGAGGACGTACTCCAGCATGTCAGGGAGTGCGAGGTTTGCCAGCGGAACAAGGGAGAAATGAGTCATCCTGCGGGGTTGTTGCAGCCTCTTCCCATTCCGGAGGGGAAGTGGGAAAGTATTTCGATGGACTTCATCACGGGGTTGCCCACAGTGCAGGGCAAGGACTGCATCTTCGTAGTGGTTGACAGGCTAACGAAGTATGCTCACTTTTTCGCCATTTCTGCCCATCACACAGCGACACAGGTGGCAGAGTTGTTTTTCCGGGAGGTTTTCAGATTGCATGGTCTACCCAAGACCATTGTCAGCGACAGGGACAGCCGTTTTATGGGTGGATTCTGGCAGGAGCTCTTTCGACTAGTGGGGACAGAGTTGACACCAAGCACTAGTTATCATCCCCAGACGGACGGGCAGACGGAGATAGTTAACAAGTGGCTAGAGGGCTACTTGCGTAACTACGTCAGTGGGCAGCAGAGAGCATCGCTGAAATGGCTACATCTGGGCAAGTACTGCTACAACACAACCCACCATATGTCCATCGGTATGACACCTTTCTATGCGTTGTATGGATATCATTCCCTATCTTTTGTGGACATGATGTTTGGTGTTAGCAGGGCTCCGTGAGCCAAGTTATGGATCCAAGAGAGCCAAGACATCCTCCGGGCTCTCAAGGACAACATAGCCACAACACAGAATCAGCAGAAGTTGTATGCTGATAAGGGTCGGGTGGAGAGACACTTTGAGGTAGGGGACCTGGTCTACCTACGGCTACAGCCATACCGACAGTCTTCGCTCAAGCAGAAGGGGGCGGAGAAGCTTAAGCCTCGTTTTTATGGACCATACAGGGTGATACGCAGGATCGGGCAGGTTGCGTATGAGTTGGAGCTGCCCCAAGGCAGCCGGATTCATAACATCTTTCATGTATCATGCCTGAAAAAGGCACTGGGCCAGCATGTGAGAGTCACCGAGGAGCTACCGCCTACTGATGATGAGGGGCATCTGGTGTTACAGCCGGAGGCTATTATCGACACTAGGGAGAGGCAACTGCGGAGCAGGAAAATCAGAGAATTCTTGGTGAGATGGAAGAATTTGCCGGATGAGGATGCCACTTGGGAGGATGAGAGGATCTTACAACATCCATCACTTCAGTTGCTTGAGGACAAGCAACGTTTTGCCGGGGGAGACTGTAATATTCCCAATTAGCTTTGCTAATTGGAATATTTCATTTTTTGTTTAATTTTGCCGCTTTAGCTAGAAGTAATAAATAAAGTGAGAAATAAGAGGGGTCACCTCACTTTATAAACAAAGTGTTCTTTTCCTAGTTGATTGACGTTATAACTTAGAGAGGGGGCCTTGGGGGTCCACATGAGTATGATGGGGAGGCATCAGGCTGACCCAAGGTTAACTGCGCAGGCCAAGGAGAGTAAGGACGCAGTTAAGTTTTGGAGGGAGTTTAGCATTATAAAAGGTGGGGTTCTCACCTCATTTGGACATGCTTGATTTGATATTGATATTGAGAGCTAGACTTCTGTCTGCTTCAGCACGTCGGTTGTTTAGTCGGTCTGCAGCACTGTTTAGTGCAACCGAGTGTCTCCGTTCGGGGATCTCACCCTTAGCCTCGGGGGACTTCGAATGCCTGCCCTGGTAAGGTTATTTTCTGTATCACCCTTAGCTTCGGGGGACTTCGAGTGCCTGCCCTAGTAAGGTAATTTTACGAGTAACATCCTTGATTTCAGTGGTAGTCATGTTGATTTCTTGGTGGAGATTTGGAGAGGAGGAAGCCCTTCTTGAGACTGCGCAGATCCAGGAGGGAGGACGCTGGTCTAGAGAAGGAAGGACGCAGATCCAGTTGGCTAAGGCAGACAGGACGCAGATCTGGGGAGGCATTGGCAGAACCAGTCTTGGAGGACGCAGATCTGAGAGATCTAGCCTTAGAGAGTGCAGATCTGGAGAGATAGCATCAGATCCAGCCTTGGAGGATACAGATACGAGAGATATTGGCGAGATCTAGCCTTGAGAGTGCGGTCTGGAGAGATAGCACCGAGATCCGGCCTTGGAGGATACGGATACGAGGAGATATTGTCGGATCCGACCCTGATCAACTCCGAAGAAATAGCGGCCAGAAATGCGGCCTTAGAGGGCGCGGATACGGGTGATAGGACACGAGATACGGAAAGGGAGGATTCAAATCTAGCGGATACGAGGAAAGCACGAATCCGATCGGGAGGGACGGCGATCGGTGAGCGAGTGCAGTGTGTGAGATTTGGCGGCGTTTCAGTGGTTCCAGCCTTGAGGAGTTGATCTTGCCATCTGGAGGTTCTGTGGCCAGCATTCCATCTGTCTTCTGCGCTGTCACTAGCAGAGACAGCGTTTTTATTGGTGAGGGTTTGGAGGATTGAGATCAGCCATCTTCTAGTCTTCAGTTCACAGTTCCATTGCATTCCAGCAGCAGCTCTTCATAGCCGATCTTCAGCCAGCTAGGACGCTGTCCTTATTTGTAGCCATTATCTGTTCTGGGAGGGTCTCCACTTGCCTAGGGCAAGGATAGGTGCACTCATTCTGATTATTTTGTACTTCTCCTTATGTATTCTCAGATTAATAAAATGGCTTAGTTTTCTGGCATTCTATATGTACTTGTTCCATGATCTGGTTCCAGCATTGTATTTTCTATATCTGTCTAGCATATTTCTGTGTATTACTGGTTATTTCCCTTTGGGGATATTACACCCAACTTCAACCCTGGGGAACTTCGAGTGCTTGCTCGGGTGAGAAGTTCTATCCATCATTTTGCAGGAGGGAGCCATAGCATCTTCAACGAGGATTACGTATTTTCTTGGACAGCGCAGTCCCTGGGAGGGATCACGCAGTTTGTGGTAGAGGCAGCTTCGAGAGTGAGGATATATCAGGGTATTCAGCCCAAGACAGTGTGAAGGAATCATCCCTTCACTATTTCATCATTTTGGTACAAGAGGGGGCCCTCATTTGCAGTGGATCATTCAGAGCCAGTGTATTTCACTAGGATAACGTTATTTCCCAAGGGAGGTCAAATTCCGAGTTCATCCATTCCAGGATTCCTTTCTGGGCTTTTCTGGGTATTTGGAGGAGAGCTCATTCCCGGAGTTTCACATTTTTCTGAGCAAGGGAACAACCCCAAAGAGCCATCCCATTTCGGTAGTAGCAGCAATCCGACAGTAGCAACAACAACATTTGGAGATTACGCAGTCCTTAACAGAGCAGCCATTCATTGAGCATTTCTGAGAGTATTTCCAGCTTGCCTTGTGCAAGACAAGGTGCCATCATTCTGATCACCTTTGTACTCATTGTTATCTTTTAGTTATATAATAAAATGGCTCAGTGTTTCTCCATATTTGCATTGTTTATGTGATGTCTCTCTATTTGTTGTAGATGCTTGTTTATGTTGCTTTGTATTACTGTTTATTTCTATCAGATATTACAGAAAACCGGTGCAGCAGATCTGAGGGTTTGTATTATTAAGTAGTAGCAATTCCTGAATACATCTATGAATACCTCCAAGGGTTATTTAGTTACAGAGAGAAATACTGGCAGAAAGAAATTGTGAGTTTTACCTCACACAATCACTGGAAAATCTGGCGGAACCGGTCACCGGAAAAACTGCTTCTGGAGGCCTCTGTGCAGTGATTGTATAGGCCCTGTGTCACCTCCTCTAGGAACTGCATCACCCCAGCAACAGATCGATCTGACTTACAGAATCACAGATCTGGGCCTCCCGATGTCACACCTTGGCTTCTAGCTTTTGGATCTAAATCGATAGATGAATCTCAGAAATCCTCTGAGCCTCTGCGCAACCTTTACACAAGCCTGGCTGGATCTGCGTTAGCCTGATTGGCTCTGCGTTGGCTTTGTTGGACGTCTTTCTGCCTCTCTCTATTGATGATTCTCCGACTGAGAAAATATTTCTCTAGAAGCTACTCTGCCCCTCACTGCACTGAATCACTTAAATTTGATCTTCGTCTGAGCACTACTCCATCAGAAGAATTCAATCTCAAGATTCACTCCGTGTGTCACTTTCCAAATGACCCTCAATCCTTCATTTATAATCTTCTCGTTGGAAAATCAACGACCAATATTAGATCTCTAATCAACGACTAAGATTATATTAGACTTGATCTCCGCCTTTTCTAGATTATTCTCACTCTGTTCTATTAATGTCCTTTAATTTTTTAAATTCCCTAAGTTTAGACTTAGGGTCTCCATTAAAATAATTAATTATTTTAATAAAGCATTAACCGAGTGGAATTTTCACAAACAGTTTCTGGGTTCTTTGGAATACCAGTGTCTAAGCCCCTCCACAAAATTTGAGGCTTAGAGAACTTTCTGATGCTACAAAAATCAACATAGCTATGAATCCTCTAATTGACTTATGCATTTGGAATGAGACAAGTCTGATGGATGGCAATGAAGTGGCAGTATTTGAATTGCTAAGGAGCCAAAAGGATGTTTTGAGATACAAACGTTCGTGCTTTAATGTGTCTCTGCTTTTTATGGCAATCAAACATTGTGGAATGTACCATTGCACATTTGTGATGATAAAGTGGCTTCATTGGCATACTGCTTTTACTTGGTGAGATTCTAGGACTCTCAAGTGCTCAAGGGAGCACTTGTCCCCAAGTAGGAGCCAAATGTTACACATTTTCAGTTGAGGATCTTGAGGACACCCTTTGGGGTATAGTCATGTGCAACATCTAACCTAAGACAATGGAAGGCATGTAGTTGATCCAATAAAAGTGATTTTTTGCATGAGGTAAAGGGAGCAAAGTTGGAATGTCTGATCATTTTTTATGAAAAGCCTCAAGCAGACCTATAATATGTTTCATTATTTAGGAAGGGTCCTATGGAAGAGTTTACTATGCAATATTAAGTGATGATCCACCTAAAACAATCAAGAAAATGGATATCAACAACACGTGAGAGGAAAATTCCAAATTTTTAGCTAATGTTTCAATGATCTCAATGCACGACCATATTGTTGAGTTGGCGAGCTCAGTCAAAGCTCTGGCAGTAACGGTTCTTGTAAGCCTGAAATAAAATATGATGAGGCAATGAAGAGAAATGATGTGAAGGCCATTGTTGTCACTAGTAATGGAAGTTAATTCGTAGGTGGTTTTGACATCAACATTCTCCAGAAAAAACAACAAACTAGTACCAATTTCGGTGTAAGAAATACAAGGAGAGAAGACAGTCATAAACATCCTCAAACCACTGTTGTCCAAATATGTAAACAACAGGGTATTACCATAAAAAGAGCTTCCAAGTCATCTACTAGAGCTGGGCGACATGAGAGATAAGGTATGAACAATCAACAAGCGCCAAAAAAAGATTCCAAAGAGAAGAATTCACAAGGAAATTCTTTTCCAGTCTAAAATCAAGATCCTTCGGAATTTTATCAGCCAAAGCCTAGTTCAACATCTTACATTGCAGCTAAAGAAGTCTATGATGAGGAAAGAAGGATGGCTACCCTCTATTCGGCTCATCCAAACACTATGATATACTCTTATTTTTGAAGACATGAGCATGCAAGTATTTCCATGGTAGGTGGAATATCTCAATTTGGTGAAGTAAATTAGTAGCAAATTCTCTTACTTTACTTCAAAATTTCAAAAGTGCAGCGATCAAAACAGTTATTCCAGTGACATTGCTAAGCAGCAAGCATCACAGAGGGCGCAAATCACCACTTAACTGTTTCAAGATTTTGGAAACTAATGTGCTCGACCTTGAATGGATTAAATTATATATCTATATATGTATTTGTGTAACAACCTGTCAATATAGGTTGACCTTGTTACCCACCACTTTGTGGGTGATATCCCTAGGAGAAATTTTTTCTCCATGACAGACTTTAGCCGGCAACCAGTAGCCCCTTGCAGCCTTCTACTAGCTTGTTGTTCCATTTCTCTGCCACCTGAGCCAACCCTGCAGTCCCTCACCCATCTGTATTGATCGTATGTTTGAAGGTGGGCCCCTGAATCTAAAGGTATGTTTTGTCATTTGGTAATTGAGTATTGGGTTTATTTTGTTGGAAATACTGAGAGGGGGAGGTGAATCAGTATTCCTTTCAATTAGAGCATTAGTTAATCTTCAATTATTATCAGTGTTTGTACAATGATAGCAGTAAACAAAAGGAACATAAATGAACACAGTTTTTAAGGTGGAAACCCACTGCGGGACAAAAACCACCTAATGCTTTTCTAATAATTCTATAATATTCAACTCCAATTGAAAATAAAGCTCCAACTTCCTAGAATCTAGAAAAACATTCTTCTCCAGCTCCCACTGGATGGACCCTCCAACGCCCGAGATTCTTCAGTAATCAACTGAACAGATGCCCCAACACCCAATGAGCTACAACTCACCCTAGCACCACCCTACCACCCTATAGAAGAATAAAAGAAGAATGGACTCCCGTAACAGGGAAAATGGTCCACTTTACAATGATATAGAATGATGTAGAAGAAGAAGACACACTAGACCATAACCCCAACTATGACACAACCACCTAATGATGATCCTAGACCTGCCGACACCGCCTCTTCAACTTTAGGAAGATAGACACTAGTACAATTTTTACAATAATGTATTTACAATGACTTAGTACAATGATACCTTTACAGTGACTGTCTGCAATGCTGCCCACTTGAAGACTTCATGTGATGAACTTCTTGCTGTTGTTATGCACCTTGGTAGTTGCTCTTGTCATGCTACCCTCTGCTGCACCTTCCTTTGCTTTGCTGCCCTAGAAAGTCTGGTTCTTTGCAGCCCTTGACAACACATGATCTAGCTTTTTCTTGCCTTCTAGGAGCTCGATATTGAATCTGGTATATCTCTGTTATTTCAAATCCCCAATATGTGATTTTCAGTCATGTAGCATTCCTCTGAGTCATCTTTCCAATGCCACAGGTCTGACCCAATTTGGATTCTTCAAGGGAGATTTATGCCCAATATCTCACAATGCCCTAATTATGGACTGTTTCAGTAGAGAGAACTTGTACGGAGTGTCACGTGTCACTGTTTCATCATTCGGCTCTGAAATTGATAGAGCGAAAACTACAGTCCGTTTACTATTTACCACTTTTTACAGAATTCCAATCCGATACTCGGAGAGAGAGTCATGATGATTTTCCCAAGGTCACTTCTTTGAGATGAATTTCAGGAGCCTGCAAAAACACTGACTTTCGTAGAAAAAAAGTTAGAGCAAAAATTCCACGATGACCTGTTTCAGATAGCGAAATCCCTACATAAGGAGGATATCAGGATCACAATTTATATAAATGCTTAGGTTGAGAGGGGCTTCAACAAGTGAACATGGGAAGGATTTTAGGAGCTTAAAAAATATTAATTATGAATTTTCAAAGACCCATGCCACAACCCCATGGGATTTTAGCCCACTAACTAGGGGTACAAACTTCAAACATGAATATCTCTCAAACCGTGAAGAATTATATGGCATGCCATATATCAACGGAAACATCTCGACAAGTAGAAACCATCAAAATAATTCTTGATCCAGAATATATCAATTTGGTAGGTAAAAATTTCCATGAAATATTGGGGTAGCCCCTGGTGCTACTTGGGTTGACATCAATGACAACCACTGATCAACATATTTACCATGGATACTTGTGGGTATGAATTGATGGGGAGATTTGGCAAAAAGAGTGGGCTTAGTTTGTACTTATGTCCCCTTGATCTCTTTTGTCTGTTACCCTTCGATATTAGTCCTGTGGGATATCCTCTATTGAGCATTTGGTTCTAGGGTGGTACTACTTGGGAAACCCCGACTTTGGGTGCATGGTCCTGCTCCCTTATCCGCATATATTACTCCCTTTCCACTCACTATACCCCCATTCACCATTTCCCCCAACTAGGTCCACATTTCCATTCTGGGTCCACATAGGGTCAGCCTCCCTATCCCCTTGCCCCCGCCTTGGGTAGGCCTGGAATGATGCCCCGGAGGTCGTGCAGTTAAAAGAAAAAGGAAAAGCAGAATTTTCCACGCTTAATAGGAAATTGTACCACAAAATGCAAAAGATGGTCGAGACAAAAAAAATTAGCACATGGACAAAAGCCAATACATGAACTCTGCCCCAATCCATGGTCATCACCCTAGTTCCATAGGCCCTAGATGAACCTCCTTTATCATTCAGGAACCCATGATTGTCCCAACCCTTAGAGGGAAATGAACCGCCCTACCTAAAAGGTGGTAATCACTACTATATATTGCACATCATGCTCTTGTCTCTTGAGCCTCGAGCAGCTAATTAAAGAAAATTCATAAAAGGCAAAAGGCATATAAAGAAGTGTTGAAAAATCAAGGTCGGGGCACCTCATATACCATGATTGCTCCTTCCTATAGATTATATACCCAGGTGTGGGCTTCCTCTTATCCAACTACCCCTATGCCCACTTTGTTATCCATGATTTGTAAACTCTTTTACATGATTAGTATAATGATTGGTTGTACTCGAAGCCTAGGGGACACATTGGGTCTTATGCAAGATTATAGGTGGTTTCCAATTGGGTTTGGTCGCCCTATACGAGATCCTAACCCCCAAAGGGCTACATTGGTACACATAGGGTGTGCATAGAGAGCCATTGGACTCCATAGCAGCAGACAGCACCCCACAGATCTTCATCAATGCTCAGAGACTACCAGAGATCCACTTTTGGAATGATGATGATGATATGCTTGGTACATTATGCTCAGCAGGCCCCATAGGAGCCCCGCACTCTTGGCAGGGGTCCCAGGACTTGTACAATGTCATGATAGCATTCATTCCACCACTTGGACCCTTGCAGAGGATCTATAGACATCTTTGATTCATATGGAGACCCATGGGATCATTTATGTGCCCTTAGACCCACTGGAAGCACCACAGGTCTACTACATGGAGAACAAGGGGCCAACCCCTTTGTCCATCATATTTTGAGGAATTTATTCCTCAGTATGGCACTTCAGGAGATTATTAGGCCTTTGGAGGGCCCTAGGACATGTATTTATTATTATTTGGCCTACTTGTGAGCTAGTTTGGCGAGCTTGACACCAATGGGGGTTTATTTGCACATTATTTTATCATTAGGGGCTAATGTAGGCCCATAGTCTAATTCGAACTCCTTAGGAGGGTATATATTGAGATTAGATACATTCATTTGTATCATCACTTGACTTGGGATCTCTCTAATCATAGATAACTTCACATTTTTCCCTTGGAGGATATTTTTGGAGATGGATGAATTTTGATTTATGGATTTGGGTTATTTTTCTTTTCTTGGAGCTTTGTCCTGCAAACAAAATGCTGGTTGGATATACTCTATAACGTTATAAGTAAATTTTAACGTTGTTATTCTTGTTGTTGCATAGTGCTAAAATTAGGGCCAGTTGTGTTGATTTTTGGTAGCATCAGAAGTGCTCTAAATCTCAAAATTTGTGGAGAGGCTTAGGCACTGGTATTCCAAAGAACCTAGAAATGGTTCGTGAAAATTCCACTCAGAATATATTTTATTGTAAAAATTAATTATTTTAATGGGGACCCTAAGTCTAAGTCTAAACTTAGGGAAATTAAATAATTAAAGGGTATTAATAAAACAGAGTGTGAATGTTCAAGAAAAAGTGAAGATCAAGTCAAGTTATAGTCTTAGCCGTTGCTTAGAGATCTAATCTCGGTTGTTGATATCTCAACTGTGAAATTTTTTTAATGTTACTTTATGCAGAAATTCTACTGTTAGATTTGGTTATACTTCTCCTACTTAAACAAGCTATTAATGATGAAATATTCAGATTAGCATCGAAGTAAACAAATAACAGACTTTCACCGATTCAGATCCAAAACATAAATACATGCACACAGACAAAGTGACACACAAGACTTTATGGACAACTGTCCCCGGAAAAACCCAATGCGAGAAAATCGGTCTTATGGCTGCTGGAGGGTTTATATTATTAAGTAGTTTCTAAATACAACAAATATGGGCACCTTACTGGTTGACCCGACATAGAAAAATAATAGATCTGCAGCTAACCTATTGTTCTGAGACCAAAAACTTGGCTGATCCACACCCTCAAACGGGATTTACAAGACTCAGCCAATTTCTGGCCCTAGAAACCCCGGCGCTGCCCCTGAAGCCCCTGCGTCAGCCCTGTCAGCCTCTGCATGCCTCTTCGCTGACCTAGAGAGGGCTGCATAACCCCAGAATGGGTGACATATACCTATGCTGCCCTAGAAGGGCCTCTGCGTAACCCTGGAGGGTCCCCTACTGCCCAGCGCTGCCCTTTCTGGGCCTGCGTAGCTGAAGCTGCTCTCTATGCTGCGTAGTTGCTGCATAACTGCTGCTGCTTCCTCTGCTTTTCTGCGCTGTCTCTGGTTGCTGATCTCTGCCTTTGGGCACTGGGATCAAACCATCCCCTTAGCCAATACTACCCCTCGCTGAAGCTGAACGCTTCTGAAAATTCTTAGCAAACCAACCTTAGAATTTCAGCTTAGTCTCAGTGCTCTGCCTCTGTGTGAGTGTTCTCCAACTGACCCCAAGACTTTCCTTTATACTTTCTCGTTGGGAAACCAACGACCATGATCAGATCTTGAATTGATGGCTCAGATTAAAAGAAAGCTTGATCTGTGTGACTTAAGTCAATTCCATCACATGTTTTAAATAACTACCTTTGATATTTAGTTTTCCTAAGTTAGACTTAGGGCCCTTGATTAAAAATATTAATTAATTAATTATCTCCCAAACTGGATGGAATTTCCCAAATCCTTTTCTGGGTCTTGGAGATCTTATGTACTCTAGTCCCTCCACCAAGTTTGGGATCTAGAACACATCCGATGCTACCTAAGCACTCTAAAATCTCAACATCAACGAGAAGACTATAAAAGGCTTGAGGGCCATTTGGAAAGAAACACCGAGTGGATCTAGTGATTGAATTCTTCTGACAAAGCAAGTGCTCAGACGAAGATCAGATCTAAGTGATTCCAATGCGGAGAGGGGCAGAGATAGCTTCCGAAGAGATATTTTCTCAGGCAGAGAATCATCAGCAGAGAGAGGCAGAGAGTGATCCAACAACTCTCACGTAGAGGCTAACGTAGAGCCACGCAGAGGGTCAGAGAGAATCCGAGATTTTGCAAAAGAAACAGTTTCATCAGCCGGTAGTCTGGGTTTGAGACTGGGAGGTTGGGAACAGTGATTCCGTGCTGCAAATTGATCTTGTAGCTGGGTGACACAGTGCCCAAAGAGGGTGACGCGGGGACTGCGTAAATACTGCAAGTGGCACCTCATCCAGTGACCGGATCAGCCGAGATTTTTCAATGATTATGTGAGGTAAACTCACAAATATTTCTGCTAGTATTTCTCTCTTTGTAACTGAATAACCCTTGTGGAATTCACCGATGTATTCAAAAATTGCTACTACTTAATAATATCAAACCCTCAAATCTGTTGCATTGGTTTTCCCATATTGGGTTTTTCCGGGGACTTTCGTCCAAAATAAAGGTCCTATGTGATTGTTTTTCTTTGCTCAGTTTCCTTGTTTCAGAATTGTATTTAATTAAGTGTAGGCTACTTCAGTAATTTACTTCAATATTTCACGAACAAATCTAAAATAACTCTGTAATGTAATTTACAAGTAGATGAAGTAGATTCAGTTGGTTGCAGTAGGATTCTTGAGATTGTTAGATCTAGGAATTTTCACATGGTATCAAAGGCAGGTTTGATGTGGAACAAGAAGAGCAGATCTAGCACTGAAGTGAAGGCCAAATTTCTGCAACAGCAGATCAAATCCCCAGAGGGATTGCACAGTTCTAACCAGGACGGCTAAACCTTCGAGGTTGTCTCTCTAAGACTTCCGGATCGAGATCTTGCTGAGGCAGAGGGAGCAGCACAGAGCCTTAGGGACGCAGTTTTTCTGCAAGCAGTTGTTGGGCAGAGAAGAATTAGACGAAGAAGAAGAGCACATAGTGGGGAATTCTTTCTCAGTGATGTCCTTGCCGAGGAATTCAACATTTCACATTTGTTGGGCAGCAAAGGAGCAACAAACTTACCAGCTCCATCAAGGAGTGCGTAAGCCAACCTAGAAGCTACACAGTAAGGAGAAAGAGGCAGCAGTTCGACAGTTTTTGGCTGAGATGGCATCCCATGGTCTTTGAGATCAGGGTCAGTTGGATGGATCCTCCAACTACGTAATCTAGAAGGAAAGGATCAAATTCCTTCTGGAAGAATATGATCTCAAGACGTTCATGGACAACGTGGTTGTTGTGCCTATAGATCTAGATCAGAAGAAAAAGTACAAGTTCGATATGGCAAAGGCTAAGAGACTTATCCTTGATGGTGTCAAGGATCATATAGTCTCTCATATAGCTAGTAGGAACACAGTTAGGGACATATGGAAGGCCTTGTCCCTGCTATACGAAGGAACTTTCGAAGAGCGGAAGATGTGCTTGGAGCAGAAGCTCTGGGTGATCCAGAT
Organism: Pinus albicaulis; assembly: GCA_034641835.2. NCBI lineage: Eukaryota > Viridiplantae > Streptophyta > Pinopsida > Pinales > Pinaceae > Pinus > Pinus albicaulis. The sequence continues at coordinate 995,592,793 of CM076570.1, read as the reverse complement.
GCAGAAGGGGCGGCGCATTACTCCATCCTCAACGAGACTTCAGGAAATCCGTGACCAATTGGCAGTCGTGGGATCCACCCCAATTGCTAAAACTATGGTGAGGTTTTCCCTTAACGCAGTCATCGACGAGTGGCAAGTTTTTGTCCAAAGTATCTTGGACAGGGCAACGCTTCCTAGTTGGCAGGAGACGCGGGCAGCTCTTTAGGAGGAGGAGCTAAAAAGAGATTTGGTCAAGTGTAAGCTTGACGGTAGCCGCATAAGTGGATCGAAGAATTCGTAGGAGGAGGATAATGCAGCCCTCACATCGAAGGGACAACAACGGCAACGCAAACAAAAGAGAGATGTTTCAAAGGTGAAGTGCTTCAGATGTGATGAGATGGGCCACTTTGCATCACAGTGTCCCTTGAAGAGAAAGGACAAGGATGAGAAGCACAATCCAAAGGTTGCAGCCGCGAAGATCGAGGAGGATGAGTATGCCATGAGTGCCCACGCATCTCCAGGAGGGAGATGGGGTGACATAGAACTGTAGTTCACCTTGAACTTCAGTTGGGCAGGATCCTTGAGGAGCCCACCTCTTGGATCACAACCTTGCTATGAGTGCCCATGATCAGCAGTAGCGGGATGGAGGAGTTTTTAGTGGGAGCCAAGGAGTGATGGAGAGATAGTTGCAGTGGGTAGTAGCGCCTACTTCTGAAGAGTGCAGAGCAGAGCAACAACAACGTAGTGCAGAGCAGTAGCAGCACAGTGCTTTAGAGGGACAATGCAGTAGCTATCAGCAGTCAGTGCCTTCAAAACCTAGGTGCATCCACTGGACGCTTGTTCAGTTTTTGGGTGATTTTAGTTGCTTCTCTTAGAAACTGAGTTGCATTGTTAGCAGTGGCAATGCTAGCAGCATAGAAGATGCAACATTTGAGAGGGAGTAGTAGTACGGATGCAGTAGTGGTAGTGGCAGTGTCATGGGCAGCAATACATTTGCAGCAGTAACGCAATGGTTGGTGGACAACTCGTCAGACATCAGCAACGCAGAGGATGCTTCAGGGTTGGAGCAGTATGCAGTAGGCATGTTGTTAAAGAACTTTCCTCGCTAAGAGGAAGTGTTGATTTTTGGTGGCATCGGAAGTGCTCTAAGTCTCAAAATTTGCGGAGAGGCCTAGGCACTGGTATTCCAAAGAACCCAAAAACCATTTGTGAAAATTCCACTTGGAATATGTTTTATTGTAAAAATTAATTATTTTAATGGGGACCCTAAGTCTAAACTTAGGGATATTAAATAATTAAATGGTATTAATAAAACAAAGTGTGAATGTTCTAGAAAAAACGAAGATCAATTCAAGTTATAATCTTAGCCGTTGATTAGAGATCAAATATCGACAGTTGATATCTCAACGAGAAGACTATAAAGGAAGGCTTAAGGACCATTTGGAAAGAGACACCAAGTGGATCTAGTGATCGAATTCTTCTGGTGGAGTAAGTGCTCGAACGAAAATTGGATCTAAGTGATTCCAATGCAAAGAGGGGCAGAGATAGCTTTCGGAGAGAGATTTTTTCAGCGGAAGAATCATCAACAAAGAGAGGCAGAGAGTGATCTAGCAGCTCTCACGAAGAGGCTGACGTAGAGCCATGCAGAGCTACGCAGAGGGTCAGAGAGAATTCGATATTTTGCAGAAGAATTAGTTTCAGAAGCCGGGAGTTGGGGTGTGAGATCGAGGAGGCTGAGAACAGTGATTTCAGGCTGCAAATCGATCTTGTAGTTGGGTGACGTAGTGCCTAGAGAGGGTGACGCAGGGACTTCGTAGTGGCAGCGCAAAGCCTGCCAGGAGCACCTCATCCAGTGATCGGATTAGCCAGGATTTTTCAGTGATTGTGTGAGGTAAACTCAAATCTTTCTACCAGTATTTCTCTCTCTGTAACTCAATAACCCTTGTGGTATTCAGCGATGTATTCAGAAATTATCACTGCTTAATAATATCAAGCCCTCAGATTTGTTGCACTGGTTTTCCTACATTGGGTTTTTTCGGGGACTTTCGTCCAAAATAAAGGTGTCCTATGTGATTGTTTTTCTTTTCTTAGTTTCCTTGTTTCAAAATCATATTTAATTAAGTGTAGGTTGCTTCAGTAATTTACTTCAATATTTCACGAAGAAATCTGAAATAACTATGTAATGTAATTTACAAGTAGATGAAGTAGATTCAACTGGTTGCAGTAGGATTCCTGAGATTGTTAGATCTAGGAATTTTCACAAGTTGTTGCATGATTGAAATGTGGAATTTAAGCATGTTTTAGCTAATTTAATGTATGGGCCAATGTTATATGAATGAAATGTCCTAGAGATTATTTGCCTCGATAAGATTGCATCATTTTCTTTGAAGTATAAACGCTTGAAGGCCACTTTTCTTTTCTTTCTCTCAATGTTGGATGAAGCTGACTTTTTGGGCCTCCTTAATCAAGAAACCAAGTTCTTACTCATTATCATCCTGGACTCCATATCCCCAAGTGGATTAGGCACTGATCCCTAAAAAGGGTGGTCATTTCCTTCACCTTTTTCACTTTTTCCACTTTTTCCTAGGTCTAACGCTCAAAGGTCACCTAGGGCATAAATTTCCCAGGAATTGGCCGAAGAAAAAACTTTGATCTCATACAGGCTACTGCATTGGTGGGTCCCCTCCCTCTCCTCCAAACTTGAGGCAATTCTAGTGGTGGAATCTCTGGGAATCTCAAGCCCTAGCTCTAGGATCGAATTTTTCCTAAGCATCCCCAAGGCTAGACCTCAACAGGATCAATTCGACCTTTTGAAGTAAATATTCTCGTTTGGTCCTTTACCTTCACCTTGTTGAGGATCGGAACATCATTGGTTGCTACATTCTATCCCCGAACCTGGGCTGGGTCCACTTGGCTCTATGTGGTCCCACTTCTCAATAAAGATTATTTGTCAAGGACCATCTAGGAATCCAAGTTTCCCAAGGATTATAGGGATTGAGAACCTCGTCTATAAGCCTATTCCTTCTACCTCAACCCTCCAATCCTCATCCCTTACCCCTAGAGGACCAAGCCCCTTGCTTAAAGAGCGAGCAAGTTCCATTCTTTGCTCCATCCCAGGGAAAGGGTTTCTAGGGTCACTTTCCACCTATCCATTGACATATACTTTACAAGTGATTCCTACACTATCAGGACTCCTCCAATCGATGAAAGTCTCCCCTTGCTTAAAGAGCAAGAAAATTCCATTCTTCACTCCATCCTAGGGAAAGGGTTTCTAGGGTCACTTTCCACCTATCCATTGACATATACTTTACAATTGATTCCTACACTATCGGGACTCCTCCAACCGGTGAAAGTCTGTAAAGAGTAGGGAGACTTAGCTGTGGTGACAATGGGATAAGCCTCCATTGTTGCCCTTAACCTAACAATTGCCCTCTTAGGAACCCCTTTTAGTTCCCCTGCTAGTTTGAGTGGTAACAAACCTGAACTACCTACAAATATGAATTGGAGCTGACTTTTCAAGTGCCATTTATTTGGTAAATTTGACTAAGCCCAACCCCTATTTGAGCTTCAATAAATGGTTCATCAAATTCACAAAGACGACGTCCTATGTATGAGGTCCCATGTTACTATTATGGGTCTAATGTGTTCACATCGTAGGGTATTTTGCAACCCTTGCTTTGTGAACACTCGTGCTCCCTCATTTTTCATTGTTGTACACGTGGCATAAATGCTTTTAAATGGTATTGTTTTGGATTATTTAATTGTTGAAGAGGGATTTTTACTTCTTCATCAGCTATAATAGGGGATTTTAGCTTGGAAAATTAGTATTTTATTGTGAGGAAAGTTGAGAAACTCCTCTATAAATAGAGGTGCACTTCTTCACATTTTGGTATGGTGGAGATTTTTGGGGGGAAATCCCTTAGGAGGTCTGAAATTTATGTGATTTCTCTCTTATAATTTGGCTCTGGATGGATAAGTTGAGTTACATTTCTTGGCTGGAATTGTGAAGTGATGTGATCTCTTCTTATATGCTTATGATGGATATTGGATGATGCATTGTGAAGTAAACCTGATAAAGGATACATGTAAAGTTGTATAATGTTAAAGGATCTTGATAGTGACATGAGGATGTAGTCCCACCACTTAAATTTTTATTATTGAAGGGTACACCAATGCAATTGAAAAGAGGTTGCAAAAGTTCTATATTTTCCAAAAGACTCCTAATATTTAAAAAGTTAGAAAGAGGGAGTGAAAGGTTGTGGCATGGGGGTCACTTGCAAAAATGGAAACACTACAAGGAAATGATGAAGGAACTATGAAGGAAAAAAGGGAGAGTAACATGGGCAAGAGATATCCCACAAAGATAAATAAAAGGTGCATCTTCCCTAAGTAAAAGTAAATCTAACCCATAGATAGTACATTTTACCCATGATAAACCACCAAAGCAATTAATTAGCATAGGCTCTATAGAGGGCCTTAATAGAGCAACAAAAAATGTAACAAACAATTCAATAACCAAACTAATTCTCACATCTGAAAGGAGATAGATGACTTTGAAAGCTACCTTGGGCCATAAAAGGTCCAAGGCCAAGCTTGGAAAGATGCAAAGGTAGGTCAAGAACAAAAAGTTTGATAATATTGGTTGTTTGGGAATGCTCATTGAAGTGGATCTCACTTCATGCTTTGCATTGTTTTGCATATTCTATTGCAAAATAAAAGGAAATGGTCCATTTATCCAATTCTTTTCTTAGCAATTTTTTTTGTGGAAGAAGTTAAGTGATCATGCAAAGAATCATTCCAATTATCCATATCCCCATTTCTAGATCAAGGCCATGTTTTACAAAAAATCTCAAATCATTAGGCACCATCTAGCTTGCAAATCCAACATATAAGGAAATATGTGATAATAACATCTATTTATGTAATGTATTTGTATTATGTCATTCTTATTTTTACCTCTATGCAACCACAATCTTTTACTCTAGCGAATGTCCATTTTTAGTCATGACATTTACTTTTAATATAATTTTATTGTATACAATCTTACTGTCATAGTATATATGGCTATTTGTAGTCATGTCATTTTAAAAATTGATTAGAATTACTAAACTAAAACCAATAGCTTAAGTTGATAGCATTTTAGTAACTATGATGTTAAACTAGCATTTCAGCACGATTATATTATTTATGAAGATGAAGCTTGTCAACAAAGATATCATTATTAAATTTTATTAAAGCACGAGTTGAAGTTTTGACTTGTTACATTTAGTTTTAACTTGAATGACCAGAAAATTTATTAATTATATCTTATACAAACCTTAGTGTCATCTTCAGAATAACATATGGTATGCCTCGTGATAATCTAATTTCACAAGTCTAAAGCTAAACTCCAATTCAATCAGAACTTAAAAGTTATAGAATACATCAATGCATTATCTTTTAATTATTTATAAATTCTAATGCTAATTATTCTAGCAATTAAGAGTTAAAAAATTAAATGTATTTTTAAAATTTTAAATTCATTTCAAATTCATTGATTTTTTTTTTTAAAACCTGTAATAAAAATTGCAAATACTATTTTAATATTAAATATCTTATTTATATTTAAAACTTTATTAAAAAAATAATTAAAAATACATTAACAAAAAAACTATACCAATATAAATAAAACTACAAATTATAATCTATAGGCCTGCTAACACTCCTTTGGCAAAAACCCAGGCCGGGCACAACCAACCAACCAAGGTGGGGGGTAGGGAGATAATCGGAAAGAGTAAAACATTAGAAGCTGAAGATGAAGAATGATCCACTCTATACAGTCATTTATTGGGTGGGAAGCCAATCATTTATACAGTGCCCCGGATAAAACAATGTTATACTCTCAAATAAATTCATTCATTCATTTTTGGAGAGGGCTTTAATGTATTAATTTAAGGGACTTTAATGTGTGGAATGAAAGGGATAGGCAGGCAATTTTGAGAGGCAGCGGGAAACATTATTCTCTTTCCTACCAGGGTGGGTGTATCTGTATCACCAGAGTCTGTAAGCCAAAGATCAAGATGAGTTTTGTGGTCGCACTGATCTAGTGTAAGCCAAAGATCAAGATGAGTTTTGTGGTCTCACTGATCTAGTGGCGAAAGTATCTTCGTCCTCATCCTGGTGCTCGCTGACACTAGGTTGACTTCGCAAGTGAAAAACAATATGTCTACAGAGAAATTTTGCTCTGCATCTGCCCTGCCCTACCCTTCATCTCGAGGGAGCCAACCCCAAGTTAAACACTAAATCTCCGGAGAACTTCTCCCTTAAATTATCCCGTTAGAGAAAAGACATGATTCCAAAAGTATTGACCTTTCACGACTGACGAATGATTGTCGAAGAATTCGCCTTGAAAGGGCCCTAGATAGAGCCTTTCAAATGACCAATTTCGCGGAGAGTTGTTGGGTTGATTGTTACAATTGTGCTACCAACCTAGAGTGCCTTCTAGATTTGCTCCATTGTCAATTAAAGGGTTTGATCTATAAGTCATGCATAACTAGAGTTTCTTTTTGGAAAACGATCTCTCAGAACCACAAAGAGAACAGAGAGGTAGATAGCCTTTTGCAGCCAGTCCAGAACATGACCAATAGGTTCTCATGTCCAATAAAACCATCCAAGCAAGCTGAAAATGTTGAATTATAAAATATCATATACAAGACTGACTGATTATCTATGGACTAGTTTTGGAGTGGGCTGCGTGCTGAAAATGGGCTGCTGAAGTCACCTGCGCAACTCCAACCGAAAGTATTCCTGGGCACTGATTCTTTTCCTTCTGTGGGAAGATTGCAGATATCTTATATTCACATGGGAAATATACAGACTATGGTTAAACTTTATATTAAAATCTAACCCATTATAAATTTAAATAAAATTTTATTAAATCTCTTTTATTTAAAAAAAAGTTTGGTAGATGTCAATATTGATTTAATTATTAATCATAATTATAAATATAAAAATAATTGTTAATTTTATGTTTTTTAATTTTTGACCTCGATACTGATTTAATTATTAATTATAATTATAAATATGATTTGATTAATAATAATAATTAGAAATATAAAAATATTTGTTAATTTTATGTTTTTTAATTTTTTTTAAACATTATTAAATTAGATTAAAAATCAAATCAATTTTAAAATAAATTTTAATTCATGTTAAAAAAAGCTATAATTAATAAATAATAAATAATGAGTAAATATTTATCAATTCATGTTAAAATTTAAATATTAAAAAAATTATAATTAATAATGAGTAAATATTTATTTCATTATATATTGAAACTTCAATGATTATTAAAAATAATAAATATTTAATATATTTAATAATAACAAGAGAGTATAGATTTCCACCAGCAATGAATTATCACAAACTAATGCTTTGAATCTTTTAATAGAGTAGCTTGCCAAAATTTAAATATATAGAAAAGATTATAATCAATAAATAATTAATAATGAGTAAATATTTATTTCATTATATCTTGAAAGTTCAATGATTATTAAAAAACAATAGATATTAGATATATTTAATAATAACCAGAGATTATAAAGTTAATAGAGAAGCTTGCCAATTGGTTATTAAGAAATAATATTAAACTAAAAGTACATAAAAACATAAGGAAAATAAATTATAAGTATTTCAATAAAAAAATTCAAAGAATAAGACAATTAGGAAACCATGAAATTAAACCAGAATTAATTGAAAAAGGAAACGAAGTTAATTAATTTATGTAATTGTATCTCGATATACAAAATAAATGAAAAGTAAAATCATCATTATAAAGATATTAAAACTATCCACACTAGTTTATCTAAAAAATTCTTTCACTATTTAATAATAATTAATATTATATATATTTAATTATATTATCATTATTATTTAGTGTTAATAACTAATATTTTTTTTTGTTATTTGATAATCAAATCAAAACAATAGCTATTTAGTTTTGAAAACTAGAAATAAATATGTAAATCTTAAGAGTAATAAAATGTTATTTTGATTTTTTCAAATAAAATTGGGTGACTCTAATTGGATATGATTATTATGTTTTGTTATTTAATTATATTTTTCAATATATAGATAAATTCATGGTCTTGAAATATTTTTGGAGCATTTAAATTTGGAGTTGTTTTTAGTGAGAGTTTTTGGAGTTTTTTGTGTCTGGGAAAAAAATGAGGTGAAACCTTAATTTGTGTTATTTAAACTCGTTTTGTGTTATTTAAACTAGTTTTTGACTGTATATATGGGCTGGACACTTGAAAAACCCCTAGGGTACTTTGATTGTGCATGGATTATCTATCCACACTTGTGATTTTTGTGATTTCAATGAATTCCTCCAAGATTTTAAAGAAATTAGACCAAAAAAAGCCACCAAAAAACTTCTAAAAAATCAAACTAAAAACAACTCGTTATGCAACTTAAAACATTGAAATTTGTATAGACTCCACAACTTAAAACTCTATATATTTTTTAAATTTATAATCAAATTTCAAATCAAATCAATTTGAAAAAATTACACCAAAAAAAATCACCAATTAAATAATGCAATAAGATTGATATCACTAACATCTTATAAATAAGAATGATATCACTAACATCTTATAAATGTATGTCATTAATATTGCTCACACCTTCATTAATATCTATCAATATAGATTGTCTATACAATTTTAGCATTAACTATGTTTTAATGGCATTTTGAAATTAACGCATCATAAACTTTAACATATATTTCATAATAAATCTAAGTATACAAGTCCTAAGCTCACTAAATTCTAATTTTAAATAATTTAAAATACTTCAATATATTATTTATTTCATTATTATACATTTAATTATTTATAACTCTAATGTTAATTATTTTTTAAATTTTGAATTTAAAAAAAAAAAAATTAAATGTAAATTTAATTAATTTCATTTTAAATTTAAAAATAATAATAATAATTATAAAAAATCACAAATTTTATTTTAATTTTAATATTTTAATTTTATTTTAATTTTAATATTTTATTTATGTTTTAACTTTTGTTGGCAATTTAATATTTAATTTTAACATTTTATTTATGTTTTAACATTTCTTTCTAATTTAATATTTAAGTAGATATCTATATTCTAAAAACTATAGAATATGATTGAGAGGAGGAATAATTGCAACATTAAATTAAATTTAAAATAAAATTTAATTTAATTATATAAAAAAATAAATTATAACTAAAAAATATAAATTTTATTAATTTTATTTTATATTTTAAAAAATAAATAATAAAATAATTTTAGAAATATATAAAAACATTACCAATTCTATTTTAATATTATTATTTTATTTATATTTAATATTTTAATTAAAATATATATTTAAAAAAATAACACTTATTCACCACTTTAATTTGCAAATATCTATATACCACAAACGAGATATGATCCATATCTATAAGAAGAATAATTAAAAATTGTTTTTCTATTATATTTTTAAATCAAATTAGTTTTCTCCGGATGCGGATGATTAGATTTGTCAAGGGGCCATTTGGCCTGGATCTGCTCCCAAGGCAACTCACTTGGGGTGGCCACATGGCCCCCCATGGCGCCTTTAATGCAGCCTTCAATATGCCTCTGCGCTGGGCATTAATACCTTTTCGTCGTCACCCTTCCTGCCTTGAACAGTGTATTCGCTATCAAATGGATCATTTCGGCCCGAACTCTCCAGATCGTTTTGGTTCTGTCAACCGACCTCTGTTGTCATTGCGCTCTCTCTGCCCGGGTGGTTGTGCTACGCCAGGTGAACGCACAGCTACAGGTTGTCGGTGTTCTCTGCATTGTTGCATGGAAACCATTCCGGGCTTCCACTACTCGCACAGTAACTTCTGCCCTGCTAATTTCAATTTTCAAGTATCTCCTGTTATTGTTGGTCAATTTACTCCTATTCTTGCAGCTCCCTCCAGAGTTTGGTCGGATTCTCCTGAGAATTTCACCATGCCTAGGCTCAGGCAGAAGATGACTTGCAGGAGGGGTGCCTCTCGGGGCAGATCCATGGGCGAACGACCTCCCCACAGCTCCAGTGATGACTTCTCCTCGAAGCCTTCTGAAAGGCGCTAAGCTCAGGTCAATTTCGACCCTCCTGGTCTTTTCCATGACAGCCATGCCACTGCGCCACCTTTGTCCATGCCCCCGCTTCATGCTCCCACAGCGCCACCTCTGTCCTCGCCCCCGCTTCATGCTTCCGCAGCCCCTCCTCGCCCTGGCAGTCATTTTCTGAGACAGTCCTCGCAACGAGCTGAGCTGCGCTTCGACTGTGCTTTTATTCGCCCTTCCATCACAACCTTCATTACGGTTACCCTGCGCGAAGAAGCTTCCTTCCATCCTCCTCCGCCTCTTGGTCCCTTGTAGACTCCTTTAGCGCCCACTTCTGACCCTACTTCTGGTCCCGAACCTGCGCCTTTCATGCCCTCTCCCGGCGTTCCCCATGCCCCTGCCCCTTCCTGCTCGGAACCTTTTCATTTGCAGATGGAAGCGGACCTGTCAGGCGAAGAAGGCACCAAGAATGCTGAAGCGGAACCGGAAGACCCTTATGGCTGCAGAATTGAAGAGGAGCAACCTGCTCCAAACTAAATGCTTTCTCTCCTAGATGTACAGATTCAGTATGAACTATGCTCTAGACTTTTTTGCAAGGTTTTTGGTTTCAATGATGATACATAGCAGTTACAGCTGCATGTCTATTTTGTTTTTCTCTAGCTTTATTATGCTGAATGTAGTTGACTCTAAGCCGGTTTCCCAGTTCATGGGTGGTGTAATTACTTTCAAAAGAACTGGTTTCCCGTTATGGGCAGTTCCATATTTAGACAGAACTTGGAAATCAAGCCCGGTTTCAGGCTTCCTCAGATGAACCGTGGCAGTTTTGTAATTTTATGTTCATAATAGAAATAGCGCAATTCAGCAAAAAAAAAATCAAATTAGTTTTTAAGACAAAATCTAATTAAATTATAAAAATATATATATAATTTATATATATATATATATATATATATATATATAGTGTTAATAATGAATATATTTAATTTCATTATAGTTATCATTTTAGAATATATAGCTCAAACTTTGGTAACCCGTCGACTACCTAACCAGAAACGATGAACAAACTGTTGGGAACAAAAAACTGAAGCACATAAAAACGGAAATCCCTGCAGTAACATTTTCACACTAAATTTCTAAATTTCCAGTTATACGGAGAAAAGAGAATCGTATTAATATATTTTGCTGTTTCACCTAGCTGTGTGAAACCCAGAAGACTAGGAGATTAGACTCGAATTAATTGAAGAAGGAAATTAATTTAATTAATTTATGTAATTAAGAAGAAAATTAATTTAATTAATTTATGTAATTTTAACTGAATATAATCTTGAGTAAGACTATAATATTTAGTTATTAATTATATTTTTAAATATATAGATAAATTTATGGCTTTGAAATTTTTTTGGAGTATTTAAATTTCTATAGACTTAACAATTTAAAAAATTTAAATGTATATGAATTCCACAATTTAGAATTATATTTTTTTCAATTTATAATTAAATTTCAAATCAAATCAATTTGAAAAAATTACACCAAAAAAACCATCAATTAAACCATACAATAAAATTGATATCATTAACATCATATAAATGTATATCATTAATATTGCTCACACCTTCATTACTATTTATAAATGTGGATTGTCTATACAATTTTAGTATCAACTATGTTTTAACTTTTAATAACATTTTGAAATTTGAAATTAACACACCATGAACTTCAACATATAATTCAACTAAATTTAAAAGTTATACACTACTTCAATATATTATTTATTTAACTATTATATACTTAATTATATATAATTATTTATTTAATTATTTTGTAAGTTTAAAATTAAAAAAAAAAACTGCATTTTTAAAATATAAATTTAATTAATTTCTTAATAATAATAATAATATCACAAATTTTATTTATGTTTAATATTAATTTTTTATTTATATTTTAGCATTTATTTCCCAAATTTTTTTGGTAAATATTTATATACTAAAAACTATAAAATATGAATCAGATTCATAAGGAGAATAATTACAAATTATCTTTAAATTATATTTTAAAATTAAATTAAATTTAAAATAAAATACTATTTAATTATATAAAAAATAAATTATAATTAAAAAATATTAACTTTATTTTAAATTTTAAAAAATAGAAAATAAAATAATTTTGAAATTTTATAAAAACATTATGAGTTTTATTTTAATATTATTATTCTGTTTATATTTAATATTTTAATTAAAATTTATATTTAAAAAAAAATGCTTATTCATCACTTTAATTTGTTACCAAAAATTTATATTTATGGAAAAAAATTAAAATTTATTGTGTATAAAATTTTTAAGTGAAAATCACATGTAAAACTTTCACCAAAAATTTTATACACATTTATAGAACCAAATTTCTAATATTAAAATTTATTTTTAAATTATATTTTAAAATCAAATTAATTTTAAGACTAACAGACTGTTGTTCGGGAACCAAAAACTGAAGCACATAAAAACGGATATCGTTGCCCTAACATGAATGGTCTCACAATTATACGGCTCGCGCCTCCATTACCTGCTCATTAATGTCTACGGGTATGCACTACCTACGCCAACTTTTCACTTTAAATTTCAGATTATTAGGAGAAGATCGAGACATCATTCATTCTACATTTTGGCGAAACATAATAAGAAAAGGTAACCGTATTAATATTTTGCTGTTTCACCTAGCTGCCTAATTGAAAACCAGAAAACAAAACACAAAAATCGATATCGCTGACTTAACATGAATGGTCTGACATCTCTACTCATTAATATGGATGGATGGCAGTAGTTTAATAATATTGTTTTTTCGCTCTGAATATTATAGAAATTTTGGTAAGATTTTAAGAAAATGCTGTAAGGGCTTTTTGTAAATCCACATTATAATTATCAAAGTTTAATATTTTGGTGTCTTAAAAGTTTTTGATAGTGTTGAATCTATTTTCACCATCAAAATCATGATTTAAACACTGTTAGCGTAAGATTTCTTAAATTTTTAAATCTAAATTCAAGCCAATTTTAACAATCCTAACAATTCCTCTATGTCGTTAGACAACTCCATTTATGGATAACCTACAGAGCTCTGCCAACGTTCTCCCTCTAAATTTCCAGTTATACGAATAAAGATAAAAACGAGACATCATTCTACATTTTGCCAAAACCTTAAAAAAGGAGAACCGTATTGATATTTCGCTGTTTCACCTTGATATTTGATAACCACAAACTACTATTTGAAAAAACCACAAACTAACTGTTTCAGAAACTGTAGGACATAAAATCGATATCGCTGCCATTAACACGAAGGGTCTGACCAGGATACGGCTCGCACCTCCATTAACTAATCATCAATCTGTCTGGGTATGGACTACCTCCACAGCTAGTTCCGCTAATATTCTCATTCGAGTTATTCGGATAAAGATGCAAACAGACATCATTCTAGTTTTGGCAAAACATTTAAAACAGAGTGCATAATTCCACACGCTAAATTTCTTGCTATATGCATAAAGATCGAGAGATTATTCTATTTCTTGGCCAACATTTAAAATTAGAGGATCATTCTACTATTTTGCCAAACATTTTAAAAAGAAAATGACAAGGTATATTTCCGCCTACCTGGCAAACATCTAAAAAGAAAATGGCAAGGTATGGCTCGGCCTACCTTGCATCGAGGCGAAGGCCGATCTTGACGCAGTACCAGCAACTACGACCCACGATTACCCGCATCCACATCAAATAATTGATCATCCTCCATCTTCTATTCTTCTCCCGCCGCAAACCACAGTGATGTAAACAGCACTCAAACCCTAAACCAACCGAACCCTGAAATAGAAAAAGGGGTTCAGTACAATAATGAGCATAAACGGCAATCAGCACAACAGAGCCTATAACCGAGCCACAGATTTAAGTTGAAATTGATTTTAGAGGAACGCAAACTGACGTAGCTAAGGTTAATTTCAATATTTCAAAAAAGAAAATGATTAGGTAAAAATCCGCTGGCCAAAATTGCGGATAAGCATACCGAAATATCTTCATCAAATAAAATTAACAGCACGGACCAGTACAGAAAGATCTTCACCAAATAAAATTAATAGCACGAACTAGTACAGAGATCTTTACCTTGATGGTGATATATATCTTAATTGAAATGTCAAAGAAATGCTACGCCAAAGGGCTTTCTGACACCCTGCATTTCCCTGAAATAGAAATGATAAAAACTGTTAAACCTCTCCTAGAAACAGCCTCTGACCGTATGCATACTCACGTTCCCTTTCTATAGATAATATCCTATTTGTGTAGATATTAGTAAATAAGGATAGCATAATCCGAAATCCGCATCCCCAAATGTCCACATTCAGCCCTAAATCCGGCAGAAAAAAAAAAATTGGCTTATCACCTTCTTCTCTATATCAGGCAGCAAAATAAAATAAAATGGGCTGAACAAACATGCGGAGACACACATACAAAAATGGAAAACTAAAAAGAGATCAATCAGATACTAAAAGTGAAGAAGTAGAGAAAGACAAAATCAATAAATAAAATGGACTGTAAAAAATAGCATGCATGGCCATGCAATGGACCTAACAAACAACAACAAACAGCCAATGCCAATACAGAAAAAGCTGAGATGAAACTAATACAATGGACCAAACAGAGAAGAACAAGAAGGCAAGCCAATGCGAATAAAGAAGAAGTTGTGATGAAACTGATACGATATTCAGAGTCCGAAAATGTGTATATAAGCTCCACTTCAAACGGTCACAAGCCCGCTCCAAATTCCAAATACTTATCACCTTCATCTTTATCTGCTTTTTATCTTTTTTTTTCCCAAAAATCCACCGTCATTGCTTTTGTTGATGTAAAGGTTTCTTGAAACAAATTGGCTGCTTTTGTTGATGTGAAAGTTTCATGAAACAAATTGGCGGTATACAAACTCTGAGAAATCCAAACCGTTTTAAATTATTTTTTTAATGGTTCAAACGATATCAGAGCCTATTTTGTAAAATTCTAAAATTGTGTTAATGAAGTGTGTATCATGGAAATGGACTTTCAAGTTCCAAAACACGAATGAATGTAATCCATATCTCAGTATTACATTTTTTTTAATAAATTATTTATATTACTCTGAATAAAATTTCCATATTAATTATACACATTTTTACTATTATCCATTGCGAATCTAGTATCACATAGTTCAACGTATGTATCATAAGCAAGTTTATTCTTACCCGAATTATCTAAATATGCATTAATTAAAAAATCAATAATAGTAAAGGAAATTCAAAATACTGCGATATTAAATCAACTCAAAATACTGGGATATTAATACATTTTTGTATGTTCTAATTTCCTTGTACTTATTAGCGTCCATGTTTTTCCCATCTGTAATTATAGAATATGGAAGACTTTATTCTGAGATACCCACGTTAAATTTTATATGACATTTATTTTTAATATTAAAATAATATGAATTTATTAATATTTCTTAATAGTAATTTGATTTATATTAATGTTTTTTTTTATTATAATGTGATATATATTATATATTGATTTTGATTATAAAATGTTTTTTTTTTTTTTAGGTTGAAAATTGGTAGATTTTTATTATAATTTTTTTTGAAAATCATATAAATTGTGTAAATATTATGCATTGGTTTTGGTTTTGATAATAAAATGTATTTTTTATTTAATAAATTTATTTATTTTAGTTAAAATTGGTAGATTTTTATTATAAAAATATTTATAGTATAAAAATTACACAATAAAAATAAAAGACTTTACAACATTACAACAAAATATAGAAACTCTTGAAATATGCTAAGTCTAATTCATAATAACAAGTATAATGTTTACAAAGTGAGCCTAATATCTTAAATTCTTTGAAGAACATAATCAAAATTAAATTCACTAAAAAGAAGAGCTTCATCCTGAGTGATTTGCCTCTCCTTCCAAACCTTTGTTCACTATAGGATGCTTCACTAGATTGTTCGCTATAACTTGTTGAGCTTGCTTTGGGAAAGGTATTCCAATTGATTTTTCCAAGTGTCATGACTTAATATTAAGGGGTGATTTCTAATGTGATCTCCTCCTTAATGACTAAGGTCCCAATTGTTCTCGGTGTGGATTGGGATGTCATTCTATCTGCTTCAATATTGTTGCTTCTCAAAACATGAAAATAACTTAGTTGAGAAAAAAAGAAAGAAAGGTCCCTAGCACAGCATTTTGCTAAAGCAATCCTAACTTGAAAATTAATTGGTTCCCTACTTGAAAATTAATTGGTTCCCTTGATCAAATGCCTAATGATTATTACTGTATCCATGTTCATTGTTTTGTATGTCATGAGCTTAATGACTTTGAGACCCTAATATAGTCCATAGATTTCTAGCAAGTTTTCGAATGAAAACTCTAGACTCAAAAATATGTAGATACATAGTTTCCTCTACCTTATTAAAATCCAATAAAAACAACAATATTAAAGAAAGAAACGTAGGCGAGGTTTTCATGTTTGTTTTTTGTTTTATTGTACACATGGAGGAGGGGAGGTTTCCATGTCCTGCCAGGGAGGGAGGGAGTGAGTGAGGGCGGGCTATAAAATGAATGTGGGCTATTTGTTTGGACAAATTATTGACAGAGGAGAGGTGATATGTATACATGGAGTGGCATGGCGTGGCGTGGCGTGGCGATGAGATCGTTCGGATTTTCTACTCCTACTAATAATGTTACTACTCCTGCTGTCCGTGGTGGGCGCGCAGCTCCCTGATACAACCTTACAGTGGTCAAGTCTCAGCTGGCGATCCTTTCGTCGGCAATATATGGAACCTATTTCAAGCACTGATAAAATACGAGGGCGGCTACTGGATATGGATATGCAATTTGCCATGACCCCAATAATTTTAAAAATATATAAAAACATTATAAATTCTATTTTAATATTATTATTTATTTATATTTAATATTTTAATTAAAATATATATTTAAAAAAATAACACTTATTCACCACTTTAATTTGCAAATATCTATATAGCACAAACAAGAAATGATCCATATCTATAAGAAGAATAATTAAAAATTGTTTTTATATTATATTTTAAAATCAAATTAATTTTAAAACAAAAGCTAATTAAATTATATATATATATATATATATATATATATATATATATATATATATATATATATATATATATATATATATATATATTAAAATTGTTAATAATGAATATATTTAATTTCATTATAATTATCATTTTAGAATAAATAGCTCAAACTTTGGTAACCCGTCGACTACCTAACCAGCAACGATGAACAAACTGTTGGGAACCAAAAATCCGAAACGAAGCACATAAAAACGGAAATCGCTGCTATAACATGAAGGCATGAATGGTCTGACAACGATACAGCTCGCACCTCCATTACCTACTCATTCATTAATGTCTATGGGTATGCACTACCTACACAGCTAGCTACACCAACATTTTCACACTAAATTTCTAAATTTCCAGTTATACGGAGAAAAGATCTCATATGGGGCGGGTTCAAAAAGATCTCTTCTTTTATATGTGATCGGATGATATGGGTATTTGGTGATGGAGGGAGGATTCCCATGGCCTTTCGAAGCATCACAGGCCTCACTAATATCAGAGACATCTCCCCGCGATTGCAACACTGTCTAACACAACGTGGCTATATGGTTTTAGCGCAGGCCACATCCGGATGGGCATATGGGACACCTACCTTCAAGAACGCAACTCACTTGGGTTTGTCGGGAGATGAAGCTTCGGAATGGGAGAATATGTTGATTGCTTTCAAATATGCCGGTTTCTGCCATTCGGAGGAAGGAGACAAAATCATTTGGAATGGTCCATTGAAGCAGAATGCCATTATTGTGAGAGACGCCTACAGGCACATCATTGCCGATGCTGCGGAGGGTAATATCACCAAGATCTTCTATAAGTATTGGAAACGCTGGATACCCACCAAGATCACTTTATTAGGATGGATGATATGGAGAGACAAGATTCTTACGTGGGATAACTTGATTAAAAGAGGTTTTCATGGGCCAAACAGATGCGCTTTATGCTGCAGGGAGGCTGAAACTATCTCACACCTTTTTTTCAACTGTACAATTGTTAAGGATATATGGAGGATTGTCTCTCATCACATTATGGATCAGAATTGGATGGCTTCAGATTTTATTACTACAGTGGAGGATTGGGACAGAATGAAAGGTGAATATAGGTCACTGCCTTTCTATCTCTGTTGGGAAGTCTGGATTGGGAGAAACAATCTCATTTTTGAAAATAGGACTTTCTCTCCTCATACTATCATTTCCAATATCAAGCGCTGGTTTGTGGATTGGAGTGTTCCTCCCATGCAGCTGGTGGATAAGTCCGTTAGGAACAGACCCCATGAGATTCATCTCCCCGCTATATACTTCGATGGTGCCTCTGCGGAGGGTAACACGGGATGTGGAGTATGGGCTAAACTATCCCAAAGTGAGAGGATTCATATCTACTGGAATGGGGGTACCGGATCAAATAACAAGGCGGAAATCATGGCACTGTGGGGTGGCCTTATGGTGGCAAATATGCTCAAAATACAAAACCCACATTATTATGGTGACTCAAAGCTGATCATTGAATGGATTAATGGTAGATGTGACATCAATGTCCCCAATTTGCGCGGCTGGAAGCAGAGGATTCTCTATCTCTGGCAGTACTTAAATCAGCCCCCTATATGTCATATTTTCAGAGAACTCAACACCAGGGCGGATGCCCTATCAAAGAAGGGCATCTCTGCTAAGTCCGGATAGATGTATTTCTCGGGCTACAAAGATGGGGGCGTGATATGGTCTTCCATTGTTCCTTTGCCGTGATTTTTGTTTTGTTGGATGCTGATGCTTGTTATTATCTCCTTTTTTCTCACTATCTTATCATAGTTTTACTACTTATATATTGTTCTTGCCTGTTATGATCTATCATCGGCGCTCTCTGTTTTTCCTATTTTGGCTCTGATCGTGATCTCTGTTCGCGGATCCTGTACTATGGTATGGCGGTATTTCCTCCCTGGCATGGATGTTTCTTCACCGATCATTATGGAGTATATTTGGCAGGGATATCGTTTCTGCATGTGCCTTTCTCTGGTGTGGAGCTTCATGTTTATTCTATTGTGTTTTCTGGCTATGGCATATGGGATTATCTTCTACAAGCGAGCGGGTCAGTTTTATCAGGTGTCTCTCACACTTTCATGCCCTATGCTCGGTACCTACCACGCATAGGCGAGCGGGATCTGGATGCTGTATTACGCAACATTGCAAGCGGGCCTATATGTTTTATCTGCTTCACTCTGCTATGTTGTCCTTTTGATTTTCTATTTTCGGTCTTCGCCACTTACCTGGCTTTCTTTTTTGTATCGGGTGGAAGTTAGCGGTCACTTGTTGATCTCTCTTGGCCGGGTGTTGTATTTGGTTTTTCACATCCCTGGTATCGTTTATTTTCCTGTACATACATGCTTTGCTGCTACTTATTTGATGCCTTTTCATCTCATGCATGTATTATATGTTAACAGGGATGATCTGCTTATATGTATTGGGGCTGGATATATTTTCCGCCCGTAATGATGCTTGCCACTTCCATCGAACATCCATCTCCAGGATGTTCGTTCATGTGAATGGAAATCTGGATATCCTTGCTGTTTCCACAGCAAACGATGTGATGATTGATTATGTACTGCTATATTTTCACCTAATATACAGCGTTTTTTTTCTTCTGAAAAAAAAGAGAATAGACTGGAATTAATTGAAGAATTTAATTAATATATCTAATTTTAATTAGACTGGAATTAATTGAAAAGAAAATTAATTTAATTAATTTATGTAATTTTAACTAGATATAATTTTGAGTAAGATTATAATATTTAGTTATTAATTATATTTTTAAATATATAGATAAATTTATGGCTTTGAAATTTTTTTGGAATATTTAAATTTGTGTAGACTCAACAATTTAAAACATTTAAATTTGTATGAATTCCACAATTTAGAACTATATTTTTTTCAATTTATAATTAAATTTCAAATCAAATCAATTTGAAAAAATTACACCAAAAAAATCATCAATTAAACCATGCAATAAAATTGATATCACTAACATCATATAAATGTATGTCATTAATATTGCTCGCACCTTCATTACTATTTATAAGTGTGGATTGTCTATACAATTTTAGTATCAACTATGTTTTAACTTTTAATAACATTTTGAAATTTGAAATTAGAAATTAACACACCATAAACTTCAACATATAATATATTTCATAATAAATCTAATTTTACAAGTCTAAACTAACTAAATTTTAATTCAACTATAATTTAAAAGTTATACACTACTTCAATATATTATTTATTTAACTATTATATATTTAATTATATATAATTATTTATAGCTTTAATGTTAATTATTTTATAAATTTAAAATTTAAAAAAAACTGTATTTTTAAAATATAAATTTAATTAATTTCTTCATAATAATAATAATAATGTCACAAATCTTATTTATTTTTAATATTAATATTTTATTTATATTTTAACATTTATTTCTCAATTTTTTTTAAAAATATTTATATACTAAAAACTATAAAATATGAATCAGATTCATAAGGAAAATAATTACCAATTATCTTTAAATTATATTTTAAAATTAAATTAAATTTAAAATAAAATACAATTTAATTATATAAAAATTAAATTATAATTAAAAAATATTAATTTTATTTTAAATTTTAAAAAATAGAAAATAAAATAATTTTGAAATTTTATAAAAACATTATGAATTTTATTTTAATATTATTATTTTGTTTATATTTAATATTTTAATTAAAATTTATATTAAAAAAAAAAAACACTTATTCATTATTTTAATTTCCTATCAAAAATCTATATTTATGGGAAAAAAAAATTAAAATTTATTGCATGTAAAATTTTCACCAAAAAATTTTATACATATTTTATGGATCACAGAAACCAAATTTTAATATTAAAATTTATTTTTAAATTGTATTTTAAAATCAAATTAATTTTAAAGACTGAAGCACATAAAGACAGATAGACACAAAAAATCGATATCGCTGACTTAACACAAATGGTTTGACATGGTACTCAAACCTCCATTCCCTACTCATTAATATGGAAATTCCAGTAAGATTTTAAGAAAATCCTGTAGGGACTTTTGTAAATCCACATTATAACTATCAAACTTTAATATTTTTGGTGTCTTAAGAAATCCTGTAGGGACTTTTGTAAATCCACATTATAACTATCAAACTTTAATATTTTTGGTGTCTTAAGAGTTTTTGATAACGCTGAGTCCATTTTCACTATCAAAAACATGATTCAAACACTGTTAATATAAAATTTCTTAAATTTCTTTAGCCAGATTCAAATTAATTTTAACAATCCTGACAATTCCTCTGTCTCATTAGACAACTCCATTAATATACCTACACAGCTCTGCCAACATTCTCCCTCTAAATTTCCAGTTATACGAATAAAGATAAAAACGAGACATCATTCTACATTTTGCCAAAACCATAAAAAAGGAGAACCGTATTGATATTTCGCTGTTTCACCTTGATATTTGATAACCACAAACTAACATAAAATATCGATATCGCTGCCATAACACGAAGGGTCTGACCAGGATACGGCTCGCACCTCCATTAACTAATCATCAATATGTCTGGGTATGGACTACCTCCACAGCTAGTTCCGCTAATATTCTCATTCGAGTTATTCGGATAAAGATGCAAACAGACATCATTCTAGTTTTGGCAAAACATTTAAAACAGAGTGCATAATTCTACACGCTAAATTTCTTGCTATATGCATAAAGATCGAGAGATTATTCTATTTCTTGGCCAACATTTAAAATTAGGGATCATTCTACTATTTTGCCAAACATTTTAAAAAGAAAATGACAAGGTATATTTCCGCCCTACCTGGCAAACATCTAAAAATAAAATGGCAAGGTAGGGCTCGGCCTACCTTGCATCGAGGCGAAGGCCGATCTTGACGCAGTACCAGCAACTACGACCCACGATTGCACACATCCACATCAAATAATTGATCCTCCTCCATCTTCTATTCTTCTTCCGCCGCAAACCACAGTGATGTAAACAGCACTCAAACCCTAAACCAACCGAACCCTGAAATAGAAAAAGGGGTTCAGTACAATAATGAGCATAAACGGCAATCAGCACAACAGAGCCTATAACCGAGCCACAGATTTAAGTTGAAATTGATTTTAGAGGAACGCAAACTCACGTAGCTAAGGTTAATTTCAATGTTTCAAAAAAGAAAATGATTAGGTAAAAAATCCGCTGGCCAAAATTGCGGATAAGCATACAGAAATATCTTCATCATATAAAATTAACAGCACGGACCAGTACAGAAAGATATTCACCAAATAAAATTTCTAGCGCGAACTAGTACAGAGAGATCTTTACCTTGATGGGAATATATATCTTAATTGAAATGTCAAAGAAATGCTACGCCAAAGGGCTTTCTAACACCCTGCATTTCTCTGAAATAGGAATGATAAAATGGTTAAACCTCTCCTAGAAACAGCCTCGGACCGTATGCATACTCACGTTCCCTTTCTATAGATAATATCCTATTTGTGTAGATATTAGTAAATAAGGATAGCATACCTGCTGCTCCATTCCAGTGATTACAACAGCACAAGAATCCGACATTCGCATCCCCAAATGTCCACATTCAGCCCTAAATCCGGCAGAAAAATAAATTTGGCTTATCACCTTCTTCTCTATATCAGGCAGAAAAGAAAAATAAAATGGGCTGAACAAACATGCGGACACACACATACAAAAAGAGATCAATCAGATACTAAAAGTGAAGAAATAGAGAAAGACAAAATCAATAAATAAAATGGACTGTAAAAAATAGCATGCATGGCCATGCAATGGACCTAACAAACAACAAAAAACAGCCAATGATAATACAGAAAAAGCTGAGATGAAACTAATACAATGGACCAAACAAAGAAGAACAAGAAGGCAAGCCAATGCGAATAAAGAAGAAGTTGTGATGAAACTGATACGATATTCAGAGTCCGAAAATGTGTATATAAGCTCCACTTCAAACGGTCCCAAGCCCGCTCCAAATTCCAAATACTTATCACCTTCATCTTTATCTGCTTTTTTTTTTTTTCCCAAAAAATCCACCGTCATTGCTTTTGTTGATGTGAAGGTTTCTTGAAACAAATTGGCTGCTTTTGTTGATGTGAAACTTTCATGAAACAAATTGGCGGTATACAAACTCTGAGAAATCCAAACCGTTTTAAATTATTTTTTTAATGGTTCAAACGATATCAGAGCCTATCTTGTAAGATTCTAAAATTGTGTTAATGAAGTGTGGATCATGGAAATGGACTTTCAAGTTCCAAAACACGAATGAATGTAATCCATATCTCAGTATTACATTTTTTTTAATAAATTATTTATATTACTCTGAATAAAATTTCCATATTAATTATCCACATTTTTACTATTATCCATTGCGAATCTAGTATCACATAGTTCAACGTATGTATCATAAGCAAGTTTATTCTTACCCGAATTATATAAATATGCATTAATTAAAAAATCAATAATAGTAAAGGAAATTCAAAATACTGCGATATTAAATCAACTCAAAATACTGGGATATTAATACATTTTTGTATGTTCTAATTTCCTTGTACTTATTAGTGTCCATGTTTTTCCTATCTGTAATTATAGAATATGGAAGACTTTATTCTGAGATACCCTGTCACATTCAACTAAACTTCTATCCTAGTAAAAGTAATTAAATTTTTTTTTTTTTTTTAATTAACTATAAACCATTATACAACCTTCACATAATCGAACTATTACCATCTACATGAGATACACATATTATACATACGTGGTTTATAAACTATGAAATAAATCACACAGACTAAACCTCCAAAGCGCAGATCCGTTCTCATTATTCTATGGTGTAACGCACGATATGAAAACTAATCTACCACAATAAATACACTTGGGGTTTTTAATGACATGGACGTAAATGCAATTAAATATATTTAACCACCATGTGATTTGTTTTACCGTTCGATTCATCAAGATTTCATGTTATCCATCGGGCGAAGCCTATCAGTTTATTCACCGTATCCGGTCATAAATTCCATGTCACATTCGGAGTTAATTGTCCCACCATATGGCTTCATTCTCGCCTGGCTGGGAACAGATGTCGCCCGTCGGTTAATTGGCGGTACCATGGGTAGAGTTCGAGAGCCAGCAAGCAAATCATGCCTCGATTTCCGCAAAGATTGCGAGGGAAAGATCATCGACTTGGGCTTCGTCCACCGCCCTGTCTCACCAGCTCGGAGACTCTTTCATGGCGCGTTGTCCGTCACTGCTACTTCCAGCCTGCATGGCTAGTCACCCTGATTTGGAGGTAAGCGTTACTATGGAAACTTCAGTTTAACGACCAGTGAGGTGTTATAAATGAACCTACAGATTTTTCGTGCATCTACTGAAATCTTTTTGGTTCGTCCCTGTGCAATGGTGTTCTACGAACAGGTTTGCCAATGTATTGCAGGATGCCGGTGGAGGATGGCTATGCGATTCGTTACTTTGGCTCTCTAGAAAGAATCCGCCGTGACTCCACAGGTATAACCGGCTTCGGCCCCCTCTTCTTCTCCTGTTTTTAAACAAATAAATCGAGAAACCGCTTATAAACCCTATATGATCATGGGTTCGTTTCTTTGGACAGGCTACGCGAGGTTTAATACTCTTTTCAGGTACGTAACCCGAATATCAACCCCTCAGCTTCTTATGAATTACACTTGTCCATTTTAGTTTTTTTTCCAGCACTAAATCTCTTGGAAAATTCCTAACAAGTTTTCGTTTGGGTTTCTGCAGGTGAGATGCCGGTTAAGTCTTTCTCTCACAGTGCGATTTCTATTGTTTTAACCCAGCGGATGAATGACCGGTTCCCAATTTACAGAGGTACTTCGGCGCTCATGATTACTCAGAGTCATGGCGTATATTTTCAGCTACTGTAATAGCCGGGTTACCACTTTTCCAGCCTAGGTTTTCTCTTTGTTTCGCTACAGAATATGAGACAGTTATCTTTCAGATAGTTAGTCTAGACCTTATTCTATGTGTACAGGATATTATTTTGCACTACGCACATTGTATTATTATTTTGTCTACCAGTTATCATAACCAAGCCCTCAGTTTGAAATACAATTAACTTCTTATTATGTGTCGTTCTGGGTTCTGTTTTGAAAGTCCTTTGGAAGTGTTTTTACTGCGTGCGATGATAAACAATGGCACTGCTTCCATCATCCGCAAGTACTTCTTAAGTTTTATTTCTTGGGCGCGGTTATGCTTCTTATTAAAGTTCTTTACTTATAGAGTAATACAGTTCTCGGCCATGTCTTCAGCAGGTCGATTGTCTTTGATGAAATGGCGTAAATTTGTGCATGCTTCCGAAAGAGAGTTTTCCTGTTTAATATCAACAGTATTTCTGTCTCAACTTTTTTTGTAGCGTAGCCTTCATTTTTTTTTCTACGATATCTTGTATCTGCTCATAAGTTAAGACTTAAGTTTATAATTTAGTTTATTTAAACCCTATCTTGGCACCGACCGCTGTAATCAAAGCCGTGTATAGTCTCAGGAGTGAGAACAGGAGCGAGTAGGGTTTCCATTCCCAACTCAACTCCACAAGTTCGGCGCTATAGCATACTCCTACCAAGATGTGATTGGAATACTATTTTGGATAGCACGTGTATTCCTGTTCTTATTTTTATGTCGCAAGCATGATAAATAACTACTGGTTCAATCTTCTTGATTATACAACATAAATGATTACTTGAGTTTTTGTATGCTTGTTTCTTTCTTTCTATTCGTTGCTTAATAATGTAGATTAAAACCCTATGTTAACCTAGGCATATTCTTGCTTTACTATTATTCTGCTAACTTTCTTTTAAGCGCATCATATACAAATTCAAAGATTAACTGCTACAGAGTTCTCGTTTCCAGAGTTATCTATTATTTCCGCCCATGGGTCTGAGAAATATTTTCACAAATAATTATTAAACACTTAACCATTACTGTAAACAACTACATCACATTTTAATAGTGCAAACAGATAAACAGTAATTCCTGTATTAAAACTTTGAACAAATTCTAAAGTACTTATCTGGTAGGACACGAATGCTCTCAAACTGTGGTCATCCCAACCATCAAGGGAGGTAATGACGTCCTCCGCTTGCCCCCTAGCTCTAGAATTCAGTCGGTGCCACGGAAACAATGGTTAAGCCTTCGGTTGTGACCTCAGGATCTCCAATCCAGTCACAACAGGCAACTGCCATATGTCTTTTGTAGAACTGCTCTCCACAAGTCTTCCACCCACTTCTAGAGACTCCCGCCACTTCTCACCTATTTTCCAAATCTATTAACCCCTATCCCTCTCCCCGGGATTTTCTTTTATCCCTGGAGGGTAGGTAACTGTCCCCAACTGTTTCCAACCACCCCTATTCTTAGAAACTTTTTCCAACAGTTTAAGATATTCCCTTTTTTTTTCTATTTACTAACTCAGTAATGCAAAGTAAATTTTATTTTATTTTTGAGTTTCTTTTACCACACTATAGTAAACAAATAATAACAAAATAACAAATTGTCTTATTAGCTTATTCATGCTAATTATCTCTAAATGAGATTGTCACATCTTCCCCCCCTGGAAGTAACACCGTCCTCGGTGTTTTCAGCCCATTTCTGCAAGAGTTCTGGGTAAGCTTCCTGCACAAACTTTTCATCCTCCCAAGTAGCTTCATCAGGTCCAAAGTGCTTCCACTGCACTTTCACCTGAGCAACTACTCTTTTACGGAGTTCAATTTCCCTACGATTAAGTATGCGTAGCGGCTCTACCAGAAACTCTCCGTCCGGCTCTACCTGAAAGGAAACAACAATATTACCAATCAGTAGATTCAAATTTTGATTCAATATTTCAGTTAGGACTTATTTTCATTCTATCTTCCTACCTGAATGCTTTGCCAATGAATTATATGTTTTTCATCATGCACGTATCGCTTTAACAAGGATACGTGGAACACGTTGTGGACTCTAATATGACTAGGCAAAGCTAGCCTATAGGCTACTGGTCCTATCCTTTCCAGGATTTGAAAGGGTCCACAGTAACGAGGGGCTAACTTGGCGCAAGAAGTCCACCTTAAGGAACTTCTTTTAGGCTTAATTCTGACATAAACGTGGTCACCCACTCCGAATTCGCGATAAGATATTTTCTTATCTGCAAAGACTTTTTGTCGGTCCTGCGCGGCCTTCAAATTCTGCCTTATTCGTTTTACTTCAGCCTCTAGCTCCGCCAACATTTCTGGTCCCAACATTAATTTTGTCTCCGGACTGCTCCAGTTAATTGGTGTACGACACTGTCGCCCATATAACGCCTCGAAGGGACTCATTTTTAGAGAGTCCTGATATCCTTTGTTATAAGCAAACTCCACTAGGTGCAAGTAATTTTCCCATTTAGCTGGCTGCCGCATTACATACATGCGCAACATATCCTCCAAAACTTGGTTTACCCGTTCTGTCTGCCCATCCGTTTGAGGGTGGTAGGCAGTGCTGAAGTGTATTTGCGTTCCTAAACCTGAAAACAAGGTTTTCCAAAATGCGGAGGTAAACTTAACATCCCGATCTGAAATCACGGTCTTAGGTATGCCATGCAACCTAAAGATTTCCCTCATAAATATGTCTGCGATCTGCACTGTCTTGTAAGTGGACTGCACAGGTATGAAGTGGGCAGATTTACTTAATCTGTCCACCACTACCATGATTGAATCATTTTGCTTCCTTGTTCAAGGTAAGCCTGTGATGAAATCTAAAGAGATCACTTCCCATTTCCATTCAGGAATGGGTATGGGCTGTAATAGTCCTGCTGGGTGTCGATGCTTTACTTTTACCTGCTGGCACTCTAAACACTTACTCAGATATTCTACAATGTCTCTACGCATACCGGGCCAATAATATATCTTTTTAATCGCCGAAAGCATCTTCTGATAACCAGGATGACCAGCGTAATTGCTGCGATGGTGCTTGTCCAGGATTAACCCCTTGAGACTTGCATGATTAGGAACATAGGTCCTCCACGAAACATTAACATTTGTTCCTCATTGCTTCCATACTCGGATGGCTTTCCTTGCTTCTGATCTTCTTCCATCTGTCACCACAAAAACTGATATTGTGGGTCCCTCTGGGCCTCTTCCCTTATTTGTTCTGATAGCTGGCTTACAGGTTGGCTGTAATACATTGCATAGATCCCATGCAATTTCCTACTCAAGGCATCGGCAACTCAGTTTTCTTTTCCTTTGACATGTTGTATGTCCATGTCAAATTCGCTCAAAAAGGCGTTCCACCTTGCTTGCCTAGAGTTTAAATCTGCCTGCTTGGAGTAGTTAGTTAAGCTGTTGTGGTCTGTTTTGAGTATGAACCTTTTGCCCAGTAGGTAATGCCTCCACACTCGGAGAGCACGCACTACTGCGGTGAGTTCTAGATCATAGGCAGAGTACTTTTGTTCATGTTCTCTCAATTTCCTGGACTCATAGGCTATTATCTTGCCTTCCTGCGTTAACACTGCACCCACTCCCTCCTTGCTGGCATCAGTACACACCACATAATCTTTGCTGGGGTCAGCAACTTTCAACACTGGTGCTGTGGTTAAGAGTTGTTTCAGCTTCTCAAAGATGTTCTGACATTCATTCGTCCATTTGAAAGATCTGCCTTTCTTTTGTAAGGATGTAATAGGATAGGCAATCTTAGAAAACCCTTCGATGAACCGCCTGTAGTATCCTGCCAGACCCATGAATGATCTGATATCTGCCACATTTTTTGGTACTCGCCATTCCATGATGGTTTTAATCTTTTCGGGGTCCACCGCTATTCCTTCAGCTGTCACAACATGACCCAAATACTGGATTTCTGATTTGAAGAAATCGCACTTGCTGAATTTAGCGTACAGCTGATGCTTCCTTAGTATCTCTAACACTATCCTCAGATGTTCCTTATGTTCTTCCTCGCTCTTGGAGTAGATCAGGATGTCGTCTATGAAGACCAGTACAAAGCGATCTAAAAACTGATGAAAAATGCCATTCATCAACCTCATAAAGGTTGCTGGCGCATTTGTCAACCCGAATGGTAATACTACAAACTCATAATGTCCATATCTGGTGCGGAATGCTGTCTTGCAAACATCCTCATCCTTGATTCGAATTTGGTGATATCTAGACCGCAAATCTATTTTAGAGAACACTTTGGCACCTCTCACCTGATCGAATAAATCATCGATTCTGGGTAGAGGATATTTATTCTTAACTGTCAGCTTGTTGAGTTGTCGGTAGTCCATACACATGCGTAAGGTTCCATCCTTCTTTTTAACAAAGAGGACGGGTGCTCCCCAAGGTGACACGCTTGGGCAGATATATCCTTTATCTAACAATTCTTGCAACTACATCTTTAACTCTGTTAATTCTGGTATACTCATTCGGTAAGGTGCTCTTGACACAGGGGAGGCTCCGGGTAGTAGTTCAATAGTGAAATCAATATCTCTTTTAGGTGGCAATCCTGGAATGTTTTCTGGAAACACATCTAGGAATTCCTGTACCACAGGAATGTCTTTTATATCTGCTGCTTTTTCGTTAGATTCAGCATACCCTACTTGAATTGCATACAACTGACATCCCTTTCGAACACACTTACTCATCTGTGATGCTGTTATGGGGCGCAATTGTACAGGCTTTTTAATTCCTTTAATTTCCTTACGCGTACCATCCTGCGCTCTATAATAAATTGTCTTTTCCTTACAGTCCACTAAGGTCCAGTGTTTCTCCAACCAGTCCATTCCTAGTAATACATCATACGATCCCAATGGTAGAATATTTAAATCTACCTGCAGCTGCTGTTTTGCAACTTCCAAAGTGCAATTTGCAATTTTCGCAGTCACTTTGCGTTTAGCTCCGGTGGCTAGTTGAACTAACCAGGGGTTTTTAAATTTCTGTTCTTTTATATTGCACATTTCCACTAGTTTAGGACTTACATAACTTAAACTAGCACCGGGATCTATTAAAATCGAGACAGGTTTAGATAACATAGTACCTTCCAGTTCAATCATTGTGGGCTGGAAATCAGCCTGTCGATCCTCCAAGGCTGCGTTTATACGTGGTATGTTTCGCCCCACGTCCCCCACTGTCGATGCCTCCTGCAAGTTTGCCACATTTTCATTCCTTTTTCGTTGTGGGCAGTTCTTATAATAGTGTGCTTCCCCACAGCCCCAACACTGTAAGGGAGGTTTAGAATTCTGCCCTTGCTCTGGTTTGCTTGATGCTTCTGTGGGTTTTTCTTCAGCTAGCCACTTGATCCTTTGATGGTTTCTGTTAAACTGTTTGCTGCCAGCGTTCCGTCCCATCCCTTTAAAGTGGCTGTTTTTACTGCTTTTAAAAGTAGATGAATTATTTTGGTTTTTCTTGGGCTGCCAACCCTTTCCACCATCCCCTTTGATCTTATACTGCTGGTAACACATGCGTGCTTTACGGACAGCTTCATCCATTGTTTGGGGGTTAACAAACTCTATTCTTTCCCTCATAGGGGCAGGCAGACTACTCAGAAATCTCTGTACCTTGGCCTTTTCTTCTCTGAGGTAAGGTACATAACGTAGCAGGGACGTAAATTTCGTAACATACTCATCCATGGTCATTTGGCCAGTCTAAGATCATGGAATTCTTTTGCTTTATCATCGTAAAATCTCTTTGTCAGATATTTATATTTGAAGTACTGCTGGAACAATTCCCATGTAATGTCTCGCTCATCAATGCTACGAACATTCTTTACCTCCTCCCACCAAAGGGTGGCTTTCTCTCGCAGCTGGTATATAGCCAGTCTAGCCTTCAGATTGCTGTTGTACTCATATACCTGAAAATATTTATTGATGTTAATCAACCATGCTTCAGCTGCCTCTTCAACCTCGCCATCAAACATCGGTGGCTTGATCTTACGAAACTCCCCCTGCAGTTCATTTCTCTGCCTCTTATGATCCTGCTGATCGGACGGATTTCCCGATTCTGCCTCGTTATAATTGTGGTTCTTTCTCTTGTGAGAGAAACTCTTTTCTGTCTTTCCGGTGGTGTTGTTTCTAGTTTGCTGGTCTTCTGATTCCGTTGATAATTCTCTTTCTGCACTAGGTTGTCGCGTTTCCTGATTCTGTTTATCAAATATGCTCTTCAGGATCCTTTCCTGGTCTAGCAGTAACCTTTCATTGTCCTTTCGGACTCTAACCATCTCCTCTTGTAATTGCTGTACTGTATTTAGAGAGGCGTTTATTTTTCATCGCTGTTTCTTCCAAACATATTACTTGTCTTTTTGGTGTTGTTCCACAAATAAGAACCTACATTTCCTGTTCATAATCATGGCCTTGAGTCTCGCTCTTGCCAGACCGAGACGCCTATGTCTTCCCTCAAATCTTTTATCTCTTCTCAAAGGCACTAATACACACACAACTTTGTTAGTAGACCCTTAGGTCACAAAGCAGTAAATCCTGGCCACTTTTGCACTGGCTACATTCAACTAAACTTCTATCCTAGTAAAAGTAATTAATTAATTATTTATTTATTTATTTATTTTATTTATTTTATTTTTTATTTTTTTAACTATAAACCATTATACAACCTTCACATAATCGAACTATTACCATCTACATGAGATACACATATTATAAACTATAAAATAAATCACTCCAAACTAAACCTCCATAGCGCAGATCCATTCTCATTATTCTATGGTGTAACTCTCGAAATGAAAACTAATCTACCACAATGAGTACACTTGGGGTTTTAATGTCATTGACGTAAATGCAATTAATTATATTAACCTCCATGTGATTTGTTTTACCGCTCGATACATCGAGATTTCATGTTATCCATCGGGCGAGGCCTATCAGTTTATTCACCGTATCCGGTCATAAATTCCATGTCACATTTGGAGTTAATTGTCCCGCCATATGGCTTCATTCTCGCCTAGCTGGGTACAGATGTCGCCCGTCAGTTAACTGGCGGTACCAGGGGTAGAGTTCGAGAGCCAGCAAGCAGATCATGCCTTGATCTCCGCAGAGATTGCGAGGGAAAGATCATCGACTTGGGTTTTGTCCACCGTCCTGTCTCACAAGTCTCGGAGACTCTTTCATGGCACACTGCCCGTCACTGCTCCTTCCAGCCTGCATGGCTAGTCACCTGGATTTGGAGGTAAGCATTACTATGAACACTTCAGTTTAATGACCAGTGAGGCGTTATAAATGAATCTACATATTTTTCGTGCATCTACCGAAATCTTTTGTCTGTCCCTCGTGCAATGGTGTTCT
Source organism: Pinus albicaulis (assembly GCA_034641835.2). Lineage (NCBI taxonomy): Eukaryota > Viridiplantae > Streptophyta > Pinopsida > Pinales > Pinaceae > Pinus > Pinus albicaulis. Next base: position 995,560,228 of record CM076570.1, on the reverse strand, counting down.
ACGCAATTTGTTTGCCATTGACAGGATGCCTGGAGGATGGCTATGCGATTCGGTTACTTGGCTCTCTAGGAAAAGAATCCGTCATGGATCTACACAGTATAACCGCTTCACCTCCTTTTTCTTTCTCCTTTGTTAATGTTACCAAATAAATCGAGAATCCATCTTTAACCCCTATATGATCTGGTGTTCTTTTCTTTGGACAGGCTACGCGAGGTTTAATACTCTTTTCAGGTACAAAATCCGAATATCAACCCTTCAGCTTCTTAAGAAATACTCTTGTCCATTTTAGTTTTCCAGCACTAATTCCTTTGGAGATTTCCTAACAAGTTTTTCGTTTGTGTTTCTGCAGGTATGATGACCGGTTTAGCCTTTCTTCCTCTGTGCGGGTTCTATCGTTTTAGTTCAGCAGATAAAATGACCGTTTCCCCATTTACACAGGTACTTTGACGCTCATGATCGCTCAGAGTCATGGCGTATGTTTTCAAACATCAGACAGCTTCTAGGCTACTCACTCTTCCTGAAATTCTCTAGGTTTTCTCTTTTGTTTCGCTTGCTGGCATTATGAGATGCTTATCTTTCTGGGAGTAGTTAGTCTAGACCTTATTCTATGTGTACTGGGGATATTATTTTGCACTACGCACATCGTATTATTATTTTGTCTACCGCTATCATAATCAAGCCCCCGCCTTTGAAATACAATTAACTTCTTATTATGTGTCGTTCTGGGTTCTGTTTTTGAAAGTCCTTGGAAGTGTTTTTTACCGTTGCACATGATAAACAATGGCACTGCTTCCATCGTCCGCAAGTACTTCTTAAGTTTTATTTCTTGGGCGCGGTTATGCTCCTTGTTAAAGTTCTTTACTTATAGAGTATTACAGTTCTCGGCCATGTCTTCAGCAGGTCGATTGTCTTTGATGAAATGGCGTAAACTTGTGCATGCTTCCGAAAGAGGGTTATTTCTTTCTTTTTTTTCTTGTTTAATATCAACAGTATTTCTGCCACAACTTTGTTTGTAGCGTAGCATGCGTTTTTATTTACTATGATTTCTTGTATCTGCTCATAAGTTAAGACTTAAGTTTATAATTTAGTTTATTTAAACCCTATCTTGGCACCGGCTGCCGTAATCAAGCCGTGTATAGTTTCAAGAGTGAGAACAGGAGCGAGTAGGGTTTCGATTCCCAACTCAGCTCCACAAGTTCGACGCTATAGCATACTCCTACCAAGATGTTACTGGATTACTGTTTTGGTTAGCACGTGTATTCATGTTCTTCTTTTTTTCCTGTCGCAAACATGATAAATAAATACTGGTTCAATCTTCTTGAAAATACAACATAGATGATTACTTGAGTGTTTGTGTGCCTGTTTCTTTCTTTCTATCTGTTGCTTAATAATGTAGATTAAAATCCTATGTTAATCCAGGCATATTCTTGCTTTACTGATTTCCTGCTAACTTTCTTTTAAGCGCATCATATACAAATTCAAAGGTTAACTGCTACAGAGTTCTCGTTTTTCCAGAGTTATCTATTATTTCCGCCCATAGGCCTGATAAATATTTTCACAAATAATTATTAAACACTTAACCATTACTGTAATCAACTGCATCACATTTTAGTAATGCAAACAGAAAAACAGTGATTCCTGTATTATAACTTTGAACAAATTCTAAAGTACTTATCTGGTAGGACACGAATGCTCTCAAACTGTGGTCCTCCCAACCATCAAGGGAGGCAATGACGTCCTCCGCTTGCCCCCTAGCTCTAGAATTCACGGTGCCACGGAAACAATGGTTAGGCCTTCGGTTGTGACCTCAGGATCTCCAATCCAGTCACAACAGGCAAATCTGGCTATAAGGTTCTTTGCAGAACTGTTCTCCACTGGTCTTCCACCCAGCTCTAGAGACTCCTACCACTTCTCACCTATTTTCCAGAAAATTCACAGAACCCCTATCCCTCTCCTGGGATTTTCTTTTATCCCTGGAGGGTAGGTAACTGTCCCCAACTGTTTCCAACCACCCCTATTCTTAGAAACTTTTTCCAATAGTTTAAGAGATTCCCTTTTTTTTCTATTTACTAACTCAGTTATGCAAAGTAAAATAATGTTTTTTTTTTTAGTTTCTTTTACCACAATATAGTAAACAAATAATAACAAAATAACAAATTGTCTTATTAGCTTATTCATGCTAATTATCTCTAAATGAGACTGTCACATACCCACATTAAATTTTATATGACATTTATTTTTAATATTAAAATAATATGAATTTCTTAATATTTCTTAATAGTAATTTGATTTATATTAATGTTTTTTTTATTATTATAATGAGATATATATTATATATTGATTTTGATTATAAAATGTATTTTTTATTTAATTTTTTTAGGTTGAAAATTGGTGGATTTTTATTATAATTTTTTTTTGAAAAGTATATAAATTGTGTAAATATTATGCATTGTTTTTGGTTTTGATTATAAAATGTATTTTTTATTTAATAAATTTATTTATTTTAGTTAAAATTGGTAGATTTTTATTATAAAAATATTTATATTATAGAAATTACACAATAAAAATAAGAGACTTTACAACATTACAACAAAATATAGAAACTCTTGAAATATGCTAAGTCTAATTCATATTAATAAGTATAATGTTTACAAAGTGAGCCTAATATCTTAAATTCTTTGAAGAACATAATCAAAATTAAATTCACTAAAAAGAAGAGCTTTATCCTAAGTGATTTGCCTCTCCTTCCAAGCCTTTGTTCAGTATAGGATGCTTCACTAGATTGTTCGCTATAACTTGTTGAGCTTGCTTTGGGAAAGGCATTCCAATTGATTTTTCCAAGTGTCATGACTTAATATTAAGGGGTGATTTCTAATGTGATCTCCTCCTTACTGACTAAGGTCCCAATTGTTGTCGATGTGGATTGGGATGTCATTCTATCTGCTTCAATATTGTTGCTTCTCAAAACATGAAAATAACTTAGTTAAGAAAAAAAGAAAGAAAGGTCCCTAGCATAGCTTTTTGCTAAAGCAATCCTGACCTGAAAATTAATTGGTTCCCTTGGTCAAATGCCTAATGTTTCTTAATGTATCCCTGTTCACTGTTTTGTATGTCATGAGCTTCAATGACTTTGAGACCCTAATATAGTCCATAGATTTCTAGCAAGTTTTTGAATGAAAACTCTAGACTCCAAAAAATATGTAGATACATAGTTTCCTCTACATTATAAATAACCCCCCTCATCCCCACCTCCCCTGCAATTATTTATTTTGGACTATGTCTTGAAGCTCCTTCAAAGAAAAGAAGATAAGTAGCCTAGTTAGCTCTCCATGCTGGGAATTCTTCTTGATTCATGAGAAAATACCAAATTCATCTCAAGGAGATTGATCTCCCTTTGAATCTAGGAGAATGAGTGTGAAGATCAGATTATGCTAACCAAGTATCTTGATCAAGTTCTAGCAATTATGGAGAGGATAGATGGAAGCCTTTAGAGGTAGTGTATTCTAGTAATAATGCAATAACTCTATTTGCTATGAATTTAGGCTTGGAAGTCTACTTTTGTTGGGGGATTACCCAATTTATTGCCAACTAGACTTTTTAATAGATATATTTTAGGAGAGTAGTCCACAACTACTTCAACAATGGTTTGTTATTAAGGATCCCTTGCTACTTAAATGCTAATTTTCTAAAACAATACAGCTAAGAATTTGAACCACAAAATTGGCGCTTAATCGCTTTCAATGCATGCTACTAGACTTGAGATGTGAAGTAACCACCCAAAAATAAATGGGAAATAATTTTACATTGTCTAAACATAAAGCACATCTATAAGCACCATGTACCCCTATCGTTGTAAAATTTTTTGATTTTCGCGATACCATTTGAATGCCAAATCTTACTCCATGAGGGGGAACTGGGAGGAAAAGCAACTTTTTCCAACTATGTATTATAGCCCTTATTTACTGAAAAAAATTTAATGTTCCCACCCACACTAATAATTAGGGGAGTGTCTTCTTAAAGTACACCCTTTAAGATGTGTTTCTAACTACTTAACTATGGGGGAATTTTACGTGGAAGAAAGCCAAAATTCTAACAATTCCACAAACCATCAAAAGGCTATGATGAAATGACATAAAAGGATTTTCTCTTTGAGAATATAACTAGACTTTCAAAGGATGGAGCTCAAGAGATTGGATTAGTGGTTGGTTTCCCCTAAAATTGTTACTCCAAAGATCCTTGATTCATATCCACCTTCTACCTTGGGTCCTTTGACAATATACCAACTAACTAGATGAAACCTCTTCTTATTATTTCCCCCCTTGTTAGAATTTGTGTATCTCTTAAGCTATCTATTATTTTAAACCTACAAGAGCCAAGAGTGTTGAATATTGAAAAATTGGTGGAGTTGATAGAACAAATTTTATGAGAACTAGATGGCCTGCAAGATTCAACCATTACGCCCCACTGGACAAATTAAAAGAGGACAAATTTTAAAAATAGGCATATTGTATATTGCAAATGTGTTAGTTCGGCCGAACTCTTAAAAAAACTTCGGCCAAATTGTTTTTTTGCGCCGATGGCCCGTCAAGTCTAACAACATAAAAGTTCAGCCGAAATTTTTATAAAAGTTCGGCCGAAATTTTACCTGACTTTCTGTCGGTCGGAAAATACAATGAAACCCCTCCAAAAAAATATTTCGTGGCAATATAAATTGACGTAAAAGCATTCATTATTTTCGCATAATTTTGCACATTTGGTCCAATTTTGCAAAGAATTGTTTTGGGTTTAAGGACTTTTCTTGGAGGTACATTCAAAGGACATTTTTGTAAAGGATTGTTTTGGGTTTAAGGAATTTTCTTGGAGGTACATTCAAAGGACATTTTTACAAAGGATTGTTTTGGGTTTAAGGACTTTTCTTGGAGGTACATTCAAAGGACATTTCTTGGAGGTATGTGATACATTTTTTGGATGTTTTTTGGGCTTCATTTTTTTTAAGGTATTTTGTTTTTAGAGGATTTGGGCTTAATTTTCATTGTTTTTAGAGGTTTTGGGCTTAATTTTCAAAGGGCTCTTTTTAGGCTTGATTTCGAAATGACTCTTTTTAGGCTTAATATTCAAGGGAAATTTTTTGGAGGTATTTTTTAAAGTGATATTTTTTTAGATGTTTTTTTGAAGTATTTTTTAAAGTGGCATTTTTTAAGAGGTTGGAATTAATTTTCAATGGACATTTTTTGGAGGTATTTTTTGAAGTGACATTCTTTTAGAGTATGTGTTTGGGTTGAAGTAAATCTTTTATAATGATTTTTTAAAATGAGTTTTTGTCTAACTTTTTAAATGAAATTTTTTTGCAAGACTTGGAAGGAAATATTTTGAGCTTCATTTCATTTTATAAGACATTTTTTTCACGGATTTTTTAAAGTAAGTGTTTTGGATTGAAGTATGTATTTTTCACAAAATTTTTAAAATGATATTTTTTTTTTAGATTAAATCTTTTGTGATGTTTTTTTAATTGAGTTTTTGTCTAAATTTTTGAAGGAAATTTTTTGAACTTCATACTCTATTATCATGGGAAATCGAAGGAATTGCACGAGAAAATATGATTGAAAAAGAGACCTCGAGGAACGTAGAGAAGAGACGAGAAAATCTCGCAAAAGAAAGAGAGAAGCACTTTCAAATATTGAAAGGGAAAATCAACCTCAACTAGAAGTTGAAGTAGGTATGTAAATGTAAATATTATGAATTTGATATTTAAAACTTTCCTAGTGTAAAATGTGAAGCTTAATTTTTATTTGATGAACTAATTTGAAAAATATTTTGCAATATAAACAAAGGGATATTCCTCAAAACATTGATGATGAGATACAAAATTTTGAAAGAGAAAGTGAAAGAGATATTGAACCAATGATTGAAGACGGTGAAAATGTTGAAATAAATTCAAGTGAAGAAATTAAATCACAAGGTATATATATATATATATATATAGATATATATATATATATATATATATATATATATATATATATATATATATATATATATATATATATATATATATATATATGTTGAACACATGCACGTATTATTGAAATTATACATATTTATTAATTTAGTTATTTATATAATATGTAAACTTATTATGTACTATTCATTCAAATATGTACAGATGAAATCAATTTCGATGATGAGATGTTAGAAAATGTTGACACTCACACATATGGAGATAAAAGAGTTGACCATGTTATTCGATATCGTGTTAAAAACATTTTTGATATGCACTTCATAAAGGAAAATGTTACAGTTCAAGCCCAAATGTTGAAAGGTCTCCTATCATTAAGGAAATTAAAATAAGCTACAACTTTATTTATTGGGTATTCAAAAATCAACAAAAGATTTAAAAAAAAAAATGAAGGAAAATGTGATACAAAATATAAATAGTGCTATAAATTCAATTACAAGTTTTAGACAAAAAATGTTTCAGTTGTACGTAGAGAAATACATATGGCAGTGGTTTCATCAAGTACTAAAGATATTCGCTTGGTAAAATCTATGGCACGTGCATTAGGAACCTCATGAAAAACTTTGCACAAACATCGGAAATTTCGGTTGCAAATAGATGTAAATGATGAACTCGCTTGTTGGAGAGCTATTTTTAGGCAACCATACATAGACTTGGAGAAAATGTTAAAAAAACAAATATGAATATTGGAAGAAAAATTCACCGTGTTTCGCCAAATGAGAGGGATGTGATGTGAAGAAGAATAGCATGAAATCAGTACGAAGAACATGAAAAAAAATTTCTTGGAAACCACACAAATAGAGTTGTTCAACAAGTTCAAAGAAGAGAATCGTGAAATTCATGTTTCAATCAGTGCTTTTGTTCAACAAAAACCATGGTATATAAAACCTATCACCGTACGTGACACTTGTTGTTGTCGTTATGATGTGGAATTTCAGTTATATTATGACACATTCCTTAATTTTGGAAGAACATTTTGGAAATATTCACCTCCTCCTTCCACTATCCGTGATTTCATATCTCAAATTCTATGTGAAAGAGAAAGTGATGAATTATTTTATGAAAATAAATGTGTTGGTGGTAAAAAATGCGATGATTGTGGAAATTTGACTTGGAAGAGATATGAATATATCCATACATCGATTCAAGGTTCAAATAGTGCTAAAAGAATTGAATTACAAGAAGAAGAAATTTCTATGTTAGATTTTTTGAGGAAGTTTGAATCATAAATTTATAAATACACCAAGCATTCCCATAGAGCTCGATGGCAAGACTTGCAATTCAAAAAATCCTGTGAATTTTTTCCACCAGGGACCATTTTGTCAGTAATTGATTTTGCAGAAAACTACACATTTGTTCCACAAAAAGAAATTGAGAGTGAATACTATCATTCTGACCAAGTCTCCATGCTCGTCCATATTCTATATAGACATCTGAACAAAACGTTGATCATATAGAAAACACCAGTGAAAATAGACATGTTATTAAAGAATATCACTTTTATATCAGTGACGATCGTACACATGATACATATTTTGTACAACATTGTTTTGGAAAGATTTATGACTCCTTGAATAGTCATGGAATAAAATTCAATGAACATTGGATATGGTCAAATGGATGCATAGGTCAATTCAAATCTTCATGATCATTCTTTTGGTTGTGTTGTCTTCATAAGAAAACCTACATTAAACATTGTTGGAATTTCTTTGAGACTGGCCATGGAAAAGGAGAACATGACGGTGCAAGAGCATGCATAAAACGAGCACTTCAAAGATATCAAATGAACCCCTCTGCAAACCGACTTGTGGACGTTAAAGAAGTTGTTCAATGGTGCATCGCTTCTCTAAGCCATGAGACTAACCGATCAAGGGAAGTGCGAAGGTACATTCAATTTAATTTTTATTGGATATCTAATTTTAAACAATGTACATTTATCACAATGATTATCTTTGATGGTATTTTGATATCATATTTACATTATTCTTTGAATTTTCCATATATAGGTTTTTTTGGCATATTGGGATTGAAGATGTAGATAGATCAATAGGAAACGACTTTGAAACAATAAAAGGGACTTGAAAATTGCATTCAATTAAAACAAAGTTGTCCACAAATGTGTTTGCATTGGATAAAAGAAAATATTATTGTTTTTTTCATGTTTGCATAGACAGCACAGAATCCATTGACATTTGTGAAAACAAAATGTATGTAAAAGATTGGAAACATACTGAGCTAAATGCAAATGGGAAAATGTCCGTTGCAATGTTTGAAGAAATGCAATCAGAGGAGACTACAATATCATCTGATGGTGATCGAGTTTCTGATCTTGTTAGAGAAGGTAACATTTGAATTGCTTTCAAATGATAGAGATCTAGAAACAAATTTAAATCCATAAGTTTGTTAAGTTTGTTTTATTGTGCAGGAGATGTTTTTGCTATAATTGCACCTACTCACAACGATGAAAATGTGAAGTATTATTTGATGTGTTGCACTGAATGAAAAAATAAATTATTAGAAAACTATAATGATCACGGGTTTCCATATGAAAGAGGATCTATTATACTGAAAGGTTAATTTTCAGACAAACTAATCAAAGTGGGGATTTTGTTTACTTTGAAGACTATGAACCTGATGTCATAAGTTGTCAATATAGTCACTTGGTGTGTGCAACACGTACAAAGTTGATAGAGGTTCAATCAAAGAAAAAAACGAAAATTAAAAAATGGAAAATGTCAAAATCCGATCATGAACGGATCATTGAAGATGGCATTCCATTGGAATTTTTTTGATTAAACTACCCAACAATTTCTTCTCTTTGGATTCATGTTTTAGAACTTCGAGAACTCAACTAAAAATTGAGCTTCCTTGTTATGTTATCTGTGCAAGTGTTTGCACATGTACATTGTTTTGGTACATGCACACTAGTATCAACTGAAAGTAGCTTTTCTATACATCCATTGATGAAAAATGTTGCATGTTTAAGATATATATATATATGTTCTAAAATGTAATTCACTGAAAGTATCTTTTCTATGTGCATTGATGAAAAATGTTGCAAGTACTAGATATATATGTTCTAGAAATATTGGATATATATATATATATATATATATTCTCCAATGCAATTAAAATTGAAAGTAGCTTTTCTATGTGCATTAATGAAAAATGTTGCAAGTACTGGATATATATGTTCTAGAATGCAATTAAGTGAAAGTAGTTTTTCTATGTGCATTGATGAAAAATGTTGCACGTACTGGATATATACATATTCTAGGCAATTAACTGAAAGTAGCTTTTCTATGTGCATTGATGAAAAATGTTGCACGTATTGGATATATATATGTTCTAGAATGCAATTAACTGTTCAAGTAGTTTTACTATGTGCATTGATGAAAAGTGTTTCACGTACTGAATATATATGTTCTAAATGCAATTAACTGAAAGTAGTTAAATTCTATTGGCATTGATGAAAAATGTTGAAGTACTGGATATATATGTTCTAGAATGCAATTAACTATTCAAGTAGCTTTTCTATGTGCATTGATGAAAAATGTTGCGCGTACTGGATATATATGTTCTAGAATGGAATTAGCTGAAAGTAGCTTCTCTATACATGCATTGATGAAAAATGTTGCACGTACTGGATATATATACATTATAGAATGCATTTTTAAAAATTTATGATTGTTTGACACATCTAACAAGACCTAGAATCTTATGTGATTATGATATTATGTTTTGTTTTTAAAATTCAAGTTGTCGTTTTCCAAACAACAAAAAAATTCACATGAATATATGTACATGTAGAAATGATTTTACACATGTTTGCATATATATTGACAATATATATGCAAACATGTGTAAATCATTTCTACATGTACATATATTCATGTGATTTTTGTTTTTGTTTGGAAAACGACAACTTGAATTTTAAAAACAAAACATAATATCATAATCACATGCCAAATGTAGTTCAACCATCCAAAACTTGAGTTTTAAAAACTTTTTGATTATATCACAACATTACTTCACATGCCATGCCAATTGTAGTTCAACTATCCAATAAAAACATTTAACATTATATCACATGCCAAATGTAGATCAACCATCCAAAACTTAAGTTTTAAAACCAAAACAAATTATAACACAACATTACTTCACATTCCAAATGTAGTTCAAAAGAAAAACCTTAATATAGATCACAACATTACTTCACATGCCAAATGTAGTTCAACCATCCAAAAATTAAGTTTTAGAAACCAAACAAATTATAACACAACATTACTTCACATGCCAAATGTAGTTCAACCATCCAAAACTTGAGTTTTTCAAAAGCAAAACATTAATATAGATCACAACATTACTTCACATGCAAAATGTAGTTCAAACATCCAAAACTTAAGTTTTAAAAACAAAACAAATTATAACACAACATTACTTTGTTGGAAATGTTGTCATTGATGGCAACGGAGATGGCAAAGGAAGAACACCTGAAACATGAAAAGTAGCAGAGGCAGCAAAAGAAAGCAGCAGAGTTAGCAAGGAAGCAGAGAGCTATTCAAGGTGCAGAGTAGTGAGGACAAAAGGAGGGCCATTGGATTTTGAAAAAGGGGCAGAGTTAAGAGAAGAAGAAGTTCTGCCAAGACAAGAAGAAGTGTTTGCAGGTGGATTCATTTGTATCTATGGGAGGAATTGTTCAGCATTACATGAGTATGATGAGACTCTGTAATTGGGAGTATAAATGGCTCCTATGTGCAATTGTCTGTGCATGGATGATTGTGAGTCTATCAGGGTTTATACACAGAGTTGAATAGACCCTGTGGCAAAGGAGGAGTACCTGAACCAGCAATAAGGCAAAGTAGAAAACATGAAGCAGAGGCAGTTGTGGACCTAAATTATATGTGAAGGAGCTGTGGTGAAATTATCTGTGCATTAATGTTTTATTACAGATGTGAGTCTATCAGGGTTCTGTATAGAATAGAAATTGCAGTGTTTCAGAGTTCGTGGTGTACATGCTGTGTAGAAATCAATTGAACTGGTTCTGTATAGAAACTCAAGAGGCCGACTCTGTTCATTTGGCATAGCAGAGTAAACCTCTGTCACTTGAAGAAAAAGGCGATTTTAGTAGTTCGGATTGAGCAATAGGATGCAAGGGTTTGATTTACATAATTCGATACCCATTCTTGTGAGAAAGTCGCATACAGCATTCTGTGGGATAGTTTTATTACACGCTCCACTGTGTAATGTACAACGAAGGGAGATTGGAAATATGAAGTCATTTGAGGGCCTTACTGCAATAGAAACCGATTAGAAAAATTCGGCTAGACAAGGCACAGAGGAAGTATGAATCAGATGCAAAGGAACTGTGAGAAAAAAAGTGAATGAAATAACAATGGAGGTAGTATCTCTGTCTGTCAAAGGGGAGCTTCAAAGAACGCGTGAAGGGAATTCATATAAGTCGAACAACAATTTAACCATGTGTTGGTTAAATTTTGGGATTCAGTTAAATTCATAATATTGAAGGCATAGCAAAACTATTAAGAATATCTGAAGCAGAGATGAAATAGAATCGAAATCGGAACCTCTAGCGCAACTGAACGAAACCACGAGGTATGAACAGTGACAGTGGGTTTGGAACACCAGACGGTTTTCATCGCACCGCTTTTGTACGATAAGCGGTATTCCCAATTCGAACGCGATCAATGCCATAGGCTGACACGTGGTCTTAAGCGGTTTTGACAACTCGCTCTCATCGCGAGTTAAAGCCCGTGCATCTAACTCGTGCAATTGCCGTAGGATCATAGGGTTGGAGCGCAATAAGACAACAACCATTGGATGAGCAGGGTAAGTTAAGGCTGGGCCCCATCTCCATCGCGTAAGTTAAGAATTAAACCCCGAGCACTTTCTGAGCGTGACTACTATTATATTATTGTATGATGGCGCGATAACATTACATCCATTGGATGCGCGAAGGGTAACGAGATACAAAGAGCTCGAAATTGTGGGCCTGAATACATTGAGGTTTATTACAAAGTTGAGATATACACTGTTGCATTCATAAAGCAGGGTTCAATATGGCTAATTGACCACTGGAGTCAAATTATAAATCAGAGTTATACGCCGAGTCTTATATATGTAGATTGAAACAAAACAAAAAAACAGTGGGCCAGTGTGATATTTGGGCGTAATATGGAGTCTTAATGCATATTAACTTAAGTGGAAAAGAAAATTTTTTATTGTTGGTTTATTATATGTCATATAGACCAACAAATAATATGAAGAGTTATGAAATGCATTGAACGAGGATGTGGGCCCGACTATATGGGTGCGTGGAAAGTTTGGGGAAGATTGATTGAAGGAGTAATACATGTCAAAGTGTGTGTGTATATATATATATATATAATGTTATGATAAAGTCGAACCTCACATATGAGTTATATTGTAGATGCGAAAGATAAACCTTGAGCATAGAAAATTTTTGGGTTATGAAGCGGAGTATTGGAGTCACATATGAAAGTGTATTTAAAACAGGGTTGACATGTGGGGCCCGAACAAACTTTTATGAGTATCGGATTATATGGTTACCAGGGGTTTCATAACCATGAGAAATGAAGCTTCCATGTAACTAAATTGACAGTTCAGTAAACAGAGTATCAAAACTGCCCAGATCAGAGAATGTAACGGGGTTAAATGTTTTTTGATAATCAACAGATGTAAAAATAAAAGCTTCCGCACACATTTGATTTTAATCATCAGTCCAAGACAAATGAATGAAGAGGCAGTTATATATACAATGAGAATTTGAGAGTTATTGGGGAACTAATCTTGTAAAACAGGTATTTATGCTGCAGATACACGATTGCAGTGAACAAGTGAATATGCACAGGAATGAAAATGTGGTTTTGACAGGTGTACATGCACAAGCGCACACAATTGCAGTAAACAGCAGAGGTATGCAGAACAGTTACCTAACAGCAGCAGAAAAGACAAAAACCAGCAAGCCAAGGGCCAGAAATATGGCTGAGTGAAATTAATGTGTGTAACTGAAATTGGGAATGTAAATGTTGTAATTGATTTTATATTGTTTTTGATGCATTGGAAAGTCTCCGGATGAAAACAAAAAACCCACTGTAAATTTGAAATTAATATATATTGTTATATTTTTCTGAATGAGCTGATAAAAGAAATAAGGAGGCACAAGGCAAAAAGTCAGGACTATTCACTTCAAATTCCTTGAGGAATGTAAACAGTCATGTGATTAACTCTATATATAATATCAAATTGATATGCATAGAGAGGTTGGAGAGAGTGAGGTTAGAGAATGCAGAGTACAGAAGATTGAGGTAGTGTTGTACCATACAACAACCCTCCCTTTTACTTAAATTTTAGTAATAAAATTTAAGTAATAGGGTCCCTTTCTTTTTAGAAATAAAACACTTAGAAATAAAATTCATTGTTTTGGAAAATTTCATATTGTTACTAAACAGATTCAACATTCAAAAAAAAAAAAAACTTATGGTCCGATCTAATATACAAGGCCTTATCATAAAAAAACAAATCAAAGTTAAAAGTTCAATCGCAATCGGAGAATCGGAGATAACCTGTAAAAGAAATTTCATATGCCCATTTCAAATCTTTCGATGCGATTAGTCCAATCGGAAATTTTCAATCGCTAAGAGTTTAAAACAGTTAATTATAACTTCCAATGCGATGCGGTCAATCGCAATCGATTAATCGGGACAGTCTTCAAGAAACTCTTTACGCTTAGTTGAAATTCCCCGATCCGATGTGCATTTGATAATAAACGCTTTTAAAAGAAAAATCGAACATTTGTTTAAAAAATATGGTAGACCCCACCATTAGAGATCGGAAAGATCTGCAATCGCAATCGATCAATCGGGATAATCATATTGTGATCTTCATTTGCCATTCGAAAACTTCCGATGCGATTCATCTATTTGCATACGAAGATTTTTAGAATGAGTGAATATATTAATATATCACAAGCGCCAAATCTTTATTGGTACGAAGGCATTCAATAACGAATCAAATGAATATGGTTTATGATTTGGTTTTAAATACTTAAGTGTGACCCAAAAGGAGCATTTACGCAATATACGAAACAAATAAATGAAAACCATAAGTTCATAAATCATTCCGTTTGAGTGGCTTGTTGATCACGACTGAGAGTTTATTGTCTTGCAGAGCCAAAGAACACCAAGTTCTTTCATTCACAGACAAAGGGAAGCGATAGCAGACGCAGAAATGTCAAAGAGAGGAAGAAGAAACAAGACTGCTCTACCAGTGAAGTTTGCCGAAACTCCTACGGTCTCAAAAGAAAAGTCCATAAAGCTAAGACTAGTCACAGATACATCATGCCAAGGTCTTGGGAAAATGACATGGGACACAGTCTACAACCTATTGGAAAAAGAAGACCCCAAGGTCACAGTGGAGAAAGCATCAGTTCCAGACGAGGATAGCTCGGATTCCGACTCCGATATCAATGAAAAAACACTTGCAAATTCGTTTTTGCATCGAATTGCAGCCAGAGCGAGCATCATGCCTTACTATGATGTAGTTCGATGGGTTATTGACAGTGTAAAGATACAAGATAGAACGTTTGTTTCAGCATCTGGAGTGCCTTTCGGCTCATTTAAAGCAGAAGACCTGAAAGCAATGTACCACCTTCCAGACCCACAGAAGGTGTATAACAAGGAATTTATCAAAGATTTTGCTGATAATAATAAAGTCCAATCTGACCCTATCAAAGATTGGAGGAAAAACCCAGAGAAGCACCGAAACGAAGCATCCGGTATGTATTCTGTAGATTCCCTTCTGCCTCCATATTGCTATGCAGCTGCCATGATGGGTAGGTTATTTGGCAATGATAATTCAGCTAGGTTTTCTATACAAATGGTCCCATTAATCCTAGCTGCTGTGAATTCCGACATTATGGATTGGGCTGTTATTCTTTCTGATAGAATGGCCAATAGGATACTTGAATATAGACAAGAAAAAACCGCTGGAAATTCTACTCCTTTTTTCTTTTGTGCCTACATTCTTGATGCTCTTTGTTTCAATTCCGAATTTCCCTTATTTGGATGGAAATGGACTCCCAAAGACGCTCTTCCAATCCATATTTATCATAAATTGCTTTGGAAGATTCATTTCCAAGCTAATGTATATAGAATCTGTCATGGTTTCCTCATCCCTGTTTTCCAAACCATTTTCAATCGCTTTCCTCCTAGGTTTTCTGATAAAGCTAAAGCCGACCTGTCTGTAATCGGAGATTGGTTTGGGGAGGAAAAATTTACTTACATCAGGGTTTTTGGTAGTATAGTGGAGCCGCATGTTCTTCCGCTTTTTGTTCCAGACAAACTTCTCGCTCAAGAAGTTTCCTATCAATTGACAATTGAAGGTATATCCAGGTCTTTGAATAACAGCAAGAAGAGAATGTGGCCTCAATTCCCACTCAATTGTGGTCATTTCACTCTAAATGATTTCAAGCATGCAGAAAAAGAAGTCTTCAAGATAAGAGGTTGTAAATTTGCAACCATTCCTGGAAGACAATATGATCCAAAAAAGATAGCATTTTATGTCACTGCTTCAGTTTCAATTGCTCGTTTTGAGCATGAACCAGATATGTTTGATGATTTGTTTGTTTCATTAGATGATTTTCCTCGAATTTTTGACTTGGTCAAGTCTAAATTTCAACAGGAGGAAATAAATAAATTTCTCTTATTTAGAAGCCAGAGATTGTTGAGAGTACCTCCGGACCAGCTGAGAACTCAAATCCAAAAATCAGAGACAGAAGGTACATCCGGCCAAACGCTAGTAGAAACATCTACCAGCAAAATCATTACACAATCGGCTGTCAACCAGCCGACTGTACATACTCAAAAAGTGGTCACCATTGACAAACCTGATGTCCTAAAGAGAAATACCGATGATAAATCCAGTCCAAAATCTGGCCAGAAATCCACTGCTCAAATGACAGACAAATGCACAAATATCAATGATGATGTGCATAATCAAAAGGATGGATCGGATGACAAAAGCACTGAGCAGAGCATAGATAAAGAAAAAGGAAAAGAAATAACTAAGGAGATTATGGTTTCCACTAATCTTGATGTTTCTTCTCAGCTATTAAAACAATATGATCAGTTTGCTCAACAGCTTGGATTGCAGGATAAAGATGAAGAACAAATAGAGCAGGATGTTGAAATCATTCATGAACATCCTACAGGGCATATTGTATTAAAAGTTGAGGAGATCCCTCCTTTGGATGTATTTTACAGCCCTAAACATAAGGCTGTTGTTAAAAGACAAAGAAAGAAAAGAAAAACAGAACAGGGCATATTTTCTACTCCATCAGAGGAGTTTATGAATATTGTTTATAAGAAGAATGAAATGAATCCATTTGAAGACCTCACGAAATTGTCCCAGTATACAGGAGCTTATAGTGCTGCAACAGTGGATAAAGTTGTAGAAGTTTCTCAATTGGTAATTCAGAAAGATCTTCACATAGTTTCACTGGAAGAACAGGCTAAGGACAATCAGCAACTGATTAGCCAATTGCAACAGCAACTACAGGATCAGACACTCAGGTCTAAAGAATTGGAGAAACAGCTTGCTGGAGAAAAGAAGAAGGTTGATGAAAAGCTTTTAGGCAAACAAAAGCAGCTAAATGAAGAAATTTCTAAGTTACAAAGTCTGCTACAAAATGAGGAAAATGCAAAATTGATTCAAGAAAAGGAATTTCAAGCAACTTTGGATAAGTTTAAAGATTACCCAAAGTTAAATGAATTCAAATCAGAAGCCCTTGAGGCTAATAAACTATTGACTCAACAGTTAATTGAATTTTGCTCAAAGCTGTCACAAGCAGAACCTTTATGTGATATTACTTCATCTTTGATCCAAAATATCATAACTCTTAGACAAGAAATAGATGATGCCGATGAAAAGATTTCTGAGTTTCTCAACTGGCAGGATACAGAAAAAGGAAAAGAAGCAAATCTTCCTAGGATAGAGGAAAAACACAAAGAAATCTTGTTTACAGAATGGGAACATCAACTAATGAAAGCTGAGAGAGCAATATCCAGGGCCAGAAATATGATGAATAATATCACTCAACTCATAAATGACAGCTTATACTCAATTAATCTCATTTCAGACTGTGTTCCTGGCAGTTTGCCAAAAATAAAAGAAACTGAAGACAGGTGGAAAGAAGAAATGGAAAGAAAAAGTCAACAAATCGACAAACTTCAAACGATATCCTGGGATAGTATGTGGACTCATTTGATAAAGCCAAACAATCAACAGACAGCTATCAAACTTCTATCAAACGCTGTCGATTGTCTAATTCCAGAATTTTCTGATGCCACCTATGCTGGACAGTTGCATTCTGAGATGAGTCATCCACCAAGACTCCGAGATATGTTGAACATTTGCAACTTGGCTTCATCAAGCGAGGGAGAAAAACAATGAATCAGTTTCATTCAAGATAGCATTTTAGTTTTAATTTGATAGATTGTAGCAATAGTATTAGGATTTTGTTATGTAATTTATTATTTAAATCCCTCTCATGCATTTAGAGAAGGATCGGAAGTTGTAATATTTTTGGGATTTGGAGCTAACATTTCTGTACTTCATTCCTTATTATATTTATATGAAAGATCACATCTGGTGATTTTTGTGCTCAAATTATCTTTGAAGTGTTGCATTTTTGTGCCTTTGGATTTAATTTTACATCGGAGTTACTAGATCAGAGTATCACATTTCATTTGACAGTCTTCAAGATGAAGGAGGTATTTTTATCTGTTCACTGCTGATTTTCTTTGTTATATGGTATTCATTTGCTATCATTTATATATTTGATTTTCATAATATTTCCTTTTATATTATCATTTCTGAGTATAATTGGAATGTTATCATTTATAGGCATATATGAATGGTATATAATGATGAATGCAATATGCTAATATAACTCTGTTTAATTTATTAAACAGAGTTATCTTTCTTCGTTTCTACACATTTCAATTTAACTAATAATACATTTCCATGGTTATTATTAGATTGAAACAATCCTAAGTTGTATTCACATATAATCACCCGGGTTAAAATTAGAATTTCTTTATCAGTATTTAGTTTAGATTAGATAGTTTTATTTTCTGTTAATTTAGTCCCATTTTTCACCCATCCAATTCAATCCACTTAGTTATAAGGAAACTGGTCCTTTAAATCCAGTCGGAGCCACCGTCCCAAACGGAAAAGGAGCTGTCTTAAGGTCCCGACCGGGTGGTTTTCCCCCAATGTTTGAAGCAGAGATTTTCTAGGCTTCAACAGGTAGAAAAGATAAGAAGAAGGAGGAGTAGAACGAGATGCAGAGAAGTTAGAGAATGCAGAAATATAGCAGTGACGCAGAGAAGAAGGAGGAGTTGAGCAAAGAAGAAGGAGGAGCTGATAGTGAATCTGAGAAGATGCAGAAATGATATAAGGCAGATATGAAGACTGATGCACAACAATGAAGATGGTACAAAACAAAGCTGATATCTAAGGTAAATCAACAAGTGTTTTTCTTTTGAAAGAGTAAGGGAGTTGGAGCTTCCCTATCAAGTTGTTGCTTGATAGATGTCAGTTGTAGCTGACTGAGGTAGGAGCATCCTGTAGGTTGGTGCCTGCAGAAAATAGATGGGATTTGGTGCTTCCACATCAAGTTGTAGCACAGTAAAGCTGTCGATTCTTGGTAGTGAGTTGGATCCTCATATGGGTTGGTGCAAAGAGAATTGATGGGAGTTGGAGCTTCATACCAGGTTGTAGCTTACGAAATTGAAGTGAGAACCTCTGTAGGTTGAACCTACGGAAAATAGGTGGTGAGAGAGTTGGAGCTTGCCTTTGCATCACAACAATAATAAGATGTGGTTTTCTCCCTTTATGGGTTTCCACTTATATCTGGTGTCTATGTGCATGACGTTTATGTGTTGATATGGTATGTCTATTCTGATAATACTTGCTGCTCACATATTAAGACCGCTAGTACAATATCTAATCTGTTTATTAATTTCTACTCACAAATAATTATTGCTCACACACTCTGTTGATCATGAAATGAAGGTGTTAATAAAGTTTAATGAAAAGTTTTAAAAGTCCATGAATGTGTTAAACTGTTTCACCCCCCCCCCCCCCTCTCAGTTTAACTAAGGGTTCAACAATTGGTATCAAAGCTGGTTCCTTTGGTGTAAGCTTAATAGCTTGAAGGAGATCTGGTTGAGTCATGGAATATCAAAATGTACCCGTGTTAAATACAAAAAACTTTCCTGAATGGAGAGATAAGGTTAAGACAGGATTATTGGCTTATGAACCTGAGGTATGGAAACTTGCATGTGATGGTTACTGCACAGACTCTCCCTCGGTGAAAGAAAAACAGAGGAATGCCAAGGCAAAATGTGTGATATATAACAATCTTCATAATAAGGATCTTGATTTAATAATGGATCTAGACTCTGCAAAAGAAATATGGGATAGATTGCATTTCATGCATGGAGTAGACACAGAGGACTACATTGTCAAGAAGGAAAAGAGAATTAAGAAGAAGAAAAATTCATGTCAAAAGGAAAATGTTCCAGCAAATGAAGTACCTGCTAGTGTGAATGGAAGTCAGTTCCCTGAAGAAATTACAGTTGAAGAAAAAACCAAACTTGATATAGCCTTGACTGAAATAGAAAGATTGAAGAATGAAAACAAAGACCTTAAGACAGTGGTGCAAATATGTGATGAGAGAGAATATGAAGATAAGAAAGAAATTTTTGGCCTGAAGACACAACTTGAAGAAGCAAAGAAAGTAGAAGACACTCTGCTGCAACAAATGAGAGAGAAAAGTCAGGAATGTGAAAGATTGGAAGAAGAAGTAGTGAGCCTGAGAAAGAATTTAGAAAAATACCAAAGAGAACTATTAATGAATACACATCTAATGAGAGGCACTGAACAATTGAACAAAATGCTAAATGCTCAAAGGTCACCTCTCATAAAGACTGGTATAGGATATGAAGGAGAAACTAGTAAGTCCCAGATAGAAGATAATAGGAAAATCATTTTTGTAAAAGCTGTAAAGAACGGTGAAGCAGCTCAGCAAATTCCTACAGAAACTAGCAAGAACATGAGTTGCAGAGATACAAATAGAATCAAGCAGCAACATGAAAAGACAGAGAATGAGAGGATGAAACAGTCAGCTGAAAAAGGCCCATACACTTATGAGGGTGAATTGAATAAATTTGGAAAAAGTCAAAGAAGATTCTTTCCACCTATGAGAAGTATCACTTGTTTTGCCTGCCACAAACCAGGACATGGTGCAGCACATTGTAAGACAAAGAGAATCAATGATTACCAGCAAAATATGCAGCAAATAAGAAGAACACCTCAAGCAAGCAAAGGGAAAAGACAATCTCTCACCAGGTACACAAATCATTTTCATGGCTACTGTTATGCATGCAATAATTTTGGACATAAAATTGTTGATTGTAAAATGTATTCAAGAAGGGGAAAAAAGTATTATACATCAACTCAAATGTACTTTAACAAAACAAGATGTTATGTATGCCTCAGGCTTGGCCACAAAGAAAAGGACTGTAAACTTCCATATATATTAAAGAACTCCAGACAGATGAAGGAAGCAAATCAAATCAAACAAAACTATGAATCAAAAAGAAATGCAGACATTATGAAGAACCCCAATAAAGTATGGAAGGAAAAGAGAAAGGGGGAGCGTGTTACATCAATAAAATAATAAATCCATCATAGTCTCAGGGGGAGCTGCTCTAGGAAGCAAAGAAAAAATACATCCAGTAATAAATATGAAGCAACATCCCAGGGGGAGAGCAGTTCATAAAAAGTCCCCATGAAAGCATTTTAAGAAAATCTCCTTGGAATGAAATTAGTTATAAGATCAAGAAGGGAAAGGAAAATTCCTCTAACAGAGAACTATAGAGGAAGAAGATTATTTAGCTGACAGATTGATGAAAGAAGAGAAGGCAGCAAGCAACCATGGTAGTAGAGAGAACATCAGCCATGAACTTGTAGAACTAACAGTGAATCCCATTAAGAAGGATGTGTAAGAGAAGTGCCTATCATCATTATGTCATGACATCATTCATCTATGAAAAGTCCCCTTGGAGATATGCAGTTAAGTGAGTAATAAATCCTTGAGTAATCAGCCCATGAAGATTCATAGAAAAGAAATTGAAGATGCATTCCCAAAGATCTTTATATTAGAACTATTGAATTGATTTTTAAAGCAACAATGATTCAGGAGCAGTCTTAGAAAGGAAAATGCAGTGACATTCCTTTGAACATAATGACAGAATAAGAAAATAGTTAATGATGACAAGATTAGATTGAGGATATTAATGACTGTTGATGTGAACAGTGGAAAGCTCAATAGAAGAATTTATGAAGGATGTCTTAAATTATGGGTAAATGTGCAAGCTAAAGTGAAATCTCCGCATATTTTATCAAGGTAATATCATTTGGTACTTGGTGTAGGCAGCATGCCTATCAACAAAATATCAAGAGTTTTCATGGAGCAGCAGTGGTATGATACAAGTCCTCAGGATCAAAGGATTATGGCGAGAGTACATCAAGGTTTTGGCTGAAGACCATCATAATAGAACAGTTAAAGTATTGAAAGCATGAAGGATTAGTTATGTCATAAAGGAAATTGCATAATTGATAAGTGAGACTGACTAATACACTGAATGTATCTAGCCTCAAGGGTTTGTTTTGGAAATACATTGTACAAGAAGGAAAGTCATTTGGCCTCTAATATTGAAAGATATTGCCTATTCTTACAATAAGTTGTAAGCTCTGGTTTGATTCATTGTTCACAACAGCAACAAAGACCTTTCAGTCTTTAAGTGTATTATCCCTGTCAGCAGTCTAGCACAGAATACAAACAACAGGCAGTACAGGTGAACCACAGCAACAAAAGATATATTGGCATCATAACAACTGAACAGATGTTGTCTACAGATGTGTATTGCAGAAGAAGACTTATTCCATCTACAATCTTTCTCAATAGAAATGTATTGGCGCACTAAATTAGATATAGACTGAAGTATAGTTGAAGCAAGCCTGATATGTCACTTGGAGCATTCACAATCTTTAAGTCTTGATCCAATAATGCATCTCTTATTATACAAGTCTGATTATATATGGCTTTCATCACCTACTCTCTATACAAGTGCAAGGAGTCTATGCTTTGGAATGGTATCGACTTAATGTGTATATACAAGTTCAAATATTCTCAAAAGTGTTCTCTCAACAACTATTGTACACCAGTTTGGAGCAGCGTACAAAGTCAAAAGAAGAAGGCCTAAACACATCTCAGAGAGAAGAAATGCAAAGACAAAATCTACACTAATAAATGTGCAACCCTTTGCCATTGATGTCAAAGGGGGAGGAAAAGCAAGTAATAGAAGAAAGGGTCTTCTAAAAGAAGCTAGGCAAAGGAAGACTTGGAGGAAGCATTGGATTATCGGTGGATGTGTTGCCATCAATGCCAAAGGGGGAGACTGTTGGAAATGTTGTCATTGATGGCAAAGGAGATGGCAAAGGAAGAACACCTGAAACAGGAAAAGTAGTAGAGGCAGCAAAAGAAAGCAGCAGAGTTAGCAAAGAATTAGAGAGCTATTCAAGGTGCAGAGTAGTGAGGACAAAAGGAGGGCCATTGGATTTTGAAAAAGGGGCAGAGTTAAGAGAAGAAGAAGTTCTACCAAGACAAGAAGAAGTGTTTGCAGGTGGATTAATTTGTATCTATGGGAGGAATTGTTCAGCGTTACATGAGTATGATGAGACTCTGTAATTGGGAGTATAAATTGCTCCTATGTGAAATTGTCTGTGCATGGATGATTGTGAGTCTATCAGGGTTTATAAACAGAGTTGAATAGACCCTGTGGCAAAGGAGGAGTACCTGAACCAACAATAAGGCAAAGTAGCAAACATGAAGCAGAGGTAGTTGTGGACCTAAATTATCTGTGCATTAATGTTTTATTACAGATGTGAGTCTATCAGGGTTCTGTATAGAATAGAAATTGCATTGTTTTAGAGTTCGTGGTGTACATGCTGTGTAGAAATCAATTGAACTGGTTCTGTATAGAAACTCAAGAGGTCGACTCTGTTCATTTGGCATAGAAGAGTAAACCTCCGTCACTTGAAGAAAAAGGCGATTTTAGTAGTTCGGATTGAGCAATAGGATGCAAGGGTTCGATTTACATAATTCGATACCCATTCTTGTGAGAAATTCGTATACAACATTCAGTGGGATAGTTTGATTACACACTCCATTGTGTAATGTAAAACGAAGGGAGATTGGAAATCTGAAGTCATTTGAGGGCCTTACTACAATAGAAACCGATTAGAAAAAGTTGGCTAGACAAGGCACAAAGGAAGTATGAATCGGATGCAAAGGAACTGTGAGAACAAAGGTGAATGAAATAACAATGGAGGTAGTATCTCTGTCTGTCAAAGGGGAGCTTCAAAGAACGCGTGAAGGGAATTCATATAACTCAAACAGCAATTTAACCATGCATTGGTTAAATGTTGGGATTCAGTTAAATTCGGAATATTGAAGGCATAGCAAAACTATTAAGAATATTTGAAGCGGAGATGAAATAGAATCGAAAGCGGAACCTCGAGCGCAACTGAATGGAACCACGAGGTATGAACAGTGACAGTGGGTTTGGAACACCAGACGGTTTTCATCACACCGCTTTTGTACGATAAGCGGTATTCCCAATTCGAACGTGATCAATCCCATAGGCCGACACGTGGTCTTAAGCAGTTTGGACAACCCGCTCTCATCGCGAGTTAAAGCCCGTGCATCTAACTCTTGCGATTGCCGTAGGATCGGAGGGTTGGAGTGCAATAAGATAGCAATAGTTGGATGAGCAGGGTAAGTTAAGGCTGGGCCCCATCTCCATCGCGTAAGTTAAGAATTAAACCCCGAGCGCTTTCTGAGCGCGACTACTATTGGATTATTGTATGATGGCGCGATAACATTACAGTCGTTGGATGCGTGAAGGGTAACGAGATACAAAGAGCTCGAAATTGTGGGCCTGAATACATTGAGGTTTATTACAAAGTTGAGATGTACACTGATGCATTCATAAAGCAGGGTTCAATATAGCTAATTGACCACCAGAGTCAAATTATAAAACCAAAGTTATACGCCGAGTCTTATATATGTAGATTGAAAAAAAAAAAACAGTGGGCCAGTGTGATATTTGGGCATAATATGGAGTCTTGATGCATATTAACTTATGTGGAAAAGAAAAAGTTTCATTTTTGGTTTATTATATGTCATATAGACCAACAAATAATATGAAGAGTTATGAAATGCATTGAACGAGGATGTGGGCCCGACTATATGGGTGCGTGGAAAGTTTGGGGAAGATTGATTGAAGGAGTAATACATGTCAAAGTGTGTGTGTATATATATATATATATAATGTTATGATAAAGTCGAACCTCACATATGAGTTATATTGTAGATGCGAAAGATAAACCTTGAGCATAGAAAATTTTTGGGTTATGAAGCGGAGTATTGGAGTCACATACGAAAGTGTATTTAAAACAGGGTTGACATGTGGGGCCCGAACAGACTTTTATGAGTATCGGATTATATGATTATTGGGGGTTTCATAACCATGAAAAATGAAGCTTCCACATAACTAAATTGCCAGTTCAGTAAACAAAGTATCAAAACTGCCCAGATCAGAGAATTTAACGGGGTTAAATGTTTTTTGATAATCAGCAGATGTAAAAAGAAAAGCTTCCGCACACATTTTCTTTTAATCATCAGTCCAAGATAAATGAATGAAGAGGTAGTTATGTATACAATGAGAATTTGAGAGTTATTGGGGAGCTAATCTTGTAAAACAAGTATTTATGCTGGAGATACATAATTGCAGTGAACATGTGAATATGCACAGGAATGAAAATGTGGTTTTGATAGGTGTACATGCACAAGTGCACACAATTGCAGTAAACAACAGAGGTATGCATAACAGTTACCTAACAGCAGCAAAAAAACAAAAACCAACAAGCCAAGGGCCAGAAAAATGGCTGAGTGAAATTAATGTGTGTAACTGAAACTGGGAATGTAAATGTTGTAATTGATTTTATATTGTTTGTGATGCATTGGCAAGTCTCCGAAGGAAAACAAAAAACCCACTGTAAATTTGAAATTAATATATATTGTTATATTTTTCTGAATGAGCTGATAAAAGAAATAAGGAGGCAGAAGGCAAAAAGTCAGGACTATTCACTTCAAATTCCCTGAGGAATGTAAATAGTCATGTGATGAACTCTATATATAATATAAACTTGATATGCATAGAGAGGTTGGAGAGAGTGAGGTTAGAGAATGCAGAGTACAGAAGATTGAGGTAGAAAAGATAAGAAGAAGGAGGAGTAGAACGAGATGCAGAGAAGTTAGAGAATGCAGAAATAAAGCAGTGAGATAGAGAAGAAGAATGCAAGCGAAAAGAGAGGGTGATGATTGAGAAGATGAAAAAAAATGATATAAAGCGGTACTGAGCGTGCATAACAATGTGGATGATGCTGTGAGAATAAACAAAGCTGATATCTAGGTGAAATCGACCAAGTGTTTTCTTTGAAAAAGAGTAGGGAGTTGGAGCTTCCCTATCAAATTGTAGCTTGATAGATGTCAATTGTAGCTGACTGAGGTTGGAGCCTCCTGTAGGTTGGTGCCTGCAGAAAATAGATGGGAGTTGGTGCTTCCACATCAAGTTGTATCTTGATAAAATTTAAGTTGTAGTTGACTGAGGTTGGAGCCTCCTGTAGGTTGGTGCCTGCAGAAAATTAATGGGAGTTGGACTTCCTTGCAAGTTGTAGCTTGCGGAATTGAGGATAGAGCCTCCTGTAGGTTGGTGCCTGCAGAAAACAGTGGTGAGAGGGAGTTGGAGCTTGCCTTTGCATCACAACAATAATAAGATGTGGTTTTCTCCCTTTATGGGTTTCCACTTATATCTGGTGTCTATGTGCATGATGTCTATGTGTTAATATGGTATATCTATTCTGCTAATACTTGCTGCTAACATATTAAGACTGCTGGTACATTATCTAATCTTCTTATTAATTGCTGCTCACAAATAAAGATTGCTCACACATTATGTTGATCATGAAATGAAGGTGTTAATAAAGTTTAATGAAAAGTTTTAAAAGTCCATGAATGTGTTAAACTGATTCACCCCCCCCCCCCCCTTCTCAGTTTAACTAAGGATTCAACATACTTCACATGCCAAATGTAGTTCAACCATCCAAAACTTAAGTTTTAAAAACAAAACAAATTATAACACAACATTACTTCACATGCCAAATGTAGTTCAACCATTCAAAACTTGAGTTTTAAAAACAAAACATTATAGATCACAAGTATCAAAACTTGAGTTTTAAAAACAAAACATTATAGATCACAAGTATCAAATATCAAGTAACATTACTTCACATGCCAAATGTAGTTCAACCATCCAAAACTTAAGTTTTAAAATATTATAATTCACATTCACATGTACCAAATGTAGTTCACATAAAATATGTCCAAAATTTGTAGATCTCACAAGTATCAAGTATCAAGTTATATATGACTGCATCTAGATAAGTCTATATATAAAAAATTAAATTTAAGACTAAATCTATTGAAAAAATAATGTTGCACGTGTGCATGTGCATCATCCATCAAATACAGATGGGTGTAGTTTATTTCCCAGCAAAGTCAAAATCATCAAGCTATCCTACGAAGCATGGGGAACTTGTACACAATGTGTACAAACATTAAAATTTGATGTTTTAAAACTGAGTGAGAATATATAGAACTTCATGTAAAAAATAAAATGTAAAAAAATATCATGCAATACCTCATGAGGTTCCCTCTCCATTTTTTGCTCATCCACTACAACTTCCCCCATAGGAACATCTACAACAGTAAACTGTACAATATATATATATATATATTAAAAAATTTCAAATGAAAATGCATATATAAGCTTATTTTCAATAATATTAAAAAAAGTAAGACAACTTGTTCAAATGGTTGAAATGGTGTGGATGTTCCTATCTCCATCGCTAGAGTCTGTGGAGAAAATAAATCCTCTATAGAAACCTAAAATTAAAAAAATTTAAAAGTATAAAATAACTCAAGATCAAGATCTCAATTTATAATAAAAATTTTACACTTCAATTTATAAATTATAACTTAAAAACATATATTTAAGTGAAAAATTGAATACTTCTGCTGGTGGATTTGGCACATCTCCTAAGAGAGGCTCCAAAAGAAAATCTACAAAAACCTAAAATTCAAAAAATTTAAAATAACTCAAAATCTCTAGATCTCAATTTATAATAAAACTTTTAAACTTCAATTTATAACGTATAACTTAAAAACATATATATATTTAAATGAAAATTTGAATACTTGTGCTGGTGGATTTGGCACATCTCCTAAGAGTGGTTCAGAAAGAAAATCTCCGAAAACCTAAAATTCAAAAAATTTAAAATAACTCAAGATATAGATATATCTCATTTTTTAATGGAACTTTTTGAGGTGGAATATATAACTTAAAAAAATAATTTTTAAAAGTGAAAAATTGTCCATACTTGTGATTGTGGATTTGGCACATCTCCTAAGGAAGTAGAAGGTACATCTCCCAAGGAAGAAGAAGGTACCACCATCCCAAAAACATTGGACGAAATCGGAATTTGTTAAAACATTTTATTATATATATGTACATGTACATGTGTGCACGATTATTTATTTTAAAAATATCTCATCATGTTTTGATATATATAATAATAGATAAAAAATAATTGTACATCATCATGTTCACTTAAAAAACACTAACATTTTCCAACATATCTTGATGGTGAGAACCATCTTGATTGTATGGTTGATGGTGAGACCCATCTTGATTGTTTGAACCAGAGGCTCTGACCATGATATTAACATTTTCTTCATTCATCACGCGTGACAATTGCAAATGGTGTTAACGTATAATGATACATTTTTGTTAGATTGATGTATACAAACAAATGTATGTATATATGTATTTATTACAAATTGTACATGTGTTAAAATAATTTAACCCTAACCATTAACACATACCGTTCCGATGCTCTCTTCCTCACGAATAATTAGGTCCTGCCAACCATTGCGACAATTCTTTGCATATGTTTTGAGATCTTCAACACTCATGTTGTCAATCTCTTCATCTGTATAATACACAAAATTAACATGTGCATTCTCACGTGCTCTTTGTCGATTCAGACAAACATTGACTCCACCCAATCCACTGTGAACATTGTCAATGATGGCATCCCTTGCTTTTCGACTAATTTGAGAAGTGGCTTCCATATCTGACCACAAATTTTCGACACGAAAAGGTTGACTAACCAATGGTGGCTCAGGGCGAGGCAACTCAACATCACGCCTAGCGCCCCTACTGTCACACAATCGACCTTTCCCAGGACCAAAAAATTCAGAGGGAATGTCATTGTAATTGGGTTTCATTTGCAAAAATAATTTTGCATAAAATAATCTTGCAAAATAAAGCGGAACCTCGTCATTCCATGGGAGTCTTTCATGGGCCGCAAGGTGTCTATCATACAAATAGTGAGCTATATGAGGGTGCTTGAAATATTTCACCTTCAACATCTTTCTTTGTGGCCCTTCTTTGAAATTAAACATAGACTTGCCCATTGATGTTGTAACTCTTTTTTTAACAACCTTCCATTTATCGGGACCCATCACTGTTTCCTTTCTTTTTCTCATGAATTCTACAAAAGTATCAGTGGTTGGCCCAAGCTTTCGGTACACATCTACTAGTTTGCCTAAAGAGTGTGTAACTATTTCCAAGCTTTGTCGACTCTCAACATGTAGAGTCAAAGCCACGAGATCTCTCTTCAATTTTGCATGAAGATGTTGACACCTTTCTAGGGTACATTGCTGCATGTTTGTTTCCCAAGGTATATCGGAAATGTCCGTCAGATAAGTCGAGGTTGGTGGACAACCTTCTTCTTGAATGAAGCGTTCTGCCCTACGTCTTTTTTTAACAACATTTGGAGCAGCATTTTCAGCCTCTGCATCAATATATAAAATTTTGTATATTAAAAAAACACATGCAAATAAATTTGTACAAATTGAATGAAAAAAATATTCAAATTGATGGCCACCTCAATGTGGTTAGCTAGCATCTTGCCCACCCTGAGACTGTTGAAAACCAGAATGACCCTGCTGAGAACAAACACAACCACCGATTGGTTGAGAACCAACATGACCATCCGTTGATTGGCCTCTGGGAGAATACATATCACCACCTTCAAGTAATCCGCCAGCACTTATTGATGGCCCTCTAAGGGAATCTGAACCACCACCAATCTCACGAGACGAGAGAGAATATTCATAAACAAATATGAATTTATAATCAATTCAAAAATACATTCATACATATAAATACATGTACATATTTATTTATTAAATCCCGTGAACCATACCACGATTACATGAACCATGGGCATGCTCCATTGATGGAGTAGACACCCTTCTCCTCTTGGCTCCTAAAAAATAAAAAATGAAACTTATTAACAACTAATTTAACTCACAAAATTGATAAAAAATCAATTCCATATGTACACACATGTGTATATGTATGGGGATTTAATATTATATTTAAATACCATGAACATCCCTCGATCCCTGATCCCCCTCTCTTGTAGAGATATGGGATTATGTTAATCGTCGTTCATCCTCCATGATATATGTATCTACAGTAGACATTTACAATTATTTTTTTTAAATTAATATTTAAAATAAATTCAAAATTAATTTCAGAAAATTAATGTAATTTAGTGTACACAAATTATGTAAAACACAACTTTCAAAGAACTAATTGATGTGTAAAACTCAATTTAAGCAATTTTTTTTATAAAAATGTTAAGTTCACCAAATTGCGCTTTATATGGTGGGAGCACACTTGGTATAAAATTGAAAAAAACACATCCAGTCATTAAAAAAGAAGCGTGAAACTCCATTTAAACAAAAAATTGTTGAAGTCCTCGCATTTTAATTTTATAAAAATGTGAAGTTCACCACTTGTTGCAAATGTGAAGTTCACCAAGTTGTGCATTACATTGTATGGTGGGAGCACACTTGGTATATAATTAAAAAAAACACATGGTCATTAAAAAAGACGTATTTATAAGTAAAAAACACACACATATCCAAGATATGTTACAATGTCCATCAATAAATTTTGAAGGAGAGCGTCTCCACTAATTTATCTTTAAGAGATGAATCTTGAATTTTTGAAGAAGAGCGTCTCAAAACTAATTCATCTTTAAGAGATGAATCTTGATTTTTTGAAGAAGAGCATCCAAAAACTAATTCATCTTTGAGAGATGAGTCTTGCATTGTCATTGCCCTGTATAATTCTAATTAATCTATTAATTCATCTTTGATAGATGAATCCTGAATTGGAATTGCCCCGCGCAATATATCAACAGACATCTTATTCACATTTGTACTATGTTTTATACTAAAAAATTGAAATTGGCTAACAATATTGTTTGCTATTCCATGCAATTCTTTTAGCCTCTCCTTCTTAACTTGGTACAAGTCATTCATCTGGTTGCACACAAGTTCAGAATTAGTGAGAAATACAATTCCATTTGATCCATACTCCATAGCTATCCCCAAGCCTTCTATCAATGCAATATAATATGCCTCGTTGTTTGTTGTTTGTTGTTATTCCCGGTATATTCATTTTACTTTGGACGACTTTTCTAGTCGCAATATTGGAAAGCACATATGTAATCACTGCTTTCCCTGGATTGGGATAGAAAGGAACATCCTTGCATAATTTCCATTTTTCAACCATATTTAGTGGGTTTTTTTATCCTTGAAAAAAAAACAAATTCAATAAAAATATATTAAATTGACATTTATTGCAAATGCATGGGAGAAATGACACATTTTCATGAGATAAATTACATGTGCATGGTTTATCTTAAAGCTTGACTTAAATTTTATGGTAGAATTCACATCTAGAAATGAGATGCATTAAACATTGCATTGCCTAGAGTTTAAGGGAGATTTATGACACATATACATGGTTCATGCATGGTTTGCATAAAAGTTTTCCTTAAAATTGATGGCATAAATCACATCTAGTAATAACATGCCTTAATAAAGGATGAGATCTAGAGGCTACCTAGCCCTTTATAGGCTGCTTTAGAACTTGTAGAAGTTAAGACTCAACCAACAAACTAAAATCCTATGGAAGTTCAGCGACTTTAGGTTCAGTTTTTAGGCCTTAAATTTTTCCTTGAATTAATGGGGGAAAGCCTTGAGTTTGGGGGATACTATCCTATGATAGTTCAACCACTTTACGTTCATTTTTTAGGCCTTACAGTTTTCCTTGAATTAATGGGAGGAAGCCTTTAGTTTGTGGGAGAAATGACATTTACATGGTTTGCAAAATTATTTTATGCACTTACTAAAACAACATTAAGTTTTTAGGCCTTAAAATTTGCCTTGAATTAATGGGGGAAAGCCTTGAGTTTGGGGGATACTATCCTATGAGAGTTCAGCCACTTTAGGTTCAGTTTTTAGGCCTTAAAGTTTGCCTTGAATGAATGGGAGGAAACCTTTAGTTTGTGGGAGAAATGCCATTTACATGGTTTGAAAAATTATTTTATGCACTTACTAAAACAACTAGTTATGTCAAAAGTCACACCTTTATGAGTTTGTGGGAGAAATGAAATAGAAATGACACGTGCCTTAAATTTTGCCTAAATGTTTATGGGAGAAGGGAGAAATGACACATGTACAAGGTTTGCCTTAGATTAATAGTGGTTTATGGATATTAAAATGAAGAACTTATATTTCTGTTCTAGAGTTTGACTATAGAGGCATTTACTGGATATGTCACCTTTGAGAAAGGATGAGATATAGAGGCTACCTGGCCCTTTACAAACTCTGCCTTTAGAACTTGTAGAAGTTAACACTCAACAGACAGACTAAAATCCTATGGAAGTTTAGAATCCTATGAGAGTTCAACCACTTTAGGTTCAATTTTTAGGCCTTAAAGTTTGCCTTGAATTAATGAGAGAAACCCTTTAGTTTGTGGGAGAAATGACATTTACATGGTTTGCAAAATTATTTTATGCACTTACTAAAAACATGCTTTAAATTTAATGGGAGAAAGCCAACATGACACATGCTTTAGAAACTTTGCCTAAGAATTTATGGGAGAAATGACACATGTATGGGAGCAATGACACATGTACACAGTTTTCCTTAAAGTGGTTGTGGTTATGGATATTAAAATGAAGAACTTATATTTAGATCTGTTCTAGATATTAACTATAGGGAAATTTACTGGATATGTCACCTTTCAGAAAAGATGAGATCCAGAGGCTACCTGGCCCTTTACAGACTCTGCCTTTAGAGCTTATAGAAGTTAACACTACCTAGCCCTTTACAAACTCTGCCTATAGAACCTTGTAGACTCTTAACACTCAACAGACATATTAAAATCCTATGAAAGTTTAGCCACTTTAGGTTCAGTTTTTAGGCTTTAAAGTTTTCCTTTAATTAATGGGAGAAAGCCTTTAGTTTTAGAGTAACCTTATAAAATGCTTTAATGTGAAGATAGTACTTTACCTACAAAACAATGGAACTGAAGAATGTGCTTATATGCAAGAGTTCTGTTATGACAAATTAGCTATGTCTTTAATAAGAAGTATGATTTAGCACTTATCAAATTGTTTAATAATTTATAATAATGTCATTTTTGGCTTGTACTATCATTCGTCCTTGATATGTACAAGAATTTTACAATTTCAACATCAACCTACACTATCATAAAAAATTAGCTATGTCCTTAATAAGAAGTATGATTTAGCACTTATCAAATTGTTTAATAATTTATAATAATTGATATGTACAAGAATTTTACAAATTCAACATCAACCTACACTATCATCATATCACTATAGCCATGTCAATCTAGATTATTTATATCCATTACATCATAAAACACTCCACTTTTAACATTTTAAAAGAATAAAGCAACATGGAAGGTGTTAATTTAGGTATATCAATACACTCAACTTTTAAAATTTTACAAGAATAAAGCAACATGGAGGGTGTAAATTTAGGTACATTAATAAAATACAGCCATGTCAATCTAGATTATTAAGATCCATTGCATCATATTTAACACAATCTAGATTATTTATATCCATTACATCCTAAAACACTCCACTTTTAACATTTTAAAAGGATAAAGCAACATTGAAGGTGTAAATTTAGGTACATTAATAAAATACAACCATGTCAATCTAGATTATTAAGGTCCATTACATCATAAAACACTCCACTTTTAACATTTTACATTTTACTCACCTTGAGCTTGGAGGATACTATCCTATGGAAGTTCAATACAGCCATGTCAATCTAGATTATTAAGATCCATTACATCATAAAACACTCCACTTTTAACATTTTACATTTTACTCCATTTGAGTTTAGGGGATCCTAGCCTATGGAAGTTAAGCTACTTTCACTTTTTAGGCCTCAAAGTCTGCCTTGAATTAATGGGAGAAAGCCTTGAGAAATGACACATGCTTTAAAGTTAATGGGAGAAATCCAATGACACATTCTTTAAAGTTTTCCTTCAGATTTTATGGGAGAAATGACACATGTATAGGAGAAATGACACATGTACACTATTTGCCTTAAAGTGGCTGTGGTTTATGGAAATTAAAATGAAGAACTTCTATTTAGATCTATTCCAGAGATTGACTATAGGGGCATTTACTGGATATGTCACCTTTCATAAAAGATGAGATATAGAGGCTACCTGGCCCTTTACAGAATCTGCCTATAGAACTTGCAGAAGTTAACACTACCTATCCCAATTATACCCTATGAAGTGTGTAGAGGACCCATGGAATCACTCACACTACTTTACATAGACATAAGGGTGTATAAGAGTGTACTAAGTTCAAAAATATGGTCATATTATTGGATATCTTTCCCAAGAGCCCAATTGTACTCCTTAAGTATATGTGGGGTCTATATAACCATCTACAAAAACAAGTCATTCTTTCCAAGCTAAGGATAATCTATGAGCCATGTGTATATGCACATTATCTAGAAACCATAGGGCAAAATAAAGGGTACTTAAGTGGTTTGAAAAAAAAATAGCACCAAGAAGCTTTGAAGGAGGGGAATAAGAACTGGAAATAGGAGGATAAGAATAAAATAGCCACTACACATCCATGCAAGGGTAGTAGAAATAATTCTAACCATTGCAACATTGATGGTCACATTAAGGAGAATTATTGGATGTTTGGTATGTGTTATATTCTTTATGTGAATACCCCCATGCACTATATATTTTTCTAAGCATAGTGGTGGGAATAAAATGGGAGGAAAGGACCCCCACTTTAGGGTTTCATATAGACAAAAAATTCCCCATACGCGGGTGTTCAGGGATAGTGCCCCAAAAAAATGATTTTGGGAAAAAAGAATTCTCCCTTTATGATGGTTTTCATCACATGGTTTTTTCTTTTAGCATTTTTCTAGTGCATGGTAGTTTACCCATGGTTCTACAGTTTCAGTTAAAGAACTAAAGTTTTATCTGATCCAAGGTAATGGATTGGTAGTTTATAATTGTCGTGGGATATATACATATATACATACATACATATGTGGGTGTGTGTGTGTGTGTCTGATGGTCTACAAATTAATATACTAATAAAAAAATGATCTTCTCATTCTGGGTTTCTCGAGTAAATTATATGTTAATTCATGTGTTTTAAATCGAAAAATTTTCATTTTATTAAGAATCTATTTGAAACAATTAACTATATAATGTTAAAACCTATGTTTTGTATCAAATTACTTTTGGTTTCAATGGGAAAATTTTATGGTTTAATGTGTTTTTCTCAACATGTGATAGACCACATTAAAATGGGAGATATATCGAAATTATTCCTATGGTGTAATAAAATAGTTGAGTAGTTTAAAGATACAGATGCATAAATTCAGTGAGCATAGTTTTGAGATATATAAGTCCAAAATAGAATAGTTTTTGGTGAACAAATATCAGTGGATCACTATGGATATATCTGCTTCATTAAAAGGGTTTTTTCTAGAAGAATGGATTAAGTTGGAAAGAAGGGAAAATATCACAATTATATGTTAATGCATGTTCTTTACATTGAATATTTTTCATTTTATTAAGAATCTATTTGAAACAATTAACTATATAAGGTTAAAACCTATGTTTTGTATCAAATTACTTTTGGTTTCAATGGGAAACTTTTATGGCTAATGTGTTTTTCTCGAAATGTGATAGACCCCATTAAAATGGGAGATATATCAAATTGATTCCTATGGTGAAATAAAATAGTTGACTAGTTTAAAGATATAGATGCATAATTCAATGAGCATAGTTTTGAGATATATAAGTCCAAAATGGAATAGTTGTTGGTGAACAAATATCAATGGATCACTATGGATATATCTGCTTCATTAAAAGGGATTGTTCTAGAAGGATGGAGTAAGTTGGAAAGAAGGGAAAATATCACAATTATATGTTAATGTGCATGTGTATTACATTGAATATTTTTCATTTTATTAAGAATATATTTGAAAAAATTAACTATATAAGGTTAAAACCTATGTTTTGTATCAAATTACTTTTGGTTTCAATGGGAAACTTTTATGGCTAATGTGTTTTTCTTGAAATGTGATAGACCCCATTAAAATGGGAGATATATCGAATTGATTCCTATGGTGAAATAAAATAGTTGAGTAGTTTAAAGATATAGATGCATAAATTCAATGAGCATAGTTTTGAGATATATAAGTCCAAAATGGAATAGTTGTTGGTGAACAAATATCAATGGATCACTACATGGATATATTTGCTTCATTAAAAGGGATTTTTCTAGAAGGATGGAATAAGTTGGAAAGAAGGGAAAATATCACAATACAATTGTCTCTTAGATGTTGAAGAATGTAGCTAGGTTCAACCTTCATTATTAATATATTTGTCAAAAAGAATTTATAATTATTGTTTCCTAACAAAAAGCTATAACTATTATCGAAACAAATTTTTTAGTTAGGAAACAAAAAAAGGCTAGACAATTGAAAAATCGTTATACTAATGATGAAAGAGTGAGACCTTAAATTTAGGAAGGTTGTATAGTATGTCTCTTCTGATGCACTACAACTTTTAAGTGGACTATTATTAAATTTAAAAAAAAATAATTAAAAAAAAAATTTAATTAAAAAATAATAATAATAAAAAAAGCCAATGATCAGGTTGTTGGTATATTGTAATTGAAATAAGTTAACTCAAGAAAAATCTACTCATATGGAGGCGGACCGATGGTATGTGGAGGAGAGAACAGGTACAAATTATAAGGCAAAGTATTCAACAGGTAATGAAAAGGAACCATATGGAGGTGCAACTGGCCATGGAAAATTTCAGTGGAAGAAATGAAAATAGATATCTAAATAGTCATTTCTCTATTTGTATTTGAGACGAAGATATTTTTTCTCTGCTTGCAAAATTTTGTTTTTCAGTAGAAGAAATGAAAACACTAGTTATCCATTTCTGAGGGAAATGGATGTAGCTCACCTAATTCTAATGTATGAACAAAAATTATAATGCAAAACAAATTCAAATGCAGAACCAATTCTTAGGGCCCACAATAGCCATGTTATACAAATCGTAAGGGCTCACAACATCCATGCTATACAAATCTACAACCTCCAAAGGGCCCACAATGCATGAACCCTCCAAGCCAAAGCGATGCATCACACAGTTCAACAAAGAATGAAACACAAAATTTATATACGTCAAGAATTATAATGTGATTTTTTTTGACATAGATTCAATTCTAGCATGTCACAGACTCTCATACATGCACGTGATAGTTCAAACTACACAATGCATGAGACCCTTGCTAATATCTATTTTAGTCACTAGTTTCTGTGTATATTATAAGGATCAAAGTAGGCCATAGATCTTGTAATCACCTAAGGAAGGTTCCAAACCAAATTGGAATATTTGAATCCCTGAAT
This sequence comes from Pinus albicaulis, assembly GCA_034641835.2. Lineage (NCBI taxonomy): Eukaryota > Viridiplantae > Streptophyta > Pinopsida > Pinales > Pinaceae > Pinus > Pinus albicaulis. The sequence goes on along the minus strand of CM076570.1, from coordinate 995,523,038 downwards.
TGTATTATAAATTATTCTTGCAAATGAAATCAATTTGAAATATTTGATGGATCCATTCCCAAGATGATGAAACAAATCCTCTTTCGAAAAAATGTTGCCAATAAAAACATAAAAAAGTCAAAGTTGCATGAGAAAGGGAATGGGGCATGGCAGGAAAGAGTATGGTGGAGAGGACCACAAGCATATAAAGTAAACCTAAACCCTATAAAGCAAAGACCTAAACATAAACAACATCATTTTTCACTTTCCTTTGCAAATTATAAGAGGTTGAGGCCCGAAAGCACCTAACAGTAACATGCATTTGGAGAGTGTTAACATAGTGACAATGAAAACCTAGTATCAACCATTTGGAAAGAATTAACATTGTGATAGTGACAAAATAATAGCAGGTGTTTGGAGAGCATTAACATAGTGACAGTGACAACCTAATATTAGATATTTGGAGAGTGGATTTTTCATAAAACAAAACCTTCATAAAACTGTAAATTCAATGATAGAGGAGAAGGATAGCATACCTGGAAATTTGCAGACAATAAGAGGACGAAGCCGCAATGAGAAGACGAGCTGGGTGATCGCTAAAGACGTTGTGGAGGACGCAGACCAAATTCCCTGCGAACAAAAAAAATTAAAATTAAATTCAAACAAAAAAAAATCAACAAAAAAAATTGCAAAAAAAACGGAGCAACAGAGCAACACCTCACCTCGTCGCCCCTACAAACACATAGACGCAAGACAGACAGACGCAAGATGGACAGACACGAGACAAAAAACATACAATGGTAATACGCCCGAAACCTGTTAATTTTTGCGGGCCGATATATTATAAGAATAAGTTCGCCCTAACTATTTTAAAAGTTCGGCCGGACTATTAGTTTGGCCGAAATTTTGTTGCCGGTTTCCCCATCTTCGACCAAAAAAACTGTTTTCTCACGTTGTCGGTACGCTGTCAATGTAAACGACAGAATGAGTTTGGTTGAACTAATTTCGAAAGTTCAGCAAAACTCTCGAACAATTCAGCCGAACTTTTATAAAATTTCAGCTGAATTGTTGAGAAAAAAAGTTTTCCACCCTCGATTCTCACAAAAGTGTAACACAACTTCACATTTTTACTTGGAAATTAAAAAAGTTTGGAAAAAAAGCTAATATATTTTGGCTCACATTCGAAGTGTAAATCTAGATTTTTTTGTGATTTATCAAACCTCCAAAATTTTTGAGTGAACAAATCTAAGATATTATTGAACCTTCTTACAATAGTAATAGAATCCCGTCCTAAATGAAGGGTTTCATCAACAAACTAGGGATGGTTAATGTTTTTAACTATTGATATGATTTGTATACCTGGAATATTTCAATTGTTGTGTCTGGCTTCTAATAATCAATTAAGTGGTTTTACCATACAAATTTACAACAAGGGGGTTAGAGTAAAACCATGCCTTAGCCCCTTGATTTCTTTAAAAAAAGCTAAGGGACACCTATTGACAAGTGGAGGAATCTAAGGCTTACTGATATAAGAAGGAACCTAGTGCATAAAATCAACATGGAAACCAAACCTATGAAAAACATCAAAGAGGAAGGAGTGTTGCACCCAATCAAAAGAGTTTGCCATATCAAATTTTTAATATTCATATCTTTGTTTCCCTTAATCATGCTCATGTGGATCACTTCCTAGACCAAAATAGTATTATCAACATTTTGTCTTTTTTCCATATACCCGCCTTGGTTCTAGGAGATGATTTTTGGAAGTTTATGATTAAATGTATTTTCTATAATTTTGGGCATAATTTTGTATGATACACTATACAATTAGGTAGGTATGAATTGTGAGAAAGAGGAGGGATTTAATTTTTTTTAAATAAGAGCAAGGAAGGAAGAATTTATGTCTCTCCTATTTGAAAATATTTTTTCACATATTGAATCACCATAATAAGTTCAAACTTGAATACGTTACAACATTCCCTATAGAAATGAATGGTGAATACATATAGACCGAGAGACTTGTTAGGGGAAAGATCCCAAATAGCCTTTGAAATTTCCCCTTTAAACACCTTCTATAAAATAATATTATTTTCCTCAATAGAGATAATAGAAGGAATGTGTTCTAGCCACGTTCTAGCATAGTCATTGTAATTTTAGGCTTATGACCATCCTCTTCTACATAAATATCACCAAAGTGATTGAAGGAAACCTTTTTTATTTTGTCAAAGGAATAAGAAGTTTCCCACTATGGGAACTATATCTCTTTAAAATTATTTTTCTGTCTCGACCTAATTTGTTTATGAAATAAGGCGTGTTCTTATCCCTTGGCTCAAGTCATAAGCTTCTTGGTTTGATATCCATTTCATTTTTTTAGTTTGAAGGGATTTTACATATTGTTGAAGGTCTCCTTCCCTTATGATAATAACTCTTGAATAACCTGCTCGTATTCTAATTTCATTTGAAATCATTATAATTTCTATTAGTTTTCTTTCACTTCTATCTCAAGAGGGGAGAAATAAGTTTTGGCCCATTCCATTAAGCCCCTTCTTGGTGGATTTTATTTTCCCCAAATATAGAAAGGCAAATCAACTATCCACATGCTCCATGAAACTATTATTATATCAGAATGAATCTTGTTTTGCAACCATAAAGGTTTAAATTGGTAAGGAATAGGGATATAATAGGGTATTTCCTTGAGATGAAGTAGAATAGGCACGTGATCAAAGGGTGCATAAGGGAAATTTTGGACGATGTTGAATAATCACTCTCTAGAAAGCAGTTAAACCAAGAGTCTATTTAATCTTGATTTTGTTTGTCTAGGTTCTTATCACTTGTTGGAACACGTGTATCTTCCACTATTTGACTTGCTAAATATCCCCTAAATATATCAAACCTTTCATTTGATTCCTAAGAGGGTCTCTAACAAGTGCTTCACCCGCTTTTATCTTTGTGATTAAGGGTGGTATTGAAATCACCAATCACAATTATATAAAACTAGGAATATAACCCTCTCAAGGCTGATAAAATGTATCAAAAATCCACTTTTTTAGAGTGTGAAGTTTCCATGTAAACATTAACTAAAATAAAAACTTCACTTGTGAGGAAATGCTTAAAACTAGTGTGTAATTAGTACAAGCAATGTTAATTGTAAATTGATTACCAAGAAGTGTTAGAAAATATATATTACAGAGCAATGGATCACATAAAATATGTGGAAACACAAACACGGAAAACATATAAAACAAGAGAGACACATATATATGTGGTTCACCCAACTTGGGATACGTCCATGGAGAAACAACCAGTCCTTCCTTTATATTATCCAGCAAAATGAAGAGACACAACCTACAGAAGATATAATGTAATATCCTCTACTCTCTCACACAATCCCCCTTTCACTTTCTCACTCATAATACACACACCACACTCAGCCACTATACATTTCCCTCATATGAACCGAGGGGTTGCCTTATAGGGAAAAATACCCTAAATTAAACATAAACTCTACTGTCAGATCATCTGCCTAATGAACGGCTTAGATTGATTACGCAATTAAAATATTTTAGAAGGAAATTTTACATCTATTTTTAGTTTCAGGGGCGCTGCCCCTGGACCCCCCTGACAACGATGAAACGACAGGCGGTGTTGTCGCCCCATTAAGAAAAAGGGTCCAACACGGCGATACATCTAAATAAAGAATATAATCAGGCTCCACATTCAACAAGAAGAACAATTCCACACTATCCATAATAGTCCATCGACCCTTTTGGTGTTTATCACCTATCCTTCAATATTTTTTTCAAAGGTTTTTTCACTTATTTCAGGATTCATTAGCCTCTAGTTTAATCTTTTGGAGTAGGAGAAGTGTCAATTTTTCATGTTGGACCAAGTCCAATATTGATTCAATTTTTTTTCATGTTACACAATCCCCTACAATTATACAAGACTACGACCATCACTTACCTATGGTTTTTTTTTTCCAGTAACAAGTGGATTCAACACACTTTTGTTGCTTATAACTCTTTTTCCAGTTAGATTCATATTAGTATGTTGTTGACTGAGCTCTATCTCTTTTTTCACCCTTTCTTCTCTTTATTCCTTATATGGTTTTCTACCAACCCTCTTACAATATTTTTCCTTCTATTGCTTGCACTTCCCTATCATCATCAAACCATTCCTCTTCTTTATGATGGGAGCTATGATCACTAGGGAAATGTATATTGTAATATGGTCTTTATTTTGAGAAGGAAATCATTGTGCCTCATGATAAAAAAATTATTTATCTCTAGAATTGGTGATTGAATATCAGTAAATTATTCCTCCATAATTTCATTGAATGTGGCAGAGCTAGAATTAACCAAAGGGACTTCAAATATTCCAAGGGAATATTTTCACCATGGGAAAGCAATTCGTACTTGTTTTTATTGAGACCACCAATTGTTCCTTTAAACCCATTGAAGAGGTTCCTTTAGTTCTATCTGCCTAATATTTGTATCATCCCACTTTAAATGATTTCCTAGAGACTCTTTCTATGTCAAAGGGTTGAGTAGCCATTATATATTGAAAATCTTGCTTATACTATGAAACATTACTCGTTTTATTATTGTTAACTCTATTCTTTTTGACATGTTTCCATTGTTCCTCCTTTCTTTGTTCCCTGGCTTTGTTACTGCATTCTTTAGACAATTTTTAATGAAATTCTCATATTCATGGAATTAATTACACTTAAAATGAGTTTCTCATATTCAATAGGTTGGATATGCTTGTAGTAATCCAAGTTAGCTGTTGATACAGGTGGATATTCGTATCCACCCACCTATTCCACTTGGAATCCCACCATTGTTTCTTTTAGTTTTTAAATTTCCTTAATTGTAGCACAATTTACTATTTTTGGCTATTTTTCAGGTCCTCAACTTCTGGAGCCGTTTTGAGGCCCTAAACAATGATTTTTGGAAAATCACCGGCAAAAGATGTGAGTACTGAAGCATTCAACTCAAAATTCACTGTCATTAATTGTATTCCTTGGATAGATATTTCTAACGAGGTATCGTGTGCATCAAACAGAGATCGTATGCAAACGTTATAACCCCATGATGTACCAATTTACCCCAACAGGGCCCATAGTTTGGTGTTTCATCTCCTAGGGTTAGGTTTTTCGATGTTTTGGGTTTTCCATTGTTTCTCAATAATAAATAGGCCTTCGACCCTCATTGTAACACACTTTAGAGGCATGTAGCCACCACATCTCTACTCAGAGATAAGCTACCATTGCCCTAGCTAGTTTATGTCCATTCTATCTATAATCATGTTTCATTTATTTAATATTAATGAAATGAAGTTTTATTTATGATGCATCTGTGTTTATGTTTATTTCTGTATTTTTTTGTGTTCCAACAGAAATATGGATCAGTGGTATCAGAGCGGTCTGTTATTTCTCGATCCTTCTTTGCATATCCCCAACGAGGTCGGGGTATAAGGAGTTAGGGCTCGATCTAGTTGAACCTTTGCAATATTAGCCTCACAAACCCCAACGACCGCCCATGGGGGAAGAAAAGAAAGATGAAGGAGCAGGAGATCCTATCAAAATATTACTCGAGGATGCCCTCGACAAACAAAGGAACGTGATAATGGATAAATATTCCTAGATCCTTCAACGACTTCCCACCGATGACGCCTCTGCATCTAGTAACCACTCTGGAGGTGCCACTCCTTTCAAGGTACAAGTCAAATTTGAAATTCCTGTATTTGAAGGCCAAATAGATGAAAATGTTGTAGATAAATGTTTGAATTTGTTGGAAGGGTATTTTTCAGTTCATGATTTCTCCAATCCTGAAAATATTACTTTTTCACTCCTCAAAGCCGCCCCCCATGTCAAAGACTAGTGAGAAACCTAATGTGAGCAAAAGGACGAGAGGGAACCCTCTCTGTTCTCGACCGCACCCACTTGGAATTCATTCCGAGATGGCATCAAGGAACAATATTACCCCGTGGGGAGCTATGAGGACAAGCACATCCAATGGACCACACTGCAACAACAAAGAGATCAAGATATGAACAAGGTGACAAATTTTTTCCATACCCTGGCACAAAGTTGGGTATTAAAGATTCGGAGAAACATTTGGTGCTCAAGTACTGCAACTATTTTCATAGATATATTCAAGAGGAAATGGAGTCACTCGAAATTACCTCGCTTGGCACGACATATCGATATGTCGCTAAGATCGAGCATAAATTTAAGCAGAAGAAGCAAGACTTTGGATCTGCGAATTTGAAGCCAGGGAAAGGCACCCCCGAACCACAAAACAAGGGGAAAAGCCAAATCAGGGTGACCCAGAACAACACCACAAAGAAAAATAAGGACACGGGGAAGTGGTGTGAATTTCATAACAGTGCCACTCACAACACAAGCGAGTGTTGGGCCAAACAGTCGTTGGTGACCAAACTGAAGGCATCTGAATCAGATGCATATTTTGGCTTTGAGTCAGAATCGGATAAGGGGAATGAAAAAGGGAAGAAAATTGTTGATGCAGAACCTATTGCCACCATTTCCACCACCAAGCTCTAGAGGGAGGATCCGGAGGATCCAGAGGATCCAGAGGAGGGGGAGTGCCTCTTCCATTCCCAAATGTGGGTGAAGGGTTCTCCAGTACAATTCCTTATCGGTAGCGGAAGCCAAAAGAACCTCATTTCAGCAGAGGTCGTGAAGTGGCTCGACCTATCGACCACGACACACCCACTCCTCTTGACGTGTCTGATGTATTATTAGGCCAACCATACTTGTGGAAGCGACATCTTGTGTATGAGTCTAGGCCTCGTTTTGTTATTATTACTTTGGGAAATAAGTTGTACAGGATACTGGAGGTAGTACCACATTGCGCCATCTATTTGAGTACTACAAAGAAATGTAGTTAGATTATTTCCCAAACCAGGAAATTTGTTTTCATTACGATTCACCCACAGGGAAAGAAGAAGATTGTGGACATAGCCTCCAAACAGGGCTCCCCTGCGCGAAGACAACAGATGGAAAAAGTCATGGAGGAATACAAGCACATTTTCCCCTCACCCATAGGGGTTCCTCTACACTGTCAGGTCAAACACTCCATTGATCTGATCCCAGGCGTGCTGCTTCCTAATGGGTCGATCTATCAACGTTATGTTCCGGAGAATGACGAAGTCAAGAGGCAAATCCAAGAGTTATTGCAGAAAGGGCACATCAGGACAAGCTCCTCACATGTACTGTCTGAGGCTGTTAAAGCAACCATATTTATTGAACACATCCAACATGTCTGCCAGCAATTCCATGATATCTTGGAGAAATCCAATGCCAAGTACAAGCAGCGACATAATCAACATCGGATGCCACACAAATTCTAGGTGGGCGACAAAGTTTGGTTTCATTTTCAAAAAGAACACCTAACCGTAGTTCATTGGAAGCTCATACCACTCGAATATGGGTCTTACACCATTATCAAGGTTGTGGGAGACAATGCATTTGAGATTAGCATTCTCCCATTCCTCGGCTGACACCCAATGTTTAATGTGGATCACCTTCAACCATACTTTCCACCATTACTGGACACATCTAACATTGTAGAACAACTCACACCAACAAAGTTAAACCTAGACTGCATGGAAAAATCTACAATTGATCGCATCATGGACACACAAATCAAGAATATTTGACAAGAAAGGATCCAACTATATCAAGTTGTCAAAGTAGGCCAACTCCTTCACCAGGGCAAGTGGCTCACATTAGAGAACTTTTAAGGTCTTAAATGGGGCTCCTAAGAAAAATGTACAACCAAAATAAACTTTATAAGAACCAATATGATTCAAGATGATTATGTCAACTATGGGGGATGATCCACCATTTTTGGGGTAAAAAAATAATAAAATACTAAAACTACTTTTTCAACTTGTATTTTCAACCTATCTCCTAAGGTTTTATTCAAATTTCGATCGGTATTACTTGTTGGATGAAAAATTTTATCCCTCATCCAAGGAATACCCATGTTGCATACTTTCGATGGACCCTGCTACGTGAAAAATGAGAAATACATGAAAAAATGTGATTGCAATAACGTTTTTCATGTATATCTAATTTTACTTGTAGAAGGGTCCATCAAAAGTATGCAACATGGGTACTTCTTGGATGAGGAATCAAACTCTGCATCTAATGAGTGTTCTCGCCCTAAATTTGAGTAAACCGATAGGGAGATAAGTTGAAAATACGAGTTGAGAAAGTACTTTTTTCTTTTTTCCCTCTAAAATTTGATGATGTAATCAAATCTGATTTTATCATTTCCACTATTATTTTATAATTTCCTTAGGAGGCCCATTTTAGACCTCAAAATTCCCCTAATGCCAGGGACCAAGTTCAGCTGAATTTTTGTCATCTCATGGAGGGACTCAACACAATGGGGACCATTGCTTCCTAAGGGGGGAGGAATGATCCAAGTGGATATTGGTAGCCATCCGCCTATTCCACTTGGACCTCCACCATTTTTTCTTTCAATTTTTCAGTTTCCTTAATTGTAGCATAATTTACTATTTTTGGCAGTTTTTCAGGTCGTGAACTTCCAGAGCTATTTTGAGGCCCTAAACAACGTTTTTTTTTGGAAAATCATCGACGACAAATGTGAGTCTTCATGATGCAGGGATTTTACCCAAAACAAATCCTTGCGCACAATAGAGTGTGTGTTCCATTTTTATAAAAATCCACACACAAAAAACGATATAAAATACTTAGATTTAATACAGAATATGAAGAGGGAGTCGAGACAAATAAAATGTTTTCTTATAAAAAAAAAGGAAAATTACAAATTCAAACCAATTTTCCCGAATATTACATTTGTGGGCCTCTCGGCTCTCGCCCTTTACATGAACTCTCACACCATTTCTCTCTATATCACTTTGTCCTATTCCATTCTCCATGTCTCTCTATCCTCATAGAAAGCTTCACATTTATACATAATTGTGGATTAATTCCAATCCATGATTTCCTCCACAAGTATCTCAACGAAACTCTAAAATAGATTTATCCCTTTTTTGACTCAACTAAGTTCCTTTTAAGGAATTTCTAATCCCTGAAATATCTATCCAACTCAACTCCACTCATATTCTCAATTAATTAAGAGAACAAATCTCACACTCAGATTTTTCTCTTAAATTATTTTTAAAAATGTACATAATTTATAAAATAATTAAAAAAACATCACCCCCTAAATCACACAAATAAATAATGAGATTTAAGCTCGATGCTCCTGCATCAGACTCCCCATGTAGAGAAGTTTCCATAGACTCCTGTCTATGAGGTCTGTCACTTTTCTGTAATAATGCGACAGCCACAAGTCTCAAATAACTTGCTCCCTCTAGGATTCCAAACTCTGTTTTACCACTGGTCTTTTAAAGTATCAACTCCATTTTGTAATTTTGCACAAAATTTCCAGAATAGTATTTTCAGAATACTATTGAATGTAACTCTCGCTTTTCCATACCACATCATCTTTATTTCGGGAATTACAGACTTGTGTAGAAACGCTGATACCCATTCTCCTGGTCTCCAAACTTTGAAAGAATCTCAAACTGGCTATACATTAGCATCACTCATTCTATCAACCGGATTCCATCGGCCTCTCCAACAATTTCTTTCGCCAATTCCTCGGAGTAATTACTCTTTGTTTGATGCTTCCGTCTCCAACTATGTTGAACACTCAACTTTCTGAAATGAAGAATAATCAAGAACTTCTCCTTGATCGCAACTATAGTCATTGATTGCTCCTATAGTAACAAATTTCTCATCCGGTGTTGTACCTGCATTCATAAAAAACTATTAGTTTTAAAAATACAAGACCTTTCAGTCTCGTTTGATGCTTCAAGCACCAATCTCCCATCATAGTATTTCTATATTTTTAGTAGATCATGTTTCAAATTGCTGGCTGCTTTCATATTTATCCTGCTGGATCAATACTTCTGTTTCCTTTATGTCTCTAAGGACATAAATTTTTTATTGCTCCTGATCTTTCATCTCATCTCCAAATACTTTCTGCTCAATTTCTCTAATTTCAACATTATATTTATTAATGTTTCATTCTGTACCTACAACCACATTATTATTTGAAGAGTTAAAACATTCAATTAACTCTATAAATGTTAGAAAAATTTCATCCTCATCATGTACGACAACTGCAATCTCTTCTGTATCAGGTTCTGCAAGTTTCATCTCTCCTTCAAGTTCCTTTAGCCATCATTCCAAGAACTCTATTTCCATGTGAAATCTTTCCAACATCATCACAACCTTCTGTTGGAGAGGTGAATCCCCTCTGCGGACAAAGGCGATCCCACTAGCCCTAGAGTGGGTCTAGCAACAAAAAAAACACGCTACGATATTGATTCCTAGTTACAAAAGACAAATATACAATAGATGGCCTACCTCAAGTCCTACGCTGCTGTTGTCGAAGAAGAAGTGTTGCTTCCTGTTCCTTGCTTGACAGATCTGTAATTTTTTTTTTTTTGGTATCACCCATGACAGGGCTAGGAGGGAGTTCCAGAGTTAGGAGCAGATAGGTCACATGTACATATTGGTGCTATCAGTGGGCTCAGGAGCTTTTCGGAGGAGTTTTGAGGAGTTTTCATGGTGTCTAGAGGCATTCACTTGATATACTCCATCATCTGAGTAGTTTGGCTTTCATTCCGATGCATTCCGATAACTTTCGGAAATTTGAGTTATTTATGGGCTTAACTCAGCTGATTATGCTCAAGGTGGCATTCCGGGAGGATGGAACACCTTAGTGTAATAGCTCATTGGAACCGGGATGAGGATACCTACATGGTGGGATAGTTAGACACAGATTTCAGTGATCGGAGGAGGCATGGTAACCGATTTGCCCTTTTCTGCATTAAAAAGGAATATTTTAATAAAAGGGAAAAGTGCTCCATGAATAAAATAATAATAAAATAATGCTCTAGAAGGCTCCAAGGGATCTATAAAAGAAAGGGAGGAGGCCATTGAGAGATATCTTTGGAGTAGATCATTTGCTTGTGTATGAGAGGTTTGAGGATGTGGTTCTCTACTTCAGCCGTAGCCCCAGGACGGAAACCCTCGTGTGATTTGTGAGTGTTGGACGAAAACCCAACTCTCTTGAGGAGACTTCACTTAGAAGTTTCACAGAGCTTCAGAGATTGGTGTGAGGATCATTCAGATCTTCAACTTGGGCTTCATCATCTTTAGTGGGTTCAGTGACAGCTGTTGCTGGAGGGAGAGTGCAGCAGTTCAGTTTTTGGAGGCCATCGCCATGTAGCAGTGCGCAGATTGTATTGTTGGCCAGTTTTCTATCTCAGCACTTTCTGGGTTAGATCTATATGTAAACCCCTCTTATTAGTTATAATAAAAGCTGAGATTTATCTATCCTATATGGTAATTGATTGCAGTATTTATATGTTTAATTTTACATGGCAATCTTCTGTTGAATAAATGTTGATTTTACAGTATAATTTGGGGTTTAAGTAAATTTATGCAAATTCAGTAAAATATCCCATTTGGGGATATTACTGTGGTATCAGAGCCAAAATCTTGGCTCAGCTTGTGGCGTTTTGGTTTCGAGGGTTTACAACAAATCAATTGCAGAAGAAGGTCAGGTTATTCTAATTATTTCCAATATCATTGATTGTGGAGCCCAAGTGTATTTTGATTAGAACCAAGGGTATTTCAGTCGAAAGGTCCAATGCGATGATTTTAAGAAGGGAAAAATTATTTTATCGAAGGACCGATTACTGAGGGAGCAGTCAAGGCTAAATCACAAAAAAAAAAAATTGCAAAACTCATTGCCGTCAGATATTTTGAAGGGACAACAATGTAATGAAGGTCAAACTACATTGACCGGGCCAGAATCGTGACCAAACCTCAGTGTCAAAACCGCATCGTTCAGGACCGAGACATTTCTTTCCGGTTGACGTCTGAATTTCTTGGTTCAATTAGCCGTCTACAGGAGGGATAAGCAACTAAAGGCAGTCAGGCGTGTTGGAGGGCCGCTTATCCTTAAGCAGTTTGTAATCTCGACAAAGAATGGTTGTTTTAATTTTCCCTTGTCGAGCTATAGATTGCTATTATGTGGGAGATTGCTACTATCTGTGTTATGTATCACTGAGGTGGGGGATAATTCCTGAATTTCTCATTTAATTCTGAAAATGCCGATTCCATATTCATTTCACAACACTGCCAAAACATAGAACGTGGAATTAGAAAGTGCGTGATTGCAGTGGAAGCATCCATAGTGATATAGTTGTAATTGTGGGCCACTCACTGATTGAAACGCCTAATTCTGTAAACACTTATGTCGTAGCTAATATTCAGACAAGTTCAACCAGGTTATACAGTTGTCATATTCCATGCACACGTCAGTGGTTGAAATGCAGCTGTATGCGTGAGTGAAATTGGAGCATATCGCATGCACAGGTGGGGAGTTAGCACGAGGAACACACTGGTCGACGCTGTCAGTTGACACTGAGCATATGCATGTAGATGCAACTGGTACCGGGAGACTTTCACCATAGCGATTTCTTGTGGTGAGGCCCGAGTCGTGGTCAAGAAGCGGAAAAAAAATCACCGTCGAAATTGCCACTTGAGCGGCCGCTCACTTAGTTGGAGGCAACAAGATTTGGAACCAGTCAAACACGTGAGTTCCGGAAGACTGAGCTGGAGCTTCCGGTTGCTACTCGGGTTCAACGTGAAGCTAAGGTAAGCCGCCTCCAATCAGAATTTTCCATATTCGTAAGGGATGATCACCGGATGTTCTAGTTCCTGAGTGGGCCGTGTACATCGGGGAGAAGAATCACAAGGCCGTGAGGCAGGCGTGAATCATGTACTCACAGAATTATAATTTCAGGAGAAATCGCATCAGTTATAATGGGCTCGAAATGTTGTTGAATAGGATTTGTTGGTTGCTGAAGATTGAAGACCTTGACATTTTCGTTAAGGAAAAATAGCTCCTGCCACCAGAAATAAGAATTGAGTATCATTTCCAGAATTGGGCTCAGTTTTCTCTTGTAGCAATTGGACGTTGGAATGTCTTGTTGAATTCCTTATCAGTTGGACCTAAACATACCGCTGATGAGAACGCTAATTTCAGCACCGGTGACCAAATATATTATATGTGGTTAAGGATTGATGGGTTAGATGCAAGAAATAAGTAGAGTATTTCTGCGTATGATATCGGTCCACTGTCCTCAAATTTCTGGAGCAGCATGAAGATAGAACGTGAAGTTAAGACTGTTTGGAGTAGCTTTCAAGTGCTGTAGCTTTTAAAGACTGTGGGATAGCATACAACAGTGTCGTCGTATGCCAGGTGCTAAGTTACAACTTCTGTTGTGCATTTCTATTGGGATATTTCTTTTTATTATTGTGTGTGAATGCCCAAGATACCAATCATGAATCCCCATCAATAATCTTGTTATATATATATATATATATATATATGTGTGTGTGTGTGTGTGTGTGTGTGTGTGTGTGTGTATATATATATTTGAGTTTAAATGAAATATTAGTTATGCATGCAAACACCATTGTGTGTTCTACCTACAATAGTGTGTTTATAACTTGTTTGACAAGAATTCTCACTGAGAGAAGATGACCAAAAACTCAAAAATTTCATAACAGAATTTTACAATGGCGTAACCTGAAATTACACAGAGATTGCAGCAAACCCAGAAAAACAGTGACCCCATCATTGGTTGAACCATGGAGGGATTCCTAAACAGATTGATGAAAATAAAAATAGAAGTTGGTTCCTTAAACCACCATGCATCAGAAGACCAGAAAACAAAACCAAACAACAGACCCTTTTCAAGAGGAATTTATGCCATCCTTCAAAAAGGACAGCCAAAATATTTACAGTAAGAATTGGGGATTGGTCACAAAATCCTTGCACTTGGGACAAATTTGAAACACATGAAGATGACATGGAGAGTTCTATCCAAACTGGATGAAATTAATGAACTTCTATCCAAAATAAGCCAAGAAGAAGAGAAGAAACTGATTTGGGCTCTAAAACCGGCTATGCTTGCTCTTATACAGCCCAAATTCTTGGAGGAACCTTGTGAAGGGGTCACACTTCTAGTTGTAGCTTGTCTCTGTAACATCATGAAGTTGACCGCACCTATAGCTCCATACAATGATGATGTTATGAGTAGGATTATGAGATTGATTGTAGAGGCTTTTCAGGATTTGGACAACAGCGCAGGCTCTACCTTCAGGAAGAAGCTTGAGATTTTATGGAGTATGGCCACATTCGAGACTTATGTCATCATGTTTGACCTTGAGTGTGATGACTTGATCCTACAGATGTTCCAATGCTTCTTCAGCATTAGGAGACATCATCCTGATACCGTCATAGCACACATACAGTCCATCTTGTCGTCATGTATGAGAGACCATGAGACCATTGGCCGAGAGTTGCAGACCAGGTTGTTGAGCATTTGGAGGAGACAACAGTTGGTCTCACCTACTACTTATGAGCTAACCCAAGGGCTGGTTGAGCAGAATATTGGGCTATTCAGGAGACAGTTGACTAGGGAGGAGCTGCTCCAGTTTGGTGGATCTGGCAGCAGAAATGAGCCGAGGAGGAAGGGACTTTGCTTCACTTGCAAAGAACCTTGGGGCCTTGATCACTCATGCTTGAGTGATGCAGATGATGTGGCAGAGGCAGAACAGAAGGACATTCCTTCTGTATGCCAGGATGAGGACTCTTCTTCAGATGAGTCCATGGGATCAGTTGAGGATGCTTCTGGGGAGCGAGAGCAGTCATGCAGAGGTGATGACATTAGACCGGAACTGTGTTCCAGTGTGCAGGACGAGCGGTCACGAGACTCTACGGGAGATACTATGGGTGATGAGTCCCTTGTGACGATTCAGCCAGAGCAGCATATGATGGAGCCTGAGTTAGCAGAGGAGGATACTATGCACATCATGCATGATATTCCTTTGGGGGAGAGCCTGATGGGCACCCACATTGAGTCTATGATGGATATGCGGCTAACATTAGGGTCAGCCATTGAGGTGGAGCAGTCGGATGCACTGACATCGAGTACGGTGATAATAGTTGCAGATCCATATCCTTTGGAGGTGTTGGAGGTTGATGGGATTGTTTGGCAGGGGGCTAGTAGACAGCAGGAGCATGAAATTCCTGATCAGGAGTGGGAGGAGCTGTTGGAGATGGTGGAGCATCCATCTATGGGTCGAAACAGGGATGAGGTGCAAATAGATGTACACGAAGTCAGCAGAGCTACAGTATTTTCAGTGAGTAGCACTCTCCAGGAGTACATCGATGGGGCTTGCAGCATATCTTGCCCACTTTGGCCCATTATAGAGAGAGGGGTTTCCTTCTACAGACAACTTCCATTGGCAGACAGGGCAGAGCAGTGGGAGTTGATTACGGGCTTGCGGCAACACTCTGGGCATGTTCCATGTGCAGTTGTTTCTACATTGGATTCTTCTTCCAGGATGGACTGGCGGGAGATCATGAGTTGGTATCCTCTTTATGGTATGGTATTCTTCGTGGGGAGCACAGCAGAGCAGGGGCCCTTAGACATTACAGATGATACAGATTCCAGTTGGTAGTGGGGCAGATTCTTCAACATCCCATCCCAGTTTTAGGAGAGAAGAATCAACATTGGATTTAGTCAGGGATTTGATTGGAGAGAGGTGATGAGTTGGTACATAGTTGATGTAGCAACTTACACTGTCATAGATATAGCACAGCAGGAGACGTGGTCTTCACCTCTCAGAGCATCAGTCATAGCTAGAGGCAGTGCACAGCCCGGGCCGTGGGACTTGGGCGATGATTGGCCATGGTGGCGTTGAGATCCGGGAGGATTGTTTGTTCGCTAGTACAGTGAGAGATCAGTTTGGGATCCCAACATTGAGGGGTCTATTCCGAGCAATTTGACATAGGTGCATAGCAGCACCCAGAGGTTTGTATGGGAGCCGAGCATTGGGTCTCAGTTGCGGCGGGAAAACAGAGTGGCCCACTTATTTCGATTGCTTGAGGGCAAGAAATATTGGGGTGGAAGGTCTGTAATATTCCTTTTTTTGGTATCACCCATGACAGGGCTAGGAGGGACTTCCAGAGTTAGAAGCAGACAGGTCACATGTACATATTGGTGCTATCAATGGGCTCAGGAGCTTTTCAAAGGAGTTTTGAGGAGTTTTCATGGTTTCCGGAGGCATTTTCTTGATATATTCCATCATTCGAGCAATTTGACTTTCGTTCTGATGCATTCCGATAACTTTCGGAAATTTGAGTTATTTATGGGCTTAACTCAGTTGATTTTGCTCAAGGTGGCATTCCGGGAGGAATACATGATGGAACACCTTAGTGTAATAGCTCATTGGAACTGGGATGAGGATACCTACATGGTGGGACAGTTAGACACAGATTTCAGTGACCGGAGGAGGCGTGGTAGCCGATTTACCCTTTTCTACATTAAAAAGGAATATTTTAATAAAAGGGAAAAGTGCTCCATGAATAAAATAATAATAAAATAATGCTCTAGAAGGCTCCAAAGGATCTATAAAAGAAAGGGAGGAGGCCATTGGGAGATATCTTTGGAGTAGATCATTTTCTTGTGTATGAGAGGTTTGAGGATGTGGTTCTCTACTTCAGTCGTAGCCCCAGGACGGAAACCCTCGGGTGATTTGTGAGTGTTGGATGAAAACCCAACTCTCTTGAGGAGACTTCACTTAGAAGTTTCATAGATCTTCAGAGATTGATGTGAGGATCATTCAGATCTTCAACTTGGGCTTCATCATCTTCAGTGGGTTCAGTGACAGCTGTTGCCAGAGGGAGAGTGTAGCCGTTCATTTTTGGGAGGCCATCGCCGTGTAGCAGTGCAGCAGATTATATTATTGGCCAGTTTTCTATCTCAACACTTTCTGGGTCAGATCTATATGTAAAACCCTCTTATTAGTTATAATAAAAGTTGAGATTCTTCTATCCTATATGGTATTTGATTGCAGTATTTATGTGTTTAATTTTACATGGCAATCTTCTGTTGAATAAATGTTGATTTTACGGTATAATTTGGGGTTTAAGTAAATTTATGCAAATTTAGTAAAATATCGTATTTGGGGATATTACAAGATCACAATCCTTTCGCTCACTACGTCCAGACACCTGTACACATACAGAGAAAAACGACGGCAATACAACGTAATAACCCAAGCATGTAACTATCAATCAGTCAAAAAAGATTGAATCAAATTGCATTACGCAAACAAGTAATACAACGATGGAACCAATAAGATAGTCGAGCATATATTAAGGTATGAAAGAAAGATTACAACCGAGTTCCGATGTTGCGTTATTCCTTTAGCAGGGCATCTAGCCGAGCGTGTCTCACAAAGCTTGTCGAGAATTTGGACAAGGCTCTCTCTCTTATGGGGTTCTCCTTGGCTCTGCTCTCAATAGTCACTCAGCTATAGTTTTCTTCCCAAATGTTCAGCTAGATAGCAAATGGAGAGGGCATGCTTTTATAGAAGGAGAAGGAGAGGTTAGGATCCCTATAATCATGGGGGAGAGTCCTATCTCTTAGGAAGGTTCCATGAGAGGTGGAAAACCACTTCCCAATCAGGGAGATCCGGAGCCAAACAACCCAACCTATTTTTGATGATTCGTTCTGAAGTTGTTAGAATCAAAATTCTGCCTTCTATTGTTAAAAAACATTCCTTAATAGGCTGGCACGGGTGTAACACAGGGACAGAGCGCCAGCTGGCGCGCCCACTAGTGTATATTTTCCCCATTGGTGCGAGGGATGAACTGGCTACTCGCGCAAATGCCAAAACATGGGTTTTTGGGGCTTTTCTGAGGAAATGTTCTCAAGGAGAATT
Source organism: Pinus albicaulis (assembly GCA_034641835.2). NCBI lineage: Eukaryota > Viridiplantae > Streptophyta > Pinopsida > Pinales > Pinaceae > Pinus > Pinus albicaulis. The sequence goes on along the minus strand of CM076570.1, from coordinate 995,505,181 downwards.
CTTGCCCTTATGCAGAAGGATGCCATCAAGGTGTTTTTAAGACATTTTTCTGTTCACAGGTCATAAGAATAGTCCTCCAATGTACGGGATGAGGGATTGCAGGGACGGTGACAAAATGCTATGTAACAGATACCCCCTAAATCATGAGGTCCGAGAGAGAGGGAGGGGTGAAATTATTTATGAGAACGCATTCAACTGAAAATACTGCTGTCGGAAGACCTGCAACTAAAAATACAACTGATATCGCTGATACATGATATGTGGTATGGGCACAACCATCCATAATAAAGTGTGCAAAAACTAAGATCCAAGGTATGGACGCAACCATCCAGCAAAATAAGGATCAACAAGTAGACTCAGGTATGGTCGCAGCCATCCAACCAAAAAAGTCATGTAATAATTCATAATAATCCACAACCCGCAACCTGGATTTCATCAGACAAAATCCAGGGTCTTGCGCTCCATCTCGACCCAAACAAAGTACAAGTTCGAGCATGCGAATATGTGAGCTGAAGTAGAACATGCAAGAACATCGTTTAATTACCAGCCAATGATGAAAACTATTAATAGACGCGAGAGAAACCACCAATAATGACAATGGCTCTCAAGGTACAAGAGGTACAATCTACGGAATGTGAACAAGGATCTGGCGTCAAACACCATCAGAATCATTCGATCAAAGGCCAATAATGAAAACCTTGCATCGAATGCGAAGAACCTACCATTGAGGCATGCAGGCTCCAAGGCACCTGAAAGGAGTCTCTAGATCAATTTCCTGGATAATGAGTTGAAGTCGACAGGAAGTGACCTTGATCGAAGGTGGGCCATAATGTTTCCCACATCATCAATACGAGACAGAGGAACATGATGTTTGTGAATCAAGACCGACAGAGAATCAGAGCGAGGTTGAAAACTGCAGAGGCTAACTTCTCTTGAACATATCGGCGACACGACACTTGATTTGGAAGTATTTGACATCAAGGGATCTGAGGTCATGGTGACGTGGCAAAGAGCAGATGAGCGGTCAAAAGAGATTACTCAAACCGATGAAGGCAAGCAGATAACAAGATGAGATGTCCCCAACCCGACACGAATGCGGACTAGTGCCATGTTCAAGAGAGACATACTGCCGATACAACTATGATTTTGGTTCCATTTTTCCCCACCATTCCTGGCGAGTACCCCAATTATTTTTTGAAACAAGCTTGAAGGGGATAGCATGTGCTTGTGATATAAGTTTGTCCTTCGGACAAATCCAACCTATTACATTTAACAAGCCCTAGGAAGGAGGAACTAGAGTAACGTCATTGTGACGGAGTCCTATGTCATCAGTTTTTAACGAGTCTGACAAAGGAAGAACTCGGTGTCTTTTCATGTTTAGAGAGTTTGAAAAGACATTGGAAAATAAAACTCCAGCAGTCCCTTTTCTTAGGTAGTCCCACAAATCCGAAAAGGTAGAAAACTATGCATGGGAGAACCTCCTAGTCGTGATAGGCTAGGGTATTCCTTTTTCGTAAATAATCTATCCCAGCCCGAAAAAGGGGTAAACGTATACTAGGTAGATACCGTTTCGAAGCCATTTAACGAGTTCAAAACGACAAGCGTCTTGGCAATCTTTTCAATTTTAGAGAGTAAAAAAAGAGCTGAAAGGTGGCTCCTCCTGGAGGAACGAGTGGTATAAAGGGAAGTAGAAAAAGTAAAGGTCAAGAGGCTGGCTAATAAGACCACTCATTACGGTGGTTCCTCAAGAATGGGTAAAACAACCAAGTGAAGGCATATGATCGGCCAAGCAGATAATGACGATGGAATGAGAAAACCAAGGCTCATCTAGCAAAAACGGGTTGATAAAATGGCAATGACAAGAGGTGAAATAGGAATGGTTTCATTTTTACACAAGATTGAAATCAAGAAACTCTGCTTGAAGTTGGTTTCATTTTTACACAAGCTTGAAACAAAGATAAACTATGCTTGAAATCAATTTCATTTTTACACAAGCTTGAAATGGAAACAAACTATGCTTGAAAAAGTAAGCATGCCCCCAGCATGGTGACTCAATTTGAGGTACATGCCCCCCAAGCTTTAGTCCATATGAACGGCAGATGGAGTGAAGGTTCAAATTACGAGATCAATAGAAATACTTGATTGGGATTTTACGAGATCTTATCAAAGACTTGAATTGAACAGGAACGTGTTTCATTGTTTTAACGAGGTTGACACATTAAAAGAACTATCCTCATGACATCTTGTTTCATTTTTTAGGGAGCTTGACACAAGGAAACGAACTGTGCTCCAACAACCTTGTTTCATTTTTTAAGGAGCTTGGCACAAGAAAATGAACTATGCTCCGACAAGCTTGTTTCATTTTTTAAGGAGCTTGACACAAGAAAAAAAAACCGTGCTCTGAAGACCTTGTTTCATTTTTTAGGGAGCTTGACACAAGAAAAATGAACTATGCTCTGACAACCTTGTTTCATTTTTTAGGGAGCTTGACACAAGAAAAATGAACTATGCTCTGATGAGCTTGTTTCATTTTTTAAGGAGCTTGGCACAAGAAAATGAACTATGCTCCATCCAGCTTGTTTCATTTTTTAAGGAGCTTGACACAAGAAAACGAACTATGCTCCAACTAGCTCATCATGTTGAATAAGAATTCATGGTTTCCAAGAGTTCCGCACCGGATGGGAGAACAACATCTTGAAAATTAGGACCCAATGCCCCCATCACATGATGCACAATGGCACCATCACTGGATACAGGCACGGAACAGATAGCCACATAATTAACCTGTGGCAGGGAAGATACAACCGACGGATAAAGATTTGGAAAGGATGATGGTGGACTAGATGTCATGTTAGGACCAACGAATGAAAGTTGATCGATGGTCATGATCCGACCTTTGTGTGGGAAACATATCACACGAAAGAGGGAAGAGACAAGCGCTCCCATGACATAAGTATAGTTTCACCCCAAGATTAAATTGAAATCCAAGGGGCCTGGAACAACCATCACGTCTATATAGACGGTTTTCCCTCCCAAAGTAATAGGAAACTTCGGAAGGATCCCTAACGGTTGACTTGTCTGTTAAAAGTCAAAAGATTCTGAGTAACAGGCATAAGCGGTGGATAACCAAAAGCTTGCCAAGTAGTGGAAGACAGAATACTAACAGACGCGCCTTCATCTATTATGGTGTTGGGTACGACCAGATCAAAAGTCTGTACTGTTATCTCAAAGGCACATAAGAAGGGAGGTGGTATCTTGAAAATCGACTCTAATCGAAGGAAGCGACCAAACTACTCGGGGGGGTACCATCGGACTGAGATGGTTGTCCCCCAGTGTTACCGAAGCAAGAGGAGCATCCTCTGAGACGTCCATCATGGGAGTAGGAGGAGCAGTTTCTTGGACTACAGGGACGGAATAATCTTTCTCCAAGTCCAAAGAATCTGAAAAAATAAGAAGAAAATGAGGGGGATGAGATCCACTCTCGATGGAAAAGACCTGATGAACTGTAGGCAATATCAAGTTGACCGATTCCACGTCCAATGGTTGGTCGGGAACAAATTCCTGAATTTGAATTTCCAAGGGAGCGGGATCAACCAAGGATGACTCTGGACTGATCGTTGAATCAACTAGCGGAGTACTTGAAGAAAGATTCTGGTAACCAACCGGAATGGAGGGTACAGAGAAAATAGGGTTGTCTAACACTCTCTTGGCTTCATCCATGTATGGACAAAGGTGAATGGGATGACGCCCTTCACACAACTTATAGAGATTCATGATCTTACCCTGTTTCTTACGAGTCTTATAAGTACTAGTCGAAGATGTGTCACCAACATGACTTCCAAAAGCCAAAGTCAACGACGGACGGCCATCGGACCATGCTTCAAGTACCTTGGGAATGCTAGGGCAGTCTCGAAGAAGATGGTCACCTTTGCACAACATGTAAGGGAATTTGAATTTCCGTGGAAGGTTGGATGGTTTCTTAGGCGCAATAGCCATAGAGCTAGCCTCTCCTTTATCTGACTTCTCCTTCTTCATCTTCTTCTTGTTCTTCTTAGCCACCTGGTTACTAGAATCCAGACTTTCACCAGGTGAAGTAGAAGAGGAGGACGAAGAAACAGGCGAAGAAGGGGAGAGGTCCACTTTAGATTCAACACGATGTTGTTTAGGTGGAGGTGATTGTTGAACAAAGATTGGGGCATTCGTGACCACCGAGGTCGAAAACAACCACACGGGCAAACCAACAGTTAACCCAGGAAGGGACAATGTTGCCATATAAGGAGCACCAACATTCCTAAAAGTAGGAAAAGGACCAGGATTCCCTTTGGAGGGGATTCCTTGGTTGGAAAACTACGGAAAATTTGCCATCAGAAACAACCTTAAAACAAAATACTAAGGAAGATAACTTTAACCAGGAATATTTCATGGGCAAGTAATTTTTTAAAACATTGACACAAAACTCTGTCGTTTCATATTTTAAGAGTCGAGAAATAGGCAAAAGGTGACTCTATCACTTTCAGGTTGAAACAAGCGTGAAAGGACAAGCGCTCGATGATCTTTTCACTTTTAGAGAGTCACGAAAAGACCAAAATGACTACTCAGGTAATCTAGGAAAGAGGGTGTACCAAGTTTCCATGAATTTCCATATACACCTTGGTGATCAAATGAAAGGGAAATGACTAAGGACTTTCTGTACGTGCAGGTAGTCTCCCTGAATGCTGTGTTCGGTGTATCACGGTTACAAGGTAGTAGACTCGGCTTCCTATGGATAAAAGGATTGCAACCTAGAGGGGTCTCCCTTTATATACTAGACGGTATGGGGATCACAAGTCAGTACTGGTGCTGTTTGAAGCCAGATGGAGAATGACAGCTGCTAGGTTTTAAGACGCCGGAACACATCTCTAGTCTAGACCACTAAAAATGCGCGTTAAGTTTCAATGCTTCCTTAGGTTGATTGAATAAATTTTAAAGTTGATCTTCGATTTACGTTTCAATTCCAAGGTCCTACCGAATGTTGAATCTCACAAATCCCTGAATGCAAGCTACATGCCATAAGACACCATTTCGTTCAATGAAGAGCTATCTATGAGAGAGTTAGAGATTTCAAGCTATAGCTACGATAAATCATGTGAAAAAATCCACTACAATGCCTGATGCAAGCTAATGAAACTGAAAAACTCTTCGCTAGAATTATATAATGCTAGAAATGCGAAAGATTCTCCAATTTTCACTATGCTAATCAAGAATGCAATTTTTTTTTTTTTTTTTTTTTTTTTTTTGGTATTTTTCAATATATTAGAGAAAATGCACTAAATAACATGAAAAATAAACCAACACACCGATTTGAGAATGGCGAAGCGAGAGATGAAACAAAACGATTTCACTCAACTCAAAACAAGCACAACAAGACTCAAACTAATGACGAAATCCCTCAAATCAAAGAGAAGATCTCAAAAGAGACCCAAACAAGCCGTGTAATCTGGGCCTGGAGTGGAAAGAGTGAAACTGAACGAAAGAAAATACAACCATTCAATTAACGCAACCACTCAAATGGATCCAAAAATTCGAATGCAATGAAGCAGAAACGAAGCTGACTGGAAAACCAAGGACTCGAAACTGCCACGGGAGGCTCAGCAGGCTGAAGCACCTATAAGACCTAGGGCTGAAACGAAAAAATAACAGAAAAGGGAAAAAAAACCAAAGGAAAAGGGCCGATCTCAGTAAAAAATGACTCTAAAGCACTCAACAAATAAAAAAAAACAACCCAGGATCAAAACTCAGGCTCAAAAACTCCAAAACCAAGCAAACGCTAAAACCTAACAAGGTTGGCGCGCCTGTCTAGCTGTAATCGGTGCCAAACAGGGAATGGCGCAGGCTCTAAATGAGCAACAAGTGCCAATCGGCGCTACTGTCAGGTGGATAACCGCACCAATCTGGTTTACTCAGATAAAAGGAAAAATAGAAAAAACAGAGAGAGGTTTGATCTCTAGGGGGGCTAAATAGGGGTTTCAAACCAAGCAAGATAGACCAGAAAGGAAAACTAAACAAGCAAAAGCAAAAATACAACCCAAATGGAAGAAGGACTAACTCACACTGATCCCCAGTTGAGTCGCCAATTTGTTGGAGAGATAAATCCCCTTTGCGGACAGAGGCGATCCCACTAGCCCTAGAGTGGGTCTAGAAACAAACAAAACACGCTATGATATTGGTTCCTAGTTACAAAAGACAAAGCTACGATAGATGGCCTACCTCAAGTCCTACGCTGCTGTTGTCGAAGAAGAAGTGCTGCTTCCCATTCCTTTCTTCACAGATCACAATCCTTTCGCTCATCGCGTACAGACACTTGGACACATACAGAGAAAAACGATAGCAATACAACGTAATAACCCAAGCATGTAACTATCAATCAGTCGAAAAAGATTAAATCAAATTGCATTACGCAAACAAGCAATAGAACGATGGAACCAATAACATAGTCGAGCATATATTAATATATGGAACAAATATTACAACCGAGTTCCGACATTGCATTCTTCCTTTAGCAGGGCATCCAGTGGAGCGTGTCTCACAAATATTTTTGGGAATTTGGACAAGGCTCTCTCTCTTACGGGGTTCTCCTTGGCTCTGCTCTCAATAGTCACTCAGCTATAGTTTTCTTCCTAAATATTCAGCTAGCTAGCAAATGGAGAGGGCAGGATTTTATAGAAGGAGAAGGAGAGGTTAGGATCCCTATAATCATGGGGGAGAGTCCTATCTCTTAGGAAGGTTCCATGAGAGGTGGAAAACCACTTCCTAATCAGGGAGATCCGAAGCCAAACAACCTAACCTATTTTTGATGATTCGTTCTGAAGTTTTTAGAATCAAACTTCTGCCTTCTATTGTTAAAAAACATTCCTTAATAGGTTGGCATGGGTGCAACACAGGGACAGAGTGCCAGATGGCATGCCCACTAGTGTATATTTTCCCCATTGGTGTGAGGGATGAACTGGCTACTCACGTGAATGCCAAAACATGGATTTTTGGGGCTTTTCTGAGGAAATGTTCTCAAGGAGAATTCTTGCCCTTATGCAGAAGGATGCCATCAAGGTGTTTTCAGGATATGTTACTGTTCACAAGTCACAGGAATAGTCCTCCAATGTACGGGACGAGGGATTGCAGGGACGGTGACAAAATGTTGTGTAACACCTTCATTCTCAGTTTCATTCTTCTTCTGACAATCCTCCTGAGTTATCCTATTTTTTGTATCATCACATTGCAAAATTTTGTCATCAATTTCATTAAACAAATTCATTTGTTTACCTTCTTGGAATATCAGTACGGAATTTTCATTATGCTTCTGTTCCATAACAAATTCAACTGGTAGTCTTACACTAAACAGGAATTCATTTATGAATTCTTTCTGTTGCAAGAAATTAGTAACTTCCTCCTCTGAAAGGAATTCTCCATCATAATTCACCTCAAGAGCTTTATTCATCTATGTGACAGTTTCACCAAGCTGTCCATCATCTTCTGCACATCCTGCAAACATACACAAACTATGAGATTTAAAAATACAAGGCTTCATAGCCTCATCTGCTTCTCTTGTCAACATATCTTGAAATTGTTCTGAACTATTCCAATAGTCCATAAGATCTTTCTCATTGATCTATTCACCCAGAATTTCACTCTGTTTTGGACCACAAATGGAAACTTCCATTTTCAACTCAGCTTCTCTGAGTTCTTCACATCTCAATTGCACACTCATCATCTGCTCGAGCTTCCTCAGCTCTTCTGTCAACTGTATGTTTACTTGTTGTTCCCTTTTTGCGTGTAGCCTCTGCCACTTCATTTTATTCCTCATGGTCCGACCATGTCTCTGGTCTTTCTTATTTCTCTGCAACAATTCCATCAATAACTCAAGGTGAACTGTTATCTCAACTTTCTCCCTCTCATACTCTTCATCAGTCAACTGCTTACAGATGCCATTTGCCTTGGAATTTTCCTTCTTCTTTCTACGATTGTGGTCTTTCTCAGAACCTCTGAAATGAATATCACTAGTCATCTTATCCTCCTTTGTGAACTCCATCTATTCACTTGTGGATTTCATTCAAATCCCCTTTTCAACAAGCCTCCATACTTGCCATCCAACAATGCAGCTCTCTTCCTATGCTTGGTATCTTTCAGTTCTCTGTCTTGGAATCATTTGGGCAATTCTCTTGCTTCTCTTTGCTGCAAAACAACAACTGCAGTATTTCATGTGTTATAATGACCAACTCTTTGGGTGTTGGGCTCTACCGATCATGCACCCAATTACATTCAAACCTTTGACTTGACTTACAACTCTTTGACTCTAGACTTGACATCAACTCTTCATCTTGGATGAAAATGCACCTTTTTGTACAATAATTCAATGGTTTAACTTGACTCAAGTTATACAAATTTCTTCATTGACCTTGACATCTTATTTGACTTCAAATCTTGACCCAATAATTACAATAGTGGATATTTTGACTCTAATTCAAGTTATACAACATACCAATGAACATCCACCCTTAATACATTCTCATGATGTAGAATCTCCAATTCCCTCTCATACTCCATTATTATGATAATATCATAAGTCATCACTCATGATACTTAAGCCTTTAAATCGAAATGCAATCCACTTTTCCCAAGATTTATTTTATGATGAGAAATAAAATAAATCATTTAATTTTCAACATTTAAAATACCTTTTTGAAATGAATTATCATACCTTATGCTCCCTTCAAGGTTATTTAATAAACCCTCTCTTTGTAATTTCAACTCTCCAGATTTCATTCTTCTGTTTTGTTCTTATCACTGTGAATATTCACATGCCCTTCATACAATAACCTCTTCAACATGCTCATCATCTTAGCGCAGATAGTTTTCCAGTACTTCCATGCAACTCCGCTTTGCAGTGATGGTTCTCATGCAACACTGTCTCTCTCCAGTGCGCAAAAACAATTCCTTCATAGGAATTTTCCAAAACTTCCTTTTAACATGGTGGCATCAACATATTTCTACGGCAGCAACAAACACAAATCGTACTATCTTCTGAACGGAACAATGTGAACACTGTCACATGCGCTACAAGCAATGATCAATCTTGATCTCCAGATCATGTGTTCTCATATGTTGATAGATGATGCAGTCTCAGTCGCATCTACCCACATTAATATTAGCATGTCTCAAGATTTCAATACACTTTAGCATGGTGAAAATCCACATTACTTAATCAAAACATTTCATCCTTCTTTCTTTATGCGGTGGCATTTTCCTTTCGAATTTTACTCTTATAAAAAAATTTGATATACCCACATTAATAAAAATTCACACAAGCTTTAGTAGAATTTCATTAACACCAACACTGTGTTATCCTCCATTAAATAATAATAAACATTATGATTTACCTTTTGCGCCCATAGCACATTTACCGCTGCTCTATTTAGCTTAAAATCTCCACCATCTTCATGTTGAACCCTTAGTTAAACTGAGAGAGGGGGGGGGGGGTGAATCAGTTTAACACATACATGGACTTTTAAAAATTTTCTCTTAAACCTTATTTACACCTTCACTTCATGATCAACTTAATATGTGAGAAATCTTTATTAGTGAGCAGCAAGTATCAAATAGATTTGTTAATTGTAACAACAGTCTTAATATGTGAGCAACAAGTATTAAGCAGATTAGATAAATCACATCAACACATGCACAAAGACACCAAATATAAGTGGAAACCCATAAAAGGAGAAAACCACATCTTATTATTGTTGTGATGCAAAGGCAAGCTCCAACTCCCTCTCACTACTGTTTTTCTGTAGGCACCAACCTATAGGAGGCTCCTACCTCAATTCTGCAAGCTACAACTTGCAAGGAAGCTCCAACTCCCATTAATTTTCTGTAGGCACCAACCTAAAGGAGGCTCCAACCTTAGTCAGCTACAACTGACATTTTATCAAGCTACAACTTGATGTGGAAGCACCAACTCCCATCTATTTTCTGCAGGCACCAACCTACAGGAGGCTCCTACCTCAGTCAGCTACAACTGACATCTATCAAGCTAAAACTTGATAGGGAAGCTCCAAATTCCTTACTCTTTCAAAAGAGAAACACTTGCTGACTTACCTTGGATATCAGCTCTGTTCTGTTCCATCTGCTCTGTTGTTCATCTATTCTCATATCTGCCCTTTATCATCTCTACATCTTTTCAGATTCTCTATCAGCTTCTCCTTCTTCTCTGCTCAGCTCCTCTTTCTTCTCTGCCTCACTGCTTCATTTCTGCATTCTCTTCTCTCACTCTCTCTTTCACTTCTCACCCTCTTTTTTTTCATATCAAAATGATATTACTTATAGAATTTCTTGATGACTATTTGTTTTCCTCTAGGAATTCGAAATGGATGGTCATACCCCTTGGTCTTCTGCCTCCTCATTTCTTTATCCAACTCAATTTAAAATCATAATAATATGTACACAATTTCATGCTACAGTGGGATTTTGTCTTTTCCTTAGGATACTTTCCTTTGCATCACAAACAATAAAAAATAATTACATCATTTACATTTACATTCTTAATTTCATATTTCAATATCACTCAGCTCCTCTTCTGAACTTTGACTTTATTGGATTTTGTCTTTTTCTACTGTTGTTAAGAAACTGTTTTGCATCTTCTTTGTTTACTGTCATCTGCACATTTCACCTGTTTACTGCAATTTTGAGTATTTTCCAGATTCCTGTGCTTGAACACCTGTTAAATTTGTTCCTGTGTGTCTCAGCATGCTCTTGATATAACTTAATCATATCATATACTTCCTCTTTCTCCTTGAAGTATATATGGTTTGAATCATAGTTGTATCAATTCACATCAAACGGAGCTCCATTCCCTTTAAGTTCCGCAGGGGTAGCAAACTCGAGCAGGTATGCATATAATACCGCCTCCAGAATTATAGACTTATGGTATTGTTATTAAGCCCAAGGAATTAACTTTACCGTCGCCATATAATATTATAACCTGACAGTCCATCTCCGTGTATATGTATTAGGCCCCGTTAACATATTTCATATTTCATTTCGCGCCAATTAACCATATACAACTTGTTGGAATGTAATTCCAACTGCCTGAACGAGAGATCAATTCGCAGGCGACAGCACGGTGAACAGGCACAGGTTAAACAACGCACAGGTTGATTGGAGATCGACGGAGTGTGGGGGGTTGAAGAGCGCGGAGGTTAACACGGAGGGTACCTGCCGATCACACGTTGACCGCCGATCAACGGCTGTGATGAACTGCGGGGCCTCACCCCATTTGATGTGTACAAAGAAATGGGAGCCCCCGTAAACACCACTTTGTGGTGGCTCCACCATGCACCACCGCCAGCGCGCCAGCAATTCACCACCAATATTAAACTTTGATCGACTCTTTTAACATACTCTCGAACCTTATATTAAGATTATAATACGTCGAAAACATTAATAAACCGATTCATTATATATGACTCCGCCCGGGCCCATGATACAACCAATCAAACGCGCGCGTCGTACCTTTGTTAACCCCCGGGCTCTTCCATTAAACTTCGTGTGGGTCCTGCGAACAATCACCGTCAGATGTCGGCCCACTAGATCGATGGCTCCTGTCCATTTCGCTCCGTGTCCTGGTACGATGAATAACGTGCGAAGGCACACTTTAAAGGGCGGTTTTGAAATGGGTCCCTTGCCACGTGTCGATTCCTGTATGGAATCGCTCCAATTCAGAAAAATGCCACCTGCTCCGGAAAAGCGGTGCGGAATGGCAAGGTGGTTTTCGGAAATCCGCATTCACTGTTCATCTGGTCGTGGTTCCACTTCCTCCTACGCTCCAGGTTCCGGTCCGACACTTTCGTGTACAACATTAACTCGTGGTTCCAATATGTTCAACGATACTATTCAACCATTGCCATTCCACGGTCTATTCGCACACGATTTATATATTCAATATGCACACCGAAGCGTATAACCACAAACATTCTAGAGTATATGCATTAACACAGGGACGGAGTACACTACTGCAAAGTCAAAGCATTCTTACGCATTCCCAGAGCACCACTAGAACTCAATCATATACATGATTTCAATTCCGTCTTCTTGCATAGAGATTCCTATTATAGAGTATACAGAGTTCTATTACTCTGCCCGTATCCTTGGCTATGGGATTCGAACTTTAATTACACAAATCCATTATCCTTCATCAAGAATACATACATACATTTATACATGATTTAACTCGGCAAATGCACAATTACGAAAGGTCCCCTCCACACAGAGTTGAACAACAAATGCACAACCATTCTCGAGATACCCCTCATACATTCAATTTCTAATTGTAAAGACATGTAACCCAGGCATGGAACTTATCTGGCCCTTCATGTTACACGTATATATACAAAGTGAGTGACTCGCAATAAATTTTTTATAATTTACAATGTGCGTATATTCAATTCGATATTATTATTTTCTCCAGATATGTTATCAAGAGGTCCCTCCGCTCGCCTTCTGGCTTTCTGCCTCTCTTCTCATTTACTGTGCCAACAGTTCTCGCCATCCCGTTATACATGTCTTACCAGGTTTTAGTCTTCAATCAATGTCTATGCCATACAGACTCAAATAATGAATAATTTCTCAATAATTCATCTGCAAACAGTATTACACCCCTAATTCATGAATAAACCTATTCGCTTCCAATTCCTCTCGTTTTCTTCATCGCCTTTGTGTGTTACTTCTTCGTTTCTTTTCCTGTGATATGTTTAGTATACGCTCTTCATTTTACCTTTTCCACCTTCTTCATCAACACAATATTTGGGCCAGCAACCTTGGTAATGATGTGCAATATACTTCCATGCCTTTTAAAAATCCCTTCTTTTTTTTTTTTTCCCTTTATATCATTTATAAAGGGTCGTTTATTTTTAGTCTTCTTCTGCATTTCCTCTCTTTGAGTTATGTTTAGGCCCTTTTCTGTTGACTTTGTACCATGCTGCTCCGACTGATGTACAAGACTTGTTGAGAGAACACTTTGAGGATTATTGGACTTGAATATACGCTGTAAATTGGTACAATCCAAAGCACGCCTCACATCACTAAAACATAAGGTCAAAGAGATAATGTTCTCTCTGTTGGTGAACATACATCGTATCAACTTCTTTATCTAACTGCACAAGATGTATGATTGGATCAAGAACTAAAATACTGAGAAGGCTTCAAATATGCTTCTGTCTCTGTCTGATGTAGTGAGTTAATATATTTTTGTTGAAGAAGATTGTAGATTGAATATGTCTCTTCCTGTAATATTCATCTGCAGTACCACACCTATTCAATTATGATAATGATGCCAATATATCTTTTATTGCTATGGTACACCTTTCCTGTCTGTTGTTGATGACATGAACTAGGATGCTGGCAAGGATATTACTTTTAAAGACTGAAAGGTCCTTGTTTCTGTTGTGAACAATGAATCAAACCAGAGTTTACAGCTTATTATAATAATAGGCAATATCTTTCAATATTAGAGGCCAACTGACTTCCCTTCTTGTACAATGTGCTTTCAAAACAAACCCTTCAATGCATTGGTCAGTTTCACTTATCAACTATGCAGTTTTATTTATGACATAATGGTATGTATGTCAATAATCAATCTCTCTTTAAAGGTGGATTACCAGTAAATTCTTTGTGCTGAAGTAGGATTTAGATGATTTAAAAAAAAATTTTGAGCTTCAGATGGTAATCACAGTTACTCCTTTACTCTTCAGATACTTTGACTGTTCTATGAAAATGAACTTCCACAAAAGCATAGTCAATATGTTTAATTTGGTATCTTGTAAATAGCGCCTACTCATGTGGTGTTAAACTGACATTAAGTGAAGTATTTTAAGAGATATACATGTACCAACTTCACTAGCGTAAGAAATTATGATAGAAAAATATATTGCTTCCTGCGTTCAATACAACATCACAAACCATACACTGATCCTTTAACACTGCTACTGCCCTTTTCATGATGAATGCAGATAACCCTGGGAATTTTACCTTGATGCATTCTTGCCATAGTCCTTTGATCCTGTAGACTTGTATCATACTACTGCTTCACTGAGAATGTTTGGTAATCTTTTGATAAGCATGCTTCTTGTACCTAAACACCAATTGATATTACTTTGATAAACCATGCAGAGATTTGACTTTAGCTAGCACATGTACCCTTAGTTTCTACTATTGATCTTTTCACTGTTCACACCAACCACCATCAATTTATTGAATTAGACCTTGGCATCATTAACCTGCTACTTATTCTATCATCCTAATTTGAAAGAATGTCACTGCATTTTATTTTCTATGACAGTTCCATAATCACTGCTGCTTTATATATTGCTTTATATACCAATTCAACTATTCTGACATGATGATCTTCGGGAAGACATTTTCAATTTCTTTGCTTGGAATATTTAAGGGCAGATCACTCTCTTAACTGTACTCCTCTAAGGGACATTTTCATAGATGAAGGAAGTAGGTATACAGTGAAGATAGGCTCTTTTCTTACTTATCATTCTTAAGGTGAATCATTGTTCATACTAGCAGAATGTTGCACACTGTGATCATAACTTAATGTGATGATGTCTTCTTAACTTAGATGATCATGGCTAATGTTTCCTCTCTACCACCATGGTTGCTTGTTGTCTTTTCTTCTTTCATTACTCTGTCATCTATTGAATGCTTCAGATATTCTTCTTCCTCTCTAGTTCTCTTGTTAGAGGAATTTTCCTTTTTCTTCCTGATCTCATAGCTGTTCTCATTTCATGGAGCTCTTCTTGGACTACTTTTTGTTGGGCCTACATATGAACTGCTCTCCCCCTGAGATGCTGCTTCATATCTATAACTGGTTAGATATTTGCTTTGTTTCCTAGAGCAGCTCCCCCTGAGACTATGCTAGATTCATTATGTTATGGAGATAATAGGCTCCCCCTTTCTCTTTTCTTTCCATACTTTATTGGGGTTCTTCATGATGACTTCTCTTCCTTTTGATTTAATCATATGTCTAGAGTTCTTTAAAATATATGGCAGATTACAATCATTTGCTTTGTGGCCAAGCTTGAGGCATACATAACATCTTATTTGACCAATATGCATTTGAGCTGATGTATAATATTTTGTTTCTCTTCTTGGATATATTTTACAATCAACAATTTTATGTCCAAAATTATTGCATGCATAACAATAGCCATGGAAATGATTTGTGTACCTGGTGAAAGATTGTTCTTTCCAGTTGCTTGCTTGAGGGATTCTTCTCTTTTGCTGCATCCTTTGCTGATTGGATTGGATTGGCTTTGTCTTGCAATATGTTGCATTATGTCCTTGTTTGTGGCAGGAAAAACATGTGCTATTTTTCATAGGAGGGAGGAACCTCCTTTGACATCTTCCGAATTTTTTCAATACATCCTTAGGAGCATATGAGCCTTCAGCAATTGATTGTTTCATCTTCTCATTCTCTGTTCTTTCATTTTGCTGCTTGATTCTATTTTTTTCTCTGCAACTCATGTTCTTGTTGGTTTCTGCTTCTGTAGGAATTTGCTGAGTTGCTTCACTGTTCTTTACAGCTTTTACAAAAATGATTTTCTTGTTATCTTCAACCTTGGACTTACTGGTTTCACCTTCATATCCTATCCTAGTCTTTATGAGAGGTGACCTTTATGGATTTAGAATCTGGTCCAACTGTTTAGAGCTTTTCATTTGAGGAGTATTCATTAATAAATCTCTTTGGGCTTTTTCTAATTTCTTTCTTATGCTCACTACTTCTTCTTCCAGTCTCTCACATTCCATATTTTTCTCTTTTATTTGTTGCAGCAGAGTGTCTTCTACTTTCTTTGCCTCTTCAAGCTCTGTCTTCAGGCCAATAATTTCTTTTCTGTCTTCATATTCTTTCTCATCACATATTTGTACCAATCTCTTAAGGTCTTTGTTTTCATTCTTCAAATTTTCTATTTCAGTCAGAGCTGTGTCAAGTTTGGCTTTTTCTTCAGCTGCAATATCTTCATGGCTCTTACTACCATTCACAATAGCAGGTACCTCATTTGATTGAACATCTTCTTTTTGACATAAATTTTTCTTCTTCTTGATTCTCTTCTCCTTCTTGACAATGCAATCCTTGGTGTCTACTCCATGGATGAAATGCAATCTATCCCAAATTTCTTTTGCAGAGTCTAGATCCATTATCAACTCAAGGTCCTTGTTATGAAGACTGTCATATATCACACATTTTGCCTTGGCATTCCTCTGTTGTTCTTTCACCGTGGGGGAGTCTGTGAAATAACCATCACATACAAGCTTCCATACTTCAGGTTCATAAGCCAATAATCTTGTTTTAACCTTATCTCTCCATTCAAGAAAGTTTGTTGTATTTAACACAGACACATTTTGATAGTCCATGACTTAACCAGATCTCCTTCAAGCTATTAAGCTTACACCAAAGGAACCTTCTCTGATACCAATTGTTGAACCCCTAGTTAAACTGAGAGGGGGGGGTGAATCAGTTTAACACATACATGGACTTTTAAAACTTTTCTCTTAAACCTTATTTACACCTTCACTTCATGATCAACTTAATATGTGAGCAATCTTTATTAGTGAGCAGCAAGTATCAAACATATTTTTTAATTGTAACAACAGTCTTAATATGTGAGCAACAAGTATTAAGCAGATTAGATAAATCACATCAACACATGCACAAAGACACCAAATATAAGTGGAAACCCATAAAGGGAGAAAACCACATCTTATTATTGTTGTGATGCAAAGGCAAGCTCCAACTCCCTCTCACCACTGATTTTTTGTAGGCTCCAACCCACAGGAGGCTCCTACCTCAATTCTACAAGCTACAACTTGCAAGGAAGCTCCAACTCCCATCAATTTTCTGCAGGCACCAACCTACAAGAGGCTCCAACCTTATTCAGCTACAACTTGATGTGGAAGCACCAACTCCCATCTATTTTCTGCAGGCACCAACCTACAGGAGGCTCCTACCTCAATCAGCTACAACTGACATCTATCAAGCTACAACTTGATAGGGAAGCTCCAACTTCCTTACTCTTTCAAAAGAGAAACACTTGCTGATTTACCTTGGATATCAGCTCTGTTCTGTTCCATCTGCTCTGCTGTTCATCTATTCTCATATCTGCCCTTTATCATCTCTGCATCTTTTCAGATTCTTTATCAGCTTCTCCTTCTTCTCTGCTCAGCTTCTCTTTCTTCTCTGCCTCACTGCTTCATTTCTGCATTCTCTTCTCTCACTCTCTCTTTCACTTCTCACTCAACCCTTTGCATATCAAAATGATATTACTTATAGAAATCCTCACATGACTGTTTGTATTCCTCTAGGAATTCGAAATGGATGGTCATACCCCTTGGTCTTCTGCCTCCTCATTTCTTTATCCAACTCAATTTAAAAATCATAATAATATGTACACAATTTCATGCTACAGTGGGATTTTGTCTTTCCTTTAGGATACTTGCTTTTCCATCACAAACAATAAAAAATAATTACATCATTTACTTTTACATTCTTAATTTCATATTTCAATATCACTCAGCTCCTCTTCTGAACTTTGACTTTACTGGATTTTGTCTTTTTCTACTGTTGTTAAGAAACTGTTCTACATCTTCTTTGTTTACTGTCATCTGCACATTTCACCTGTTTACTGCACTTTTGAATATTTTCCAGATTCCTGTGCTTGAAAACCTGTCAAATTTGTTCCTGTGTGTCTCAGCATGCTCTTGATATAACTTAATCATATCATATACTTCCTCTTTCCCTTAGTATATATGGTTTGAGTCATAGTTGTATCAATTAAGGATTAAGCAGCTCCATTCCTTTAAGTTCAGCGAGGAGTAGCAAACTCACGGCGGGTAAACATATATCTGCCTCGAATTATAAGAGATTACACGACTGTTGTTAATAAGCCAAAAAGGAATTAACTTTACATGCGCCATATAATATTTATAACGACGAGTCCATCTCTAGTGTATATGTATAGGGCCCGTTCACATATTTCATATCGCGTAATTAACCATATACAACTTGTTGGAATGTAATTTTAAGCTGCCGACGAGAGATCAATTCGCAAGCGACAGAACGGTGAACAGGCGCAGGTTAAATAGCGCACAGGTTGATTGGAGATCGATGGAGTGCGGGGGGTTGAAGAGCGCGGAGGTTAACACGGAGGGTACCTCCCGTAGTTGACTGGCCGATCACAAGTTGACAGCCGATCAACGGCTATGATGAACTGCGGGGCCTCACCCCATTTGATGTGTACGGAGAAATGGGAGCCCCCGTAAACACCACTTTGTGGTGGCTCCACCATGCACCACCGCCAGCGCGCCACCAATTCACCACCAATATTAAACTTTGATCGACTCTTTTAACATACTCTAGAACCTTATATTAAGATTATAATACGTCGAAAACATTAATAAACCGATTCATTATATATGACTCCACCTGGGCCCACGATACAACCAATCAAACGCGCGCGTCGTACCTTTGTTAACCCCCGGGCTCTTCCATTAAACTTCGTGCGGGTCCTGTGAAAAATCACCGTCAGATGTCGGCCCACCAGATCAACAGCTCCTGTCCATTTCGCTCCGTGTCCTAGTACGATGTATAACGCGCGAAGCACTTTAATTGCGGTTTTGAAAGAATGATTGCTGCCACGTGTCGGTCTGTATGGAATCACTCAATTCAGAAAATACCCACCTACTCCGGAAAAACGGTGCGGAATGGTAGGGTGGTTTTGAAATCACGCGTTCACTGTTCATCTGGTGGTGGTTCCACTTCCTCTACGCTCCGGAGTTCCGGTCCCAGACACTTTCGTGTACAACATTAACTCGTGGTTCCAATATGTTCAACGATACTATTCAACCATTGCCATTCCACGGTCTATTCGCACACGATTATATATTCAATATACACACCGAAGCGTATAACCACGAACATTCTGGAGTATATGCATTAACACAGGAACGAAGTACACTACTGCAAAGTCAAAGCATTCTTACGCATTCCCAGAGCACCACTAGAACTCAATCATATACATGATTTCAATTATGTCTTCCTGCATAGAGATTCCTATTATAGAGTATATAGAGTTCTATCACTCTGCTCGTATCCTTGGCTATGGGATTCGAACTTTAATTACACAAATCCATTATCCTTCATCAAGAAGACATACATACATTTATACATGATTTAACTCGGCAAATGCACAATTACGAAAGGTCCCCTCCACACAGAGTTGAACAACAAATGCACAGTTACGTTGAGATAATTTCCTCATATGATTCGACCAAGAAGACATAAAACTATACATGGAACTTATACAAACAGATATATGTATATATACAGGCGATAGATCTCAGAAAAAATTCTTACAATTTCATAACGGGCCAGATATTCAACTCGATGGCCATTATTCTCCTATTCTGTTACTGAAGAGGTCCTCTGCCTCTCTCCAGCTCTCGGGCTCTCTCTCCAGCCCTCTTCTGCCATTTAAGCAATGCTCCAGCTCATCCCCAAGCATATTAAGTCTTTACCACAGGGTTTTAGTCTTCAGTCAAAGTCTATGCCATACAGACTCAATTAATGAATAATTGCTCAATAATTCATCTGCAAATTGTATTACACCCGTAATTCATGAATAAATCTATTACTGCTTCAATTCTCTGTTTCTTCTGTGCCCTACTGCTACTTCTCTTGTCTCTTTTGCCTTATGGATAGTTTAGGTGCTGCTCTGTCTTTACCTTTGCCATCTCCTCTCCTTTTACCATCAATGACAACATTTCCAACACTTAGGACCTTTAAAAAAAGCCCTTCTTCTCAAAGACACGGATATAAATTCTCCATTCAATCCATGTTGCACCCTACAGACTTGATCATGATTAAAGTCTACTCCATAATGAATCTGTCGAGAGTTAAAACAACAAGCAAATGCTAGGTTTCTTTGAACTGGAAAAAACACATTCCTTCGTGTGAAATTTCATCATCCTTCGCAACATGGATAAACGCAGATAGAAGATAGTAATTGACCCAAGACGTAAGATTGGACTATTAATACCCATGCAACAAGCTCTCTTACATGACATGAAATAAAACTGAAATATTAGCCATTACTTTGTAGTGGACATGAGGACATCTTCCTCATTTTTTTTGCACTCCTTTAACATTGGGAACTTCCCATCATAATTTTCTTCGATGTCAACCTTGGTTTGTTTGAAAGCTAAAATCTACCGATATTGATGTCATGCTTCTAGATATTGAATCATAGACTATACCCGTGTGAGAGCCTTTTCTATACGAGCTTCATTTTTCTTTCTTGCAACTCGCAAGAAGTTACAATCATCATTTTCAATGCAATCACCATATTGTGCAGGTGAATCTTCAATAACGTTATCTGCTCGAAAACCACGCAATCCAACTCCCTTACGTCTCCAACGCAATATTGCTTTTTCCACAATCCAAATTGACCAAATGATCTTTCTGTAATTTTTCCTGACCTGATGCCCTCTAAAATGTACCCATATTTTGACAATTGTCTGGTGAATAATCAGAAAATCCCTTCGACCTTTCCAACCACGGAACTTTATATGTATGCATGTGGTTGCTGCATTCAAAGGCTTATCATGGTTACCCAGATTAGATTTCTTTTGGACATAAAAACCTGAAACTACTTGCTTCTTAGATATTCCACCCTTGCCATCACCATATTCAATTGGTTGCCTCCTACGGAACGAATGCATGCAAAAGGCCATTTGGATATGGGTTGCTGCTTGAGCAGCATTTCTGACTTCTAGAAATAGGCCACATTAGCACGTGAAGCTCGTTCTCTTGTACTATATTTGTTGCTTATACTCCCATTCTTGATATTTGATTCTGGAATCGACTACACCACACAAAAACGATGCAAACACAATTACAAACCCAGTGGTTCTGATACCAAATGATGCAGGGATTCTGCACAAAACAGATCCTTGCGCACAATAGAGTGCTTGTTCCCTTTTTATAAAATTCCACACACAAAAAACCATATAAAATACTAAGATTTAATACAGAATATGAAGAGGGAGATTAGACAAATAAAGTGCTTTCTTATAATAAAACAGGAAAATTACAAATTCAAACCAATTTTCCCGAATATTACATTTGTGGGCCTCTCGGATCTCGCCCTTTACATGAACTCTCACACCATTTCTCTCTATATCACTCTATCCTATTCCATTCTCCATGTCTCTCTATCCTCATAGAAAGCTTCACATTTATACATAATTGTGGATTAATTCCAATCCATGATTTCCTCCACAAGTATCTCAACGAAACTCTAAAATAGATTTATCCCTTTTTTGACTCAACTAAGTTCCTTTTAAGGAATTTCTAATCCCTGAAATATCTATCCAACTCAACTCCACTCATATTCTCAATTGATTAAGAGAATAAATTTCACACTCATATTTTTCTCTTAAATTATTTTTAAAATGTACATAATTTATAAAATAACTAAAAAAACATCACCCCCTAAATTGCACAAATAAATAATTAAATTTAAGCTCGATGCTCCTGCATCACTTCAGCTTGAAATTCATTATTAAAAGTTGTAGTCCTTGAATAGATATTTCTAACTAGGTATTGTGTGTTTCAAACGGAGATCATATGCCAAATTTACAACCCCGGGAAATTGATGTACCAATTAACCCCAACAGAGCCCATAGTTTGGTGTTTCATCTCCTAGTGTTAGGTTTTTGGATGTTTAGGGTTTTCCATTGTTTCTCAATAATAAATAGGCCTTCAAGCCTCATTGTAACATATTTTAGAGGCATGTAGCTGCCACATCTCTTCTCAAAGATAAGCTACCATCGCCCTAGCTAGTTTATGTCCATTCCATCTGTAAGCATATTTCAGTTATTTGATATTAATGAAATGAAGTTTTGTTTCTGCTGCATCTCTGCGTTTATGCATTAGAGGAAATTTTAGTCTAAAAGTGGCCTCCTAAAGAAACATCAAGAAATTAATAAAAAAATGCCATGTAGACATTCTTTTAATTTTAATTTACTTTTATCTATGTTCCACAATATTTATTAGCACAAGATTCTATTAGCTCCCTGTGATTTGCAAGATTGGCAAGAAAAACTCTGTAGGGAACCACATCAAACCACTTTGGATTCAAAGGACCTAGCCTTCCTGGACTCAGAGAGGGCCCTCTCTGTTTAGCGATGAAAATGATTTAATCTTTATGCTTACGTTTCTAATTTTAGGCTAGTTATGAAGCTTTCAGGACTGTTTGTTTTGTTTGATTAGTTGAAATATTGTTTGATTAATTGAATAAGTGTTTCAGTTGAATAGATAGACTGTGAGAAGCATTAATCCATTGGGATATGGAGCCATAAGAGGCTTTAATTGTACATCAACTTTGCAAGGGTTTTCATAGGGCAAGCTAACTATATCAAGTGGATCTCTTACATTATATGAGATATGAAATGACAGTAAGTTGTGAATTCAGTAAAATTTAAAGGGAAATTAAGAATCCTTTAACTATACTTTAGACAAGAAAAGAATTTAAGATAATTGTTTAAGAAAGACCAAAGGACAGGGAAAATCATAGACTTCTTTGGCTAGAATCTACTAAGTAAACTTTAAGTCAACAATCTAGCAATCCTAGAGAGCAGGACACCCCTGAATTCTCTAGCTATTGCTTTCAGACAAAAGAAAACATTCAAGATAATAGTCAGTGAAAATAAAGAGCAGTTAAGAATTCTTTAATCAAATTTCAAAGAAGGCCTTTAAAGCAACAATTTAAGAAAAAAGGAGGACAGGGCAAACTATAGACTTCTTTGGATAGACACTACTAAGTAAAATTCAAGGCAACAAGCTAGGAGGAAAAGAGAAGGACACCCTTGAATTCTCTAATCAGACCTTACAGAAGAAAACATGAAGATGAAAGAATCAGACAAAATTAAGGTGCCAAGACAACATCTCTGAATCTAAATTTTATGTTCTTTTATCACAGAAATGATGGAAAATATTTAAAATATGGAAAACAGAAGGGAAAAATTTACAAAGAAGGGTAACATCATGATTTACATAGCTCAAGAATCCCATAAACATGCTTGTATTACTGATGTCCAAAACAATTACAATACTCCAGTGCAACAATCTTTGCAGATCAGAGTCTGATCAAATCCAACTTAGCAGCTCATCAACTAGTTTAGTAGTCACCAATCAACCAACCAACCAACACTAAAAATGAACAATACATGTAGTATTTATCTGCAAAATGAGGAGGTTTTCCTAACCCAGGGTGACAAATTTGTATTTATTATAGATTTAATGTAATCTTGACCTTTGAGACCATGTAAGGCCCAAGGAAAATCATTTCTGACCGATTCACTGTGTTATAGGTCAGTTTGGGCATCAATCCCAATGACCTGGTTAACTAGGCATCATCTCCAGGACCAATGACTAAGGGTCTATCATTTCAAGTTGCTACATGCCCTAAGGAAAGAACAAGACAAATCAAGTATGACTTTAATCAAGAAAATGTTTCCAAGGTTTGAAGTTTATTATATAACATATGAGAGCTCACCATCGCTGCCTCTAAGGGGACTAAGTGTGTTTCATATGCAGGTATCCCTATGTAAGGCTGCTCTGCAAAGCACTTCCCGACATCTATGGTTGCATTGGTAACATTGGGAGCGAAATTCTCATTGTTCTGGAATCTCCACTTGGTCAGTGCCTTCTAAAAGAGTTCACATGTGTCAATATTTGAATCCAAGTGTCCATTTGACATCTACATGACTGGGAACATGTCTTGCCTATTATTGGAAAGTCATTGATTGTTAAACAACCTTCAGTTCATCTATAAATTGAGCACAGATCTGAGTGTTTAAGAAGGAAGAATTTGAGTAGAGAAATGCTGGAGAATTTTCAATTGAGAGCTAGATTTGTGTAACAGCTGTTGGAGAGATTTATACTGTGATGGGGCTGAGGATCATTGCTGGAAGGGTCACTTCAAATCAGTTATTTGGTTGTAACCTCTCCTTCTATCCTCAATAAAGAATACAACTTACTTTTCCCTATATGCATCTGTATTGGCTTTGATTTTCCATATTGCAAGATCTTAGTTGATGTGTATTGTTTATGCTTTACTGATTTAGCAAACTAACTTGAATAGACATCTGTATTATTGCTATCTTCTGCTATTTTAGTGTTCTTTCTTATAGGAAGAATTTCACACAAACCGCTTGAATTTGAAGCTACAACGGAAGCGACAGAAGGAGCCATTTAGAAGCGCTTGGATTACAAGTAAGCCTCTAATCCTTTCTGTGTGTCTGCTTTGAGTTAGGAAAGGTAGTCGTATAGTCTTTAATCTGTTATTCTAGATTGTCATATTTCTAGGGAAGCATGTTTTATCCGTAATTCACAATTATGGCCCAACAAATTGGCAACTCCTCAACGTTATTGACAGATGAGAATATTTTGGAAGCCATGATGTCAGAAGGAGAACCATGGGAAGATTATCATCATCATTCGCATCTTCCTTATTATGAAGAAAATGACCTTAGTGAACTATATCACCCATCCATCAAAAATTTCTTTTCGAATTCTTTTCCCATTAATGCAATCGATTCGGAGCGAAATATTTCAAATATCAAAGAAACGATTTCTATCAATTTTTTGACCAAAACTGGCCTTGTAGAGAATATTCATGTCGGTGTATCTTGTTCTCCATCAGAACTCGAATCATATCGCTCTCTTTTTCATGAATTTCGTAACGTATTTGCTTGGTCTTACGAGGAAATGCCATACATAGATACTAGTATAGTTGAACACACTATTAATATGTATCTTGATGTCAAACCAGTGCGTCAACGGCTTCATCCTGTTCATCCGAAGAAAGCCGCTACCATCAAAGCAGAAGTTGAAAAACTTTTGCGTGCTGGTTTCATTTACCCTGTTCCGCTAACTGAGTGGGTTTCCAATATCGTTCCTGTCACGAAAAAACAAGGAACCATTAGAGTGTGCGCTGATTATCGGGATGCTAATCATGATTGTCCAAAAGACAACTATCCTACTCCCTTTATTGACCAGATTATTGACGATTATGCTGGATGTGAATTATTTTCGTTCATGGATGGATTTTCCAGCTATAGTCAAATCAATATCCGCCCAGATGATCAACATAATACATCATTCATCTGTCCCTGGGGCACACTCGCATATAGGAAACTTCCATTTGGTTTAAAGAACACTGGGGCAACTTTTCAGAGAGAAATGGATTATGATTTCAATGACATCAAGCACATTGTTCAACCATACTTAGATGATTTACCAGTGCATTCACGAAACCAGAATGATCACCCGATGCATTTGAGAGCCATTTTATTACGTTGTCGACACTAAAAAATATGCCTCAATCCGCATAAATGTGTG
This sequence comes from Pinus albicaulis, assembly GCA_034641835.2. Taxonomy (NCBI): domain Eukaryota; kingdom Viridiplantae; phylum Streptophyta; class Pinopsida; order Pinales; family Pinaceae; genus Pinus; species Pinus albicaulis. The sequence continues at coordinate 995,479,692 of CM076570.1, read as the reverse complement.
TTTTGTGTTGGTTTTGGTCGTTTTCTTGGATTCGTAGTCTCAAAAGAATGGATTCGAATCGACCCTTTGAAGGTTCAGGCCATTCTTGATTTGCCTGCGCCGTCAAACTTATTTCAGATACAGAAACTTCAAGGAAAGGCTAACTTCCTAAGGAGGTTCATTCCAAATTACGCCAAAATGGCTAAAGGATTTACTTGACTCTTGAAAAAGGGGTTTCCCTTCCATTGGGACCAAGTTGCGCAAGCTTCTTTTGATGTTTTCAAGGACACTCTTGTCCGAGCGTCATTAATGTATCCTCCTAATTATCAAAATGATTATTTCCTATATATCGCCGCAGCCGAAATGACCATTGCTATGGTATTGGTCCAAGTAGAAGACGGAATTGAACATCCAATCTATTATTTGAGTCGTAATCTCAATGATACGGAAGTTAAGTACTCATACATAGAAAAGCTAACCATGGTAGTTGTTCAAGCTGTCCAAATATTTCACCATTATATCCTTCTCCGAAAAACAACAATAGTTTCGGATTGCAAACCCATGACTTACATCTTATCATGTAAATTGCTGGGGGGAAAATATTCAAAATGGATTGTCATTTTGCAGGAATTTGATTTGGACTTTATCAAATCCAAGTCAAAGAAGTCTTTAGTTTTGGCTGAGCTTCTCTATGACCTTCCCTCTAATAGTACTGAAACTATGTCGGAACCATAAATTCCAAACAAGTCTCTGTTTCTGATCGGATCATCTGATCCTTTGTATGGGGATTTCATCATTTATCTCCAAACCCAAAATTTTCAACCTAATACCTCTCACTCTGAACAATGGCGTATTCGATACCAAGCCAAAGATTATTTGATCGTCGGCGATACACTTTATCGTCGTGGTGTCGATACCATTCTAAGGAGGTGCCTCATTCACGAGGAGGCCGAAAAAGTGTTAAATGATTGTCATGCTGGGTCTTGTGGTGGAAATTTATCTGGATATGCTACCGCGAAAAAGATACTCTGTGCCGGTTACTTTGGGCCTACTATTTTTTGAGACTGCATCCTCGCGGTTAGAAGTTTTCATGCATGCCATATTGTTTATCGTAAAATCCACAAACCGTCAGCGCCACTGCATCCTGTTGTATCTGCTGGACCATTTATGAAATGGGGTATTGACTTCATGACCTGTAACCCTCCTTCTTCCAGGGGGCATGGTTATATTATTGTCGCAGTCGATTATTTTACCAAATGGGCCGAAGCGATGCCTACATTCAACAACACAGGACAAACAACTACATTGTTTTTCTTCAACCACGTTATTGCATAGTTTGGGGTCCCACAGGCTATAGTTATAAATCATGGGAAGCATTTTCGCAACCACATGATGTCTGAATTGATAATTCTACTCCTTATTATCCACAATCAAATGGACAAGTTGAGGCTATTAACAAAATTCTTAAACGAATGCTTCAATGAATGATCATGTACTCCGCCTATGGGCGTATCAAAACTCGGTGAGAAATGCAAACATGTTTACTCCTTTTAAATTGGTGTATGGTCTAGAAGCTATCTTACCAATCCAATGCGAAATATCAACGTTAAAACTCGCAATAGACTTGTTACCTGACACCTCAGAAGAAGAAGTCTATCTCCTTAACCTCATCCATCTTGATGAAACGCATTGTGAATCCCATTTGGCCAACAAAGCGCATAAGAGACGTATAAAGGTGAAATACGACAAAAATGTCCACCCTCACATTTTCTCATAGGGCGACTTGGTCCTTCTCTACGATCAAGAAGCTAATGTAATAGGTACAGGAAAGTTTGAGCCATTATGGCATGGCCCCTATATTGTCAAAAGAGTACTTGCTAATGGTGCCTATGAGTTAGTTGATTATGATGGAATTCCATCGGCGCAGCTAGAAATGGGTTGTATTTGAAACCTTACTATGCTTAATCATGAGCGTAGTAATTTTTTGTATTATATTGTAAATATATGCTGTTGATTTTCATTCACTATCTTAATTTGTTTTTAGAGTTTTCTTGACGTTAGTAATCCGCTTTACATTTCATCGCAGATGTCTGAATCTTCAGAACCATTTGTTGGATATGCTGATGGTGCTAGTTGTAGTACAAAGAATCTATCCTCTGCAGCATGGGCCATTTTTTCTCTGAACAGCGAGTTAGTGAGTTTTCAAGGGATTTGTATTGGTAGATCGACGAACAATATCACTGAGTATAGTGCATTGATCAAACTTCTCTCTGATGCCATTTCATTTGGTATTAACCGCATAATCACAAGGTTAGACTCACAACTTGTGGTATTACAACTTACTAGTGTTTATACTATTAGAAATCCAACACTTCTTAGATTGTTCCTAAGGGTTCGACTTTTGGAAAGACACTTTGATTTTATTCAATATCAACACATTTCCAAAAATTTGAACACATTGACTGATTCATTAGCTAATCAAGTTTTAGACAGACATTTGCAACATATGCAAAGAAAACATTCACATCATTGAATGGGATTGCACAATAAATATAGGAAAAACTCTGAAATCATATAGATAGATAGTTATGGGTTTTTACAAAATTTGTGCCCAAGACACATTGGTCATCTGACCTCAAAATGTATGCAAAATTTCATAATTAAACTAGTGGTGCTTGTGGTAACATGATATAGATCTAGCTATCCTATGAAGTAACCACATCCAACGGTTAGGAATCCCAATAGTGTGTCACTGCAGTCGCATAGGAAGCTCTTCGATCCGGAAATCCAGAATCCCAAAGGTCAAGCCTTCTCTGTGCTGCTGAAGCTCAGTCAGAGTCTCAGCCAGATCAAGATCCTGAAGGACTGCTCTCCCGACAACCCTCTCTGCTGGCACATATGCTTCGTGCTCCGGTTCCACTACTGGTTGAACACAACCAACATTTGCATTACATCAAACATTTAGTTTAGTCTTGGAAAGAAATCAAAACACAAAAACATTGTATAAACATTAGGAAAATCAAAAAACATGGTCAAAACATTCTTACCTATTACACCCCACTGAGCGCCTTCTAGTAGTGCTAAATCTGGATCTCCTCGAAAATCGACGTCTGCGTATGCATACTCATCGATGGCGACAATATGTCGCCGGAACCAGGCAAATAATGCTAAAGAGAGCACAACAGTTGATTGGCCTGCATGCCAACCCATGAGTTCTACCCATCTCTACATTCGAGGATCTCTAGGACTAGCTATATCTAGTGTCACATGTTGTGGCTGCATCAGTGGAATCCATTCTAAGGCAAAGGATATAAGGATAGAACCATAGCTAAAATTATTCTTCCTTCCTTCCTTTGCTTTATTTAGTTGTTCCTTTATCTGAGATAGAACAACTTCAGACCAATTGAATACTGTTGGCTCCATACATTCTAGCGCATACTGCATATATGATCTATTCGCTACATGTAGTGTAACGGTGCCGACAAGTTTAGTGATTGTGAAAAGGATAGTTCTCAAAGGAAAATATTTGACATACCGGATGTTTATTTTTCCATCTTTGCTAGGTTCTGCCCCCGGATAGAAATACTGCAGAATATAATCCCTCACTGTCTCTCCTCCAATGGTAGACCTTGTGAGAGAAATGGGAAAACCTCTCCTCAAAAAACTTGTGAGAAAATACACATCCTCAACAGTAATGGGAACCACTTGGTTCTTAATATGAAATGCCTCTATCGCCGCATCCCATGCTCGAACTAAGAACTCCAAGAATTCTATTTGTTGCCTCATCCCAGACAATTTGAAGTACTTAAGCAGTCCATAATCTCTTAGGGCTCTTACAGTACTCGGATCATTCAAGGCAATCATATCTTGTTCTTCATGTTCTATTTCCCTCCATTTACTCATCATTATAATCCGATGGAAACATGAAACACAACCATAATATCCATTAGATTCCATTTATTGCAAAAAACTAGGTCAATTTTGGGCATAATAAGAAAAGCAAAAACTTAAATTGCGCCCAACGCACTCATTGACAAGAGATAGTGTGTTGCACATGCAAGTACACTTCACTGTACCTGCTATGCAATGCAGGTTTCGACATTCAGGGGTGTGTTGCCCTCATTTTTGGCATAATTTACCCTAGGGGACTTAAAACCCTAAAAATTTGCAGAAATTGGAGATGAAATGAATACTAAAGGAAAGAGGAGGTTCATGGCACTAACCTGGATCAAATGGCAACAAAATCCGTCCATAGGAAGGATCGCAATCAGCAGCTGAAGTTCGGGGGAAAAATCAATTTCAGAGCTCCAAATTACAAATGGTTACTATGGAATGATAAAAATGAATAGTGAAACTACTTTTAAATAGTCATTTAATTATTTGCAAGTTAAATTTATTGCTATGACTATAGTTTTATTATGTTTTTATCATGAAAAAAGTATTTTTAATCCATTTGATGTTGTTCTGAACAAGAAATACAACTGATGAACATATTAATCGTGCAGATTTATTTCAAAGAATTACTTGACCACAAAGCATACTTTTTCTCCTTATTTTTCGAGCTTTGTTAAAAACGAAAAAGGTTTTGAAGCGCACTTTTATCTCTTTTTCGAGCTTCGATAACAGTGAAAAAGGAACCCCTGGAGTCTTCTTTCACCTCTTTTCAGACTCCGATAATGTGAAAATATTGTCAAGCACTTGTATTTTTGAGCTCGTAAAAGTAAATGAATTGATATCTACTCAGTATAAGTTTAACCCTTTTTCGGACTAAGATAGATTATTTACGAAAAATGAATACCTTGGTTAAACATTACCAAAGAGGTTCTCTTAGATATTATTTTAAATTTTTTTAGATCTAGGTGACAAATTTACGAAAAAGTACTTATGGAGTTTTCTTTCTTCCTCTTTTTCAAACTCTTTAAATATGAAAAAGGACTGGGCTATCATGTCGTTAAGCTCGTTAAAACATAAAATAGTGACGGGCTTGTCAATCATGGCAAGAATCGAGTTTCATTCATCGCTAGAATCGTTAAATTATTGAATAGCGATACTTTATTCGCCCGAAGGGTTGAAATATAGATTAAGCAAATGTTATCCTCCTCAAGCTTGTTAAAAAATAAAGAGGTACTAGTCAACAAATGACCAGGGAAAATTTGGGAAAAGTGAGCAAAATTTCTTTATGGTAACAAGTTGCTCTTGAACATGACACTTCCTTCACTCCATGTTCATGACTGTTTGGGTCGAGTAATCATCTTGACGGTTCATTCATACCTATGGTTCATCATACCTTCACTTCGGTTTTGGGTCAATGCTACCAACTCATCACAGTGTCGCCGGTATGTTCAAGAGAAGTCATCCAGTGAATAAACTCATCCTTTTGCAATACTCGTAAACCTTCATTCTCATGACCGTCATCCCTGAAAATTTCTATATCAAGTCATACCCTTGTCTCCAAAATCATTAACTCCAGTTTCACAATAAGGTGACTTCCCGTCGATGAAAAATCAATATCCAAGAAGTTCACTTAGAAACATCAGATTCCAGTACCATGAGGCTTATTACAGCATCGACAAGATCCTCGCTTCCGGACCTTAGACCGAAAGATTTTGTTTGGTGTTCGACATCAAATCATCTATTCATGCCTTACGAAATGTACTGCAGTACCTTGAGGGCCATTTTCATCAATGGTGGTTCTCTCGCGTTTGTTAACAGCTCACATCATTGGTTGGTAATCAAACGATGTCTTTCCATGTTCGACGACAAATCATATATTCGCATGGCTAGACTTGTACCTGAATGATCGAGTGAATGAGATAAGAAGAACCCGAATCTAGTTTCAGACATCCGGGCTGCGATTTCAGGATTTTTGTACACATCATCTGTACGGTGACCTTACATACAGATTGTCATCTGAACATGGGCCTATATCAGTAGGCATGTCTGCATTGGGCAACATTCCAGTGTCGACGACTTTATGAATTATGTACATGTTATTAGATTGTTTATGTGCTGAACATGGGAATGCCTACCCTCAGCAATTATTGTCAAAGAGGATATATCATGATGTAATGTATTGTAATATTGATGCAGGTGACCACTTTGCTTCATCTCCAGCCCATCACAGTGTAAAGCATCTCAATCAAATGTTTTTATTATTTTTACCTCATGCTTTAGGGGGCAATTGTTATAGGTCAATTTGGGCATCATTCCCAATGACCAGGTTAATTGGGCATCATCTCCAGGACCAATGACTAAGGGTCTATCATTCCCTATCATTTCAAGTTGCTACATGCCCTCAGGAAATAATAAGAAAAATCAAGTATGATTTTCATCAAGCAAAGGTTTCCAAGGTTTGAAGTTTATTATATAGCATATGAGAGCTCACCAACGTTGCCTCTAAGGGGACTAAGTGCGTTTCATATGTAGGTAGCCCCATGCACGGCTACTTTGCAAATCACTTCCCGACATCTATGGGTGCGTTGGTCACATTGGGAGAAAAATTCTCATTGTTCCGGAATCTCCACTTGGCCAGTGCCTTCTAGAAGAGTTCACATGTGTCAAGCTTGAATAAACATCTATATTATTGCTTTTTTTGTTGTTTTAGTGTTCTTTCTTGTAGGAAGCATTTCACACAAACTGCTTGAATTTGAAGCTACAACAGAAGCGATAGAAGGAGCCATTTAGAAGTTCTTGGATTACAAGTAAGCCTCTAATCCTTTTTGTGTGTCTTCTTTGAGTTAGGAAAGGTAGTCGTATAGTCTTTAATCTGTTGTTCTAGATTGTCATTTGTCTAGGGAAGCGTGTTTTATCCGTAATTCACAATTCTGGCCCAACACACTGTAATAATAACTTTTAATTTAACTGCTGAGCTAACTTTGGGATATTTTTGACTTTTATTGCCTTTCATTAACTTTTAAAATAACTGTTGAGTTGCTTTGAAATATCTTTGACTGCTTCAATAACTGTAGTTGCTTTTATTTAAGTGAAATAAGGTTGTAGGTGGTAAAATGTGTTTTGAAGAAGTAATTGCTGAGTGCCTGAGTCATTTGGGTCTGTCTTCTCTTTTAATTTGCCTTTGATTTGGCTTTAACTCTGATTATCTTTTCCTTAACTCTTATTTGTCTCCTAAACTCTGCTTTCTCATTTTAATTCTTCTGATCTGCTTTTATCTTTGATCTCTGTTTTCTGATCTTGTTTATTTGCTTTTAACTTTTGATTAATCTTAAACCCTTTTCACTTCTCGTTGTTCCTTTAACTGTGTTCTTTGCATTTGTCTTCATTTCTGCCTGCACTGCTACTATAAAACTCTTTTATTTCTTTACCCGAAGCTGTGGATAATTCTTGCTGTCTTTGGAGTGTTTGAATAACCATCAATGTTCATGATCCATTGGTGATTTATATTGATCTTGCGATCCTGGTCCCTTAGATGAAACAAGTCATTCTGGATCGTCATCTAGAGGACTTGTTTCAACAATTATTGGACCTTATAAATGCAAATTATGCATTTTCGCCATGTATAATCACCCGCACACTAAAAAACAACAATTAATAAAAACTTGCGTTTGTGTATAGAGTCCGTAAAATGAGGGTTTGTGGTTTTTCTGCATTTTTTTATCGCTTATCAGGCTTTTGGAGTATTTGCAGAGGCATTAATGGTGGATGAGGGCTTATCACAGAGCCACAGGGGTTTATAAGTTTAAATGAGTCGGCGGTTTTAAGATATGGCACGAAGGCGGTATTGTTTTTGCACAAGATGAGAGTGGTGAGGTGGTTTTACCCGCGGGGATGTGACCACAAGATGAGCGCTGCATGGCAGGATGTGACGACGGGAATACCGGTGATATTGCAGGGTTTGGTGTTGCTAACTGCCAGGCTTTTGGATGTGTGACGAGGAGCGATGGCCATCGGATGGGGAGATGTAGATCGGACGAATTTCAGGCGATATGATTGCGGGTGCAAAGTACGACGTGGGGCCCGAGGGTATTAATGGAGCAAAGGTTTTAAATGTAAAGTGGTGTTATGGTATAATGCGGGTAGGAAGGTTTAGGTTGAGAGCGAGGATTAGGTTTATTAAAGCAAAGGTTTTAATTTAAAAAGGAGGCGAGGTATAATAAAAAAGGGTTCAGGTTTTTTAATTAAAACAAGGTTTAATTAAAAAGAGTGGGTCTCGAATGAAAAATAAGACTTATTCAAAAACAATGAAAAAAGGGATTTTTCATTTTTTTGAAGGGAAATAGGGGGATGAGTGAAAGGAGGGGTTTTAAATGGGTTTTTAAGAAATAGGAAAAGGTAGAAATGAGGGATTTTAGGGTCAATCATGGGATTTTCAGAGCATGAGGGTATTCTGAAAGAGGTAAAATGAGAGATAGGGAAAATAGGTTAAATGAAGATAATGAAGGCAGTGAGATTTCTGAAAATAAGATAACAATCAAGGAATTTTATTTTCAGCAGATTTGTAGGAACTCCATAACTATTTAGTCAGACTGTAGAAATACAGGAGACTAACAATGGCTCCAGCTGGGGAGTGCAGCTCATTTAGGAGGTGTAAAGAACCTCATATTTCAAATCTCTGGTCTTCGTAGATCAGTGCCTTGTTTGTACTTGACATATTTTTTCATTCTGCAATTGTTGATTTGCTACAATTATTTGTAACTGTGAAATTTTAACATTTGAAAACCATTCTTCCTGCAACTCAATTCTACGTACCCATCATTCTATTCTAGCATTTTTTCTTCATTTGGGTGCATTTAGACTGGAAAACCCTTGACATCACTTTTCTTTTGTAAGAAAAAACTATTTATTTCTACCCTTATAACATCCAAAATCTCATATTAGACTGATGAGCTCTTTTATTCTCTACCTAATATACTTATTTGTCAAGATTAAACAATTTGACAGATTTTCATTCTCTAACTATCAACAAGAAATTCAAAACATGAATGACTCAATATTAAATAGTTTGGTCATCATGAATTGTGGCATTTTGGACAAGCTGCACACAATATTATTTTGCAAAAAGTAAAACTAAAAGCTGAAGGCTTTATTCTGGAATTTTTCATTCATCCCTTTCTTCTCTTTTTGGTTCATATTCAGACTTTGGAACCAATGTATTTTCCTATCTACCTACTGATAATCCAATTTAAACAGTTTGGAAAATCTTCATTTTCTATCCTATCAACAGAAATTCAAAATTTTCTCAATCATGATTAGGCTGTATGATTGAACAAGACTTTTCAAAAGTAGTGGCATTTGGATTTGCACACTTTCAGAAAGATCATTTTTTGGTATGGGGCTTTACCTTTTATTTTATCTGCCCTCTTTTCTTCTTTTCTTTCTTTCTTTTTGTATCAACTTTTCTAAGATTTTTGTTTCAACAATGTTATATACAATGAAGAAAAATTTAAACTAAGATTCTTAGTTAAAATAATGCTTGATAATCCTGCCATTGACAGGACCTCCAAACAATTCTGTTGCATCCAATTCTTGTAAGAAAAATGAATTATTACCTCTAGCAAAATGGATGATGTATGGACCTTTCCATAGATTTTCATGTTTCCCATGCTTGCCTTTGTCCTCTCTTCTTGAATCCCACTTCAGCACTTTGTCTCCAATGCTAAAATCATTTGCCTTGGTCCTTCTGTCAAGGAGCTTCTTGATGTTTTCCCGCACTTGTTGTGTTATGTTGTACACTTCTTCTCTAGTTTGCTGCAACTGGACAGTTTGGTTTATTCTCCTTTGCATATCATTTTCTTCAGATTGTACTTCCCGAATGAGCTTCATCACTGGCACTCCAAATCTTGTTGGGAAAACTGCATCTGTTCCATAGACTAGCTGATAGGGAGACATACCAATTTATTTTTTATTTGTTAACCCCTCTGCCCAAAGTGCATGTACTCATTTGCTGTGCCATGATTTCTTGTTTTCCTCCAACAACTTTTTGATGATGTTCACCAAGATTTTTTTTGAGGATTCAGCCAACCCATTACCCTGAGGGTAATAAGTTTTTGAATGACCCAAAGTGATGCTATATCTGTGGAATAAATCCACTATTTTCTTGGATATAAAAGCAACAACATTATTAGTTATGATTTTCCTAGGACATCCAAATCTAGATAGGATGTTATTTTCAAGGAATTTGATAATTACTGAGTCTGTGGCAGTCCTGGAAGGAATGGCTTCTATCCATTTTGTAAAGTAGTCAGTTGCAGTAAGGATCCACTTATGTTTGGTAGAGGAGGAAGGATTGATTTCTCCAATGAAATCTAGGCCCCATTCTTGAAAGGGAGCTTCAACAAAAATTGGATGTAAAGGCAATGGAAATAGTTTTATTTTACTCTCAAAGATTTGGCATTTATGGCAAGAAATTATCATTTTGTGGATGCCTTGAAAGAGGTGGGCCAATAGTAACCAGCCCTAAGGATTTTGTTGACAGTGTTTTTCCAATAGAGGTGACCTCTACATTCTCTTTCATGAAATTCATGGATGATCTTATCTGAGTCTTCTTCAGGAAAACATTTAGGCAATATACCACCATCATTTTTCCAATATAAAATTTTATCTAAAATGCAGAAATTTACAGCCCTTAATTTCAAGAATCTGGCCTTTGTTTTGGAAAAACCAGGAGGAACATTTAGATTAAAAAGCACATATAATATATCAGCATACCAAGGTGAGTTCATAAATGCTTCCTCAATAGGTGGATTCGCCAGATCCTCTTATTCATCCAATGAGTGAATCATATTTATGTCCAGTGCTTGAAAATTTGTTTCAACCATGAGTTTAGCTAGTCCTTTCCCTTTGATTAGTTTGGTGGGCTTGATTTCCAGATCATATTCCATGATGAAAACAATCCACTTACCTCTTTTTCCATCAGGATCTTGTGTGAGTATGTCTTTTACTACTGTGTGAGGCACAAATGCAATGATGTGTGAATGCAGAATGTATACTCTTAAATCCTTCAATGCCTTGATTAAGGCAAAAGCATGTTTTTCCATGATGTTATATTTCAGAGGTGCATCTCTGAGTGCCTTGCTAAAAAATGCTATGGGATGCTCCTGTCCTTTGATATTTTTCTGTAATAAGACAACAACAACTGTGTGTTCTGATGCAAAGGAGAAAATGAAGAAATCTTTGGTGAAGTTAGGGCTGATTAAAACAGGTGTTTGGGTAAGAGCTTGCTTCACCAAATCAAAATATTGCTTTTCTTCTATGGTCCGTTTGACTCCCATTTCTCTTTTCAGCATATTAGTGATGTTTCTTAGGAGTTCCACAAGGTTTGGTATGAACCTTCTTAAGAAATTTATCTTTCCAATGAAATATTGCAGCTCTTTGAGGTTTCTTGGGTGACTGATTTGCAATATTACCTCAATCCTTTTTGGGGAAACCTTGATCTCTTTTTCAGATATGATGTGGCATAAAAGCTTCCCTTATTGAACGACAAGCAAATTTTTCTTGGGATTTAAAGACATGCCATATTTTCTGCACTTTTCAAAGACCTTTCTTAAGTGAGCTATGTGTTCTTCATCGGTTTTTGAGTAGACTATTATGTCATCAAGATATATCACAATGAAGTAGCCTATTTTTTCAGAAAAAGAAATATCCATGGCTCTTTGAAGAGTGGCCCCAACATTCATTGACCCAAAAGGCATTTTAACATACAGGAAGGTGCCCCAGGGTGTAGTGAAATTTGTCTTGTGTTGATCATTTGGGTGTACCAGCACCTGATTGTACACCGAAAAGCTATCAAGAAAATATATTATTTTGGAGCCCACTACCCTTTGCAGTATTTGATCCATTTTTGGTAAAGGGTAGTTGTCTTTTAGGGAGGCTTTGTTTAAATTTCTGAAGTCTATGCATAACCGAATTTCTCCTATTTTCTTCCTCACTGATACAAAATTTGAAACCCATTCTGAGTATCTGAGAGGGACTATTATTCCAACATCATACATTTTCCTTATTTCTTTCTCAACCATTGGTAATTGGACAGGGTTTATTCTTCGCAATTTATGTTTAAAGGGTTTCTGGTTTTCTTTAAGAGGGATCTTATGATGGATGATCCCAGTGTCATAGGACTTCAAGTCCTCATAACTCTAAGAAATCACATCACTAAATTCTCTAAATAGCTCAATATATTTCTGTTTTGTAAGAGTTGGCAGTGTCTTTGACAGTTTTATCATTTTTGGTTCTTGTTCACTGACTATATTTCATTCTTCTATATTTGTTTCGGTGGATTCTATCTTTGGATTTTTAGCAACATCATTGAAATCAAAAAGTTTTTCTAAAGGGACTAGTCATTTTAGCAAGACATTATCTCTGAACTGCAATACTTCAAAGTCTTATTTTTCTGAGTTTACACACAGTTCTATCTCATGGGGGTCATATTTTGTTAACAAATTTATATCAACATCATTAGGGGGCTCTTTTTTGTATGTTTGTTCCTTAGCAGAGCAGTCCTCTTCATGATCTGAGTCTGATTTTGGCATTTCAAACTCATTTCTGGACTGTAGGAAAGCTTAAATCTATTTTTCCCCTTCAAAAACTTGCCAATATTTTATGTTATGTGGGACACCTAGTCTATATTTGACTTTTATTGTGTATTTTTTATTATGATAAGGCTTTTGACAAGTACTGGCTGTAAATGCTAGTCCATTGGCAAGGATATTCTGATTTCTGGGAACAAAGGAAAGATCATATTCTTTGAATGTTTTAAGGAGGTCAAGGGCATCATTCCTATATGCTCTTAATCTAGGATGTTTATTTGCATATTCTCCCTTGATCTGCCTAATGAATAGCTTAGAATCCCCATGGACAACTATCCTTTTGGCTCCTAATTTTTTGAGTAATTGTAGCCCTAGGAGGAGTGCCTCATATTCTGCTATGTTATTGGTGCATTGAAAGTTCAGCCTATATGAATGACCCTCTGCATGTTTGTTCTCTGTGATGTGTACCCAAACACCTGCTCCAGATCCAATTTTACCACAAGAACCATCAAAGCTCATGCTCCAAAGAGGCTAAGTCTCAGATTTGTCAATATGTTCAGCATTATGGTTGCCATCAAGTTGGTTATTATGGTGTTCATTTTATATTTGGTCTGGCTGTTCTTCGTTTTCCTCTCTTTCCCCTAATGTTTCATTCTTTTCTACTTGTTCATTAATTTTTTGATCATTGTAGAGGATAAATGAATCAAGGTCTGTGTGGACAGAATAGATAGGGGAGTTATTAGGCTTTTATTGACTGTTGACCATGTATTTCATATGAGTCTCCCTATATAATCTTCTTGGTTGACTAAAGACAGGTATGGTAGCATAGGTCATGTCCATTTGGAGGGTACCTTGAAGTTTAGCTCCCCGTGATCTTGAAAGGAGCATGCCATATTTAGGGGGTATGTCAGCCACTACAATATCCATTACTAGGCTCTTGGCTAGTATTTGTGCTAGATTAACACAGAGATCTTTGATTAGGCCTAGACACTTAACTCTATTGGAATCAGTGGAGTACAAGTCCTCATATGGTCTGGTTATCTCAAGGCCTATTATTTCCATTACTCCCTTTGGCATGAGGTTATGTGAAGCTCCTGAATCTAACATGGAATTGTGGAGGATTTTATCATGGATGTTCAAATTGACATGAAATGGAGGAACACCTCCCTCTTGAAATTTACCTTCTACTTCTGGTCCAAACGAAATTTCAGGTCTGTCATCATTTAAATTTACAGAATCAACATTTTCTCCTATGTTTAAAGCTTTCAAAACTTGGGATCTATATACATCTTGAGTAACTAATTTAGTAAGAGGTATGGAGATTTTTTATCTTGGAAAATTCATTCTCAATACTGAAAGGTGTCTGTGATTTTAGCAGATTTGAATCAGTTTTATCAGACACTATTTTTACAGCAAATTCGGCTTGCTGATTTTTATTTGGAGTCTCAGTTAAAACAGTTTTGTTAGGGATACTAGCTGGATTGCTAGTGATGCTTTGGTTGCCATTATGTTGGCTTTTTTTGTTTCTATATTCGTCATAAATTTTAACCAAACCTTTTGAAGTTTTTGCTGTCTTTTTAGGATTAATTTCAGGAATCTTCCTAGCAGAAATTTCTGGGTTATTTCTCTTGGGAGTGTCCTGGTTTTTCCTGCTCCTGAGGTCATATTGCCTATGTACTTCCATGATGGAATTTTCGCAGCCTTGTTTATAGTCTTCAGATTTTAGCTTTTCTTATTCCAATTGAGTTGGGGAGAACATGCCTTGCTCTTCTTTAGTGAGGAAGACAGTATCCTCATTATTGACTCCCATTAGATTGATATGAATTTCCTATGTTTCATCAATCACCCCCTCATCCTCATCAACATAGTTTTCTTGGAAAGGAGGCCTCATTTGTTGGTCAGGATATATCTATCTTATTTGAGGGGGATTTCTCCTAAATTTTTGGTTTTGGTTCTTATTTTGATTTCTGTTTTGAGGAGTTGTTTGGTTTTCTCTAGGGGAAGCTCTCTCATTTATGTTTTTTCTCTCCATCATCCTTTCCATGGTTCTAGCTAGGTTATCAATTTTGGTATCATATGTAGAGGCCACCGGTTCTTCCTTGTATGTGACCCTCTTTTCAGTTCTCATTCTAGCCCTTTTGGCAATTAGATTAGCCTCTACACTTACTGCTCCCCTTTAAATTTCTTCTAATGTAAGGGTTTCTCTTTCTCTTAATTGATAAGCCATCTCTGGATCAAAAACATATGGAAATTTCACTAGGGCTAAACCTTGTGGGGGTTTCATGTGAGGAGGAAGTGCATTATATATACTGTTGAACCTAGTGCAGTAATCTTGAACACTTTATCCTGCATTTATTTTGAGGTTCTCATACTCTAACAAGGTTTGAAGAGGATTTTTATTTATTTCCCACTTATTTATGAATGCTTGATGAAGAGCAGGGAGGTCATGGATTCTATTAGGGGCTAAGTTTTTGAACCATTTCTTGGTTTCTCCTCCTAAACTTTGGGCAAACATTCTCATTTTGATGGTCTCATATTCAATTTCTTGGTAATCAAAAGCATCATTCATCTTATATACATGTTGTTGAGAAGTTGTAGGGTGAGTTCCATCGAAGTGTGGGATCTTAGACTGGTAGTCCTGTGGAATAGGCAATAGAGGTTGTGGCAACACCATTGGGGCATGCGAAGCTGCCATGATTTGTGGTTGGGGAAACAAAGGAGGGTTAACAAGTGGAGGATTGACAAAAGGAGGTAAAGGGTTAAATGGAGGAAGGTGAACAATGGGTGTATGAATGGGGATTGAGGTTAGTACAGCAGGGTTCTGATCTAAGGTGGATGGGTCTAAAACTATCTGAGTTATCCAACTCTGAGATCTAGTACTAGACAAGCTTTGTTCTAGGGGTGAGTCAATGAGGATATCTTGCAAGTATTTAAGGTTTTCAGGTAGGGAACTTGCTTTGTGCATAGGTCTGCTAATAGTTGGGTTTTTGGATCTAGGATATTTCAGGCTAAGGATGCTCTCAGAATTTTCAAGTATTGCAGGAGGGTTTGGGTCAGGATGAGATCTGGTATAGATTCTTCTAGGGGCCAAAATTTAGACCCGAAATTCAGAGAGGTTGAGAGTTTTGCAACAGTTTGAAAAATAAACCAATCTGTAAAAGAAATACTTAATCCACAAAGTATTCTTGACTGGGTTCTATTAAGGTTTAAAGATATCAGGATTTCTCAATAATTTCCCAGTGGAGTCTGTAGAAAACCAGTGGAGTCAGCAGGCCTACTGAAAACCAGTGGAGTCACCAGGTGGAGGATTTTTAATTGTTTTGAGGCTGGCTGTTGTCCACCATCAGCAACCAGGTACCATTCTTGGCTAACACTTGATTCATCTAAGTTTGGAAGAGGGGTTTTATAAGTTCCTGAGGTAATATTAAGCTTTGTTAATTACTCAGATCCCCAATACGGTCGCCATTATGTTGGTTCCCCGTGATTTGCAAGATTGGAAAGAACAAGTCTGCAGGGAACCACATCAAACCACTTTGGAGTCCAATGACCAGCCTTCCTAGACTCAGAGAGGGCTATCTCTATTTAGTGATGAAACTTATTTAATCTTTATGCTTATGTTTCTGATTTTAGGCTAGTTATGAAGTTTTCAGGACTGTTTGTTTTGTTTGATTGGTTGAAAGATTGTTTGATTAATTGAATAAGTGTTTCAGTTGAATAGATAGACTATGAGAAGCATTAATCCATTGGGCCATGGAGTCATAAGAGGATTTAATTGTACATCAACTCTGCAAGGGTTTTCATAGGGCAAGCTAACTATATCAAGTGGATCTCTTAGATTAGATGAGATATGAAATGACAGTAAGCTGTGAATTCAGTGAAATTTAAAGGGAAATTAAGAATCCTTTAACTATACTTTAAACAAGAAAAGCCTTTAAGATATTTGTTTAAGCAAGACCAAAGGACAGGGAAAACCATAGAATTCTTTGGCTAGACTCTACTAAGTAAAATTTAAGACAACAATCCAACAATCCTAGAGAGTAGGACACCCCTGAATTCTCTAGCTATTGTTTTCAGATAAAAGAAAACATTCAAGATAACAGTCAGTGAAATTAAAGAGCAGTTAAGAATTCTTTAATCAAACTTCAAAGAAGGCCTTTAAAGCAACAGTTTAAGCAAAACCAAAGGACAGGGAAAACCATAGACTTCTTTTGTTGGACTCTACTAAGTAAACTTCAAGGCAACAAGCTAGGTGGAACTAAAGAGCAGGACACCCCTGAATTCTCTAATCAGACCTTGCAGAAGAAAAAATTAAGATGAAAGAATCAGATAGAATTAAGGTGCCAAGCAACATATCTTAATCTAAATTTTCTGTTCTTTTATCAGAGAAATGATGGACAATATGGAAAACATAAGGGAAACATTTACAAATAAGGGTAACATCACCATTAACATAGCTTAAGAATCCTGTGAATGTGCTTCTATTACTAATGTCCAAAACACTTACAATACTCCAGTGCAACAATATTTGCAGCTCAGAGTCTGATCAATTCCAGCTTAGCAGCTCCTAAACTAGTTTAGCAGTCACCAATCAATCAACCAACCAACACTAAAAATGAACAATACATGCAATATTTATTTGCAAAATGAGGAGGTTTCCTTAACCTAGGGTGACAGATTTCTACTTATTACAAAGTTAATGTAATCTTGACCTTTGATACCATGCAAGGCCCATGGAAAAGAATTTCTGACTGATTCACTGTAATAATAACTTTTAATTTAACTGTTGAGTTAACTTTGGGATATTTTTGACTTTTATGGCCTTTCATTAAATTTTACAATAACAGTTGAGTTTCTTTGAAATATCTCTGACTGCTTCAATAATTGCAGTTGCTTTTATTTAAGTGAAATAAGGTTGTAGTTGGTAAAATTTGTTTTGAAGAAGTAATTGCTGAGTGCCTGAGTGATTCAGATTTGTCTTCTCTGTTAATTTGCCTTTGATTTGGCTTTAACTCTGATTATCTTTTCCTTAACTCTTATTTGTCTCCTAAACTTTGCTTTCTCATTTTAATTCTTCTGATCTTCTTTTACCTCTGATCTCTGTCTTCTGATCCTGTTTATTTGCCTTTAACTTTTGATTAATCTTAAACTCTTTTCACTTCTCGTTGTTCCTTTGATTGTGTTCTTTGCATTTGTCTTCATTTCTGCCTGCGCTGCTACTGTAAAACTCTTTTATTTCTTTACCCGGAGCTGTGGAGAATTCTTGCTATCTTTGGAGTGTTTGAATAACCACTAATTGTCATGATCCATTGATGATTTATGCTGATCTTGCGATCCTGGTCCCTTAGATGAAGCAAGTCATTCTGGATCGTCATCCAGAGGACCTGTTTCAACAATTCTTGGACCTTATAAATGAAAATTATGCATTTTTTCCATGTATAATCACCTGCACACTAAAAAATAACTGTTAATTAAAACCTGCGTTTGTGTATAGAGTCCGGAAAATGAGCGTTTGCAGGTTTTATGCATTTGTTTATGGCTTATCGGGCTTTTGGAGTATTTGCAGAGGTGTTAATGGCGAATGAGTGCTTATCGCAGAGCCACAGGGGTTTATAATCTTAAATGAGTCAGCGTTTTTAAGATATGGAGTGAAGGCAGTATGGTTTTTGCACAGGATGAGAGTAGTGAGGTGGTTTTACCCGTGGGGATGCGATACCATAGGAAGAGCACCGCATGGCAGGATGTGACGGTAGGAATACCGTCAATATCATAGGGTTTGGTGTTGCTAACCGCTGGGCTTTTGGATGTGCGACGAGGAGCGACGGCCGTCGGATGGGGAGATGTAGATCAAACGGCTATCGGGCGATCTGATCGCGGGTGTGAAGTACGACGTGGGGCCTGGGGGTATTTATGGAGCAGAGGTTTTAAATGTAACATGGGGTTATGGTATAATGCGGGTAGGAAGTTTTAGGTTTAGAGCGAGGGTTAAGTTTATTAAAGCATAGGTTTTAATATAAAAAGGAGGCGGGGTATGATAAAAAAAGGGGTCGGGTTTTTTAAATTAAAACAGGGTTTAATTAAAAAGAGTGGGTCCCGAATGAAAAATAAGACTTATTCAAAAACAATGAAAAAAGGATTTTTCATTGTTTTACAGGGAAAGAGGGGGATGAGTGAAAGGAGGAGTTTTAAATGGGTTTTTAGGAAATAGGAAAAGGTGGAAATGAGGGATTTTATGGTCAATCATGGGATTTTCAGAGCATGAGGGTATTCTTAAAGAGGAAAAATGAGAGATAGGGAAAATAGGTTAAATGAAGATAATGAAGGTAGTGAGATTCTGAAAATAAGATAATAATCAGGGAATGTTATTTTCAACAGATTTGTAGGAACTCCATAATTATTTAGCCAGACTGTAGAAATACAGAAACCTAACAGATTCAATAAAAAAATTTAAAATATTATTTCTAATTTTTTACTTTTATCGAAATCCCTAAATATATGGCACTTTTATTAAAATAACTGTCTATATATATTTTATATTTAAATATAACTATCTATATTTATATTTCATATTTAATTGTGTATATATAGTTTATATTTATCAATTTGTTTTTCTGTTCTTTTTAGCTATATTGTCTATTGAAGCTACAATTTCACTCGAAATATATTTTTTGGTCGGAATCCAATAATTTTTCATTTCTAGGATACATTTTTTTTGGCAAGGACAAATTTGTGGCCAAGGGGTACTCTCAAGTTGAAGGGGTTGACTATGAGGAGACCTTTGCTCATGTGGAAAGGTACTCATTCATTAGATCAATTCTTGCTTTGGTTGCATAGATGGGGTGGAAGATCCACCAGATGGATGTAAAAACAACATTCTTCAATGGAGCTATTGAGGAGGAGGTATACATCGAGAAACCATAAGGATTTGAGACTTTTTATCGAGAGTCTCACAAGTGGAGACTCAAGTAAGCATTGCACATTATCAAAAAAATATTTCATGCTTTGTACATCAGGATCGATAACTATCTTACTAGTTTGGGCTTCACCAAAAGTGAAGTGGATGAAAACCTGTATCATATTTTGGTAGATGGTAAATTGTTGATTATTGTATTATATGTTGATGAATTGATTTTAACTAGTGATGAAACACTGATAAGATCTTGCAAGGAGGACCTCGCAAGGGAGTTTTAAATGAAGGACATGGGTCTCATGCACTACTTCCTTGGGTTGGAATTATGTCAAGGCAATGGGTAATTATTTTTCTCTTAAGGCAGGTATGAAAATGAGATACTACAGAGATTTCACATGGAGAGTTGCAAACCCATGAAGACACCTCTAGCAACCAACTAGAGGAAGGAGGATGCCACTTTAGGTGAATAAGTGGATGCTACTATTTACCGACAGTTAGTGGGTTCACTAATGTATCTTGTGACCACATGACCAAATATGTGCTATGCATTCAACCAGTTGCGCCAAGCTATGGTTAGTCCAACCAAATTATTTTGGACGACGGCTAAGCATGTTCTACAATACCTCAGAGGCACTACCCAGTTTGGACTATGGTACAAACGGATAGAGGGAGTGAAGTTTTGTGGCTTCATAAATGCAAATTGGATGAGAAGTCCATTAGAACGAAAGTGTACACTAGGTGGAATTTTCAATGTTGGGTCTGCAGTGGTTTCCCGGTACAAAGAGAAGAAAATATTTGTGGCGCTCATCTCGGCTGAAGCATAATACATGGCTCCAGTTAAGAAGCATGTGAAGTGATCTAGATGAGAAATATACTTGTTGAATTATTTGGTCAGGTGATGGATCCAACAGTGACCTACTGTGATAATCAGAGTTGCATGAAGCTCTCTAAAAATATTTTTTTTTTGCAATCGATCTAAACATATAGATATTTGGTATCACCATTTACGGGACTGTGTGCAAAGGTGGATAATGTCGTTGCAATACATTCCGACAGAGGAACAAGATGTTGAAATTTTGACAAAGGCCTTATCAAAAGGGAAGTTCGAGTTCCATTGGTGCAGGATATGGGTGGTTGAAAATCCCTTTCTTGTTGAGAGGGAATTGTTTAAAAATACAACAAGAAATTCTCAATTTGATTTTGCCTTGATTAAATTGAGAAAATTCAAAATTCCACACAAACAAACAACTTGGATGCAGTTAACTTGTGTGACATGGCTTGTGTCACCTAGTTTACTCGGTAAATTCGAGTTTAAGGAGTTAGAGTTCATTTAAGTATGTGTGATTGCTAATGTGTAGCAATCAATGTTAGTTATCTCAGGTTAAATTCAGTTAAACTAGTTCTAACTATTGGAGGAATTACCGGGAGGGTGAGTTGTGCAGTGAGACTTCAATGAGACTCAGTGATCATCCAGTTAACTGATCAATCAACACAAAATTGTTAGTTCATGCAGAGAATTCAAGTTTCCTAGGCTTGGTGGAGATTCCAAGGTAGTGTAACATCATTTGTAGACTATTTTTGAGTATACAGGCGTTGCATGCAATCAATTGATCAACCTAAGTAATTGCACAACCCATTTTGGAGAAATTCCTAAATAATAGGGGCCTAATTTCTCAACGAAGAACTCGAGGAAATAGGAGCTCAAGCAGAGGTAGAATTTGACTAAGTTTGGGTCATAGTTTCTTAGTGAGCAGAGAGATAGATTATTCACTTGCAAGTTGTGCTCAGTTATGAAAATAAATTGTAATACATATCTATTCATCATATTAATGCAAGCAAGCATTGGGGTTTTTAGTAAATTTCTTTGCCCAAAGAAAAATATTGTTGCATGTGTGTTATTTCTTATTTCATGTTTGATATTAACGTTCTAGATTGTGAATTACTTTCTGCAGAGTAGTAGAGTAGGTTTGTGTCTTGTGATTTTGATTAAAACTTCATGAGCAGTTGCAAATTTACAACATAATTTATACAGTGATATTAAAAATCATGAAATATTTCATAACACAACCTCACATAATGGTTCTTACATTGTAGCTAAAGAACACTATGATGTGGAAAGGAGGATGCCTACCCTCTATTCGTCTCATCCAAACACTATGATGTATGAAAAATCGGTGACCCAAATCCTAATGCAACAATCGATATTATTTCTTCCAATTGTTAATTCTACTTAACAATTTATCTGTTGTTTCCTATGGAAAATATCGAAATAAATACACCTCAACCTTAAAAAATAGAAACAGTGGAAGAAATAAACAGTGGAAGAAATGCTAGCACACACGTGCATAAAATAACACAATTATTTTTGGATGAAAGTCCTCGAAAAACCCCAACTAGGGAAAATCGGTGCAAAAACTGAGGGTTTTAATATTATGTAGCATTGAAATAATCTAAGTACAACTGGATGCCCAAACTATCAGTCCTACAGAGAAAAATCTGGAAAGAAAAATCTAGTGAGGAATTTTCTCACTCCACAGGCGAATCTGAGCACTGACCTCAACTCAAAATTTAGCCATCCAAACTACCTCTACATAGTGGTTGCGTCACTCTAGCGCAGTCACGCGCCACCCATCTTGGAGCTACTTCTTCTAAATCCGTCTAGTCAACTGTTGTCTAGTAAAATGATGCTCTAGGCCTCTAGAACCTTTGCCCAAATTCCATCACTGAATCTTTGCTTCTCCCTAGCAAATACAGAATTTCCTCTAGAGGCTACTGTGCTGCCTCCGTGTCAGCCTCTCTGTGGATCTTCTTCCTCTCTATAAATCCACTCACCTGAACTGAAATGCCTCCTCTGATTTCACTGTCTTTTCCCCTCTCTCACTACTTCGATCTCACTGAGTCTCTCTCTGAAAATAAATAAATGCTACCCTGGAAATCGATTTCCGAGTAAAATCGAATTGTTAAAGTGATTTCTCCAAGCCCCATCAACTTCTTCTTATAATCCTCTATTGAGACTTCATCGGCCAGGATTGGATCTTAATCAATGGCTAGGATTAACTTGAAATCGATCCATATGAGTCTCTAGAACATTCACACCTTGACTTAATTAATTCAGATTAATTAATCATATTCCCTAAGTTTAGACTTAGGAAATATTTAAAAATTGACTAATAATCTAATTAAGTCATTTCTAGGTGGAATTTCCAGAAACTATTTCGGAGTTTTGAAGATCTCATGTATTCTAGCCTCTCCACAAAAATTCAAGGCTAGAATACATCTGATGCTACAAAAAATAACATGTTGAAGGATACTCTTCTAGGTCCTATGAATTTGAATCCATGAGCATGCAAGAATTTCCATGAGAGGTGGATTATTGTAATATAGTAAATTAATAGAGGTGTGCTTCCTCTCATTTTCTCAAGGTTGTACTCGAAGAGAAATCCCTTAAATATTCTTAAATTTTTGTGATTCTATTTTTCCATAATTTGGCTATGGATGGATAAGTTGAGAAACCTCTTAGAGAGGCCTTGTTGACATGGATTTCACTATTTTATTGAATGCATACTCGTGAAGCTTGGATGAATGCATGATAATATAAGTAAGTGGAATTTTTTATTTTTTTATTTTTATTTTTATTTTTATTTTTTATTTTTATTTTTTATTTTTTTTTAATTTTTTTTTAATTTTTTTTTAATTTTTTTATTTTTTTCTGGTTATGTTTAGGATGACGGGAATTAAGCATTATGCGGGTAAGCATGGTATTTTATTTTCATTATCCCTCTTAAAAAACCCTTCTTCCAATACTTTAAGGAATGAGCAAGTAGGGTCCTTCCCTTATCTTGTTCTTGAAGATTAAAATGTCTAGGGATAGCGAGTGGACTTATCCTAGCCTAGTGAATGTAAATATATTCCAATTCTCTTCAAGTGTGTTGATCCTTGACCCCATATGCCCCCAAAAAATATATTGGTAGGCTAAGGAACTGATATTCTATCTTCCAACACCCTTCTTTTTCTTTCAATCATTTAAACTAATTTCCTTGGGTTTACTCACCGGAATCACCTTCTAATTTCTATAATTCCCTGATTGTGTGTGTTTGGGGACCTTCCCTTTGAACTTAAATTTGGAAATTTCCCTAAAAATCATAGCAATCCTATCTTAAAGATCCACTTTAAACTTTATTTGTTCAATCCTTTGATTGGTAGTAATAAAAGTAGAATCCTTTACTTAGTTTGATTGGGCCATTAGATCCCTAACATTTACTAGGGAGAACTCCCCCTTGAATTGAAGGAGATCCAACCAAAAGTGGGAAGAGGGTTGGTAAGGTAATAGTGGCCCCCATCATAAATTACACAAGGTTTCACACTTTAGATATCAGACTTTATATTGAGAAGTGTGAGATATTGTGTTAACATCTTGGCATCGTTATTGCAGATAAATCCCATTTCCCAAAATATGACATCAGATGAAATTCAATCTTGTAGATATTTCCATCTATGCAACTACATTGGAAGAACAAATTCCTTGTTCTTTAAATATTCTGAAGATTTGATGCTTATGTGATGAGATAAGCATCATTGTGAAGGCATTGACATCTCGCCTTGTCGACAAATTGTGAAAAAAGAATGAAATTTCATTTATCATAAAATTTAAGATTTCATGTGGAAAATTGTATGGGTGAAAAATGAATCCTTGGGATTTGCATGAATTGTTTCTTATAATAGATATTGAAAATATCCTAGGATACCGAAGCAAGCCTCCCCAAAAATATGATAAGAAGGTTCTGAAGTTCTATGGTGATTCTTATGCTATTGTTACACCTATTTTGGCATTTACGAGGCATATGTCAAAATCCAAAGAACAATGTGAAGATGCGAAGATAAAATTATTTGTTCTTATTTGGAGTGCAAGCATAGAATTTGGCTTAGGCACTCTTATTGTCCAAAGAGCATATCCTCTATGAAATTTATCACTTATCATTAAAAAATTTCTCCAGTATTGTGGCCCAAAATTGCAGAATTTTGAAGACACATATCAGGAGTTATTGGCAGCCCTATAGGACAAAGGTCTCTTTGATTTTTTGAAAGATGAAAGTGGTATTATTGAGGCGAATACTATAAATCAGTGACCTGACCATGAAACTGCTTAGTTAAATGAAGATAACAACACTCATGTTCCAGATCTGAAGGAGAACCTTTAGGGCTTTAAACATGACACTCGAAAATTTGATACTCTTGAACCCTAACAGATCGATGGGAAATATGATGAGGTACAGACCAGACCATTTTTCCCTGTGTGTCTGGGACAATACAATAATGAAACCTTTGGCTATGATGTATGTGATTTTTTCACCCAAACCTTGGACTCTAGAGCTGAGACAAATGTTGACCCTTATTACAATATGGACAAAGATAGATACAAAAAAACAGTTCAGCAGTTATTGGCATCCCTATAGGAAAAAGGTCTCTTGGATTTTTTGGAAGATGATAGTGGTATTGTTGAGGTGAATACCAAAAATCAGTGACCTGACCATGGACCTGCTCAGTTAAATGAATATAACATAACTGATGTTCCAGATCTGAAGGAGAACGTTCAGGGCTCTAAACGTGACACTCCAAAAATTGATACTCTTGAACCCTAACAACTCGATGGGGAATATGATGAGTTACATACCAGACCAATTTTTCCCGTGTGTCTGGGACAAGACAATAATGAAACCGTTGGCTATGATGTATGAGATTTTTGCACCCAAACCTTGGACTCTACACCCGAGACGAATTTTGACCCTTATTACAACATGGACAAAGATAGTTAGAAAAATAAAACAGAGCTTGGGGCTAAGAAACATGTTAAGGAGGGAATTTTGATTAATTTCTTTGAACTGATGATTAATGTGATTGCATCCCTAAAGATGAAATTATTAGTACTGCTGAGAGCCCTTATTTACATGGAAAAACTGATAAAAACAATGATAAAACATGGCTGGTGTGTGATCCCTCTAACGATGACAACAAGGATGAATGTAGTGACAATTTTATGCTAAGGAAAGATTTCTGAGGTAAAGAAAAAGCAGAAAATGTATATGATAAAACACTCGATGACCCTTCAACATATGATGTATTAATGGACATGTTCTATGTTCCTACGAGTAGTGTTAGGATGGAACTACCTAATGAAGTACTTGGAAGTTTGGCACTGTATCCAACATTTACTAAATCAAGTGAGAGCTCGGAAAAATTCTGCAAAAGGTGCTCTTGTTGAACAGATGTGCGATGACACATGCATTTTGGGTTCCATGGATCAGTTTGGTGAATATTTCATTAACTCTTAGTGCATTTTGGGTATCAGTTTGGTATATCAACTTCATGCCAAATGTTTTTAATCCATTTGGAAAGTATGGGTACAATTTTAAATAATCCACGTCCAAAAAATTGTGGCAACATGGAGGGAAAAGGTTAGATGTAGGTAGGCAAAGGAGAAGAACCTTTTTTCTAAATTTCCCAGTGGTATATACAAGAAATGGCACATGCTCCCTCATTCAACCAGGTGCTGAGAAGTTGGTTATGCCTTTTCAAGTATTAATTTCCATAAAACACTCAACAAGAATGTCGAAATCTTAGGCCTAATATACAACGAAATGCAACAACATTTTGGTGAGGGGGGATCTATGTAATGTCCCCAGTTTCTATGCTTTTATTTGACATTTGAACAAGTCCAAAAGGGTATAGTGGACCCCAATGGAAAACAATTGTGTGGATTTATTTTATTATTTTAAGTTGATAAAATAAAATGGAAACTAATTGTGCAAAGACTAGATTATGATTAGAGATATGGAAACCAAATCCATGAGGATGGATAAGGTTCATAATACTAACCAAGTTCTCCAAAAATCCTTGGAGGAAATAAATTAACTATCAAAAATTAGATTGAAGATAAAAATCTAAAAAGCTACCTCTGTAAAGAGGAAGTTACTGGGAAGAGGTGGAATAAAGCTAGAAAGAGGAAAAACTAGCTTTAAAGTAATTTTGTGAAAGAAACAAAAGGAAAGCCTAGGCACAAAGGAAAGAAAAATCCTAATTTAACTGGACGCAGTTAAGGGAAATAGGCTAATGGGAAAGCAGACTTAAATAAGCAGTTTCATGATAGAAAAGAGGTTGTCTATTGATGGAGAATTTGATCTCTTCTTGGGGGGAGCTGTGGAGAAAGAGCTCAAAGGTTGGGTGGAACCTAGTCTACCTTAAGTGGTATGCACCAATTAATTTCATTTTACTTAATAATTAATATTGTTATGATCCTGCTGGTGAAGTAAGATAGAATGTGTAATGAATTTATTTAAATATGGGCCTCTGTAGATATTGTGCAAATTAGGCTAAGTATAAATCATGTATGAGGTATGTACATTGAACAAATTTAATTATAATAAATATAGTATGGTTCTGTATTGTTATAAAAACATTAAGCTGAAGAATACCAACTCTCAGAGTGTCTAAACCTTGTTGAAGGTTTAGATCTAAGGTTAGGTGACTCTCAGAATATAAATTTTTCATAATATTTTTATGATAGAATTATGTTGCAAAGTAGTAAATTCTATTAAGGAACTAGCACATAAAATAAATACATATGTATGACAATTAGTATGTACATAGTATAGTCAAGTAAGTTCCTAGGCTGTACTATAAATGGAAAAAATCATTCATGAATGGAACATGTACTAAGAAGAAGGAAAATAAATGGATATAATAGTGCATGTCAAAGTTAACCATTCAGATGAAATGTAAACAACAATACATCTGAGAAATAAATTACTAGCAATAGGACTATTATCGAAACAAGTTGTAAAGAGGAACTGAGTAAGTATTATAGACTATGAATTAATGTTTATAAGAAAAGTAGTACTTCTGAGTTATAAACATAAATCCATTAGAGATGAAATAAGTCCTTTACAAATATTACAGAGTCATGTATATGCAGGATTTACATCCTAATCATTCAGATTCCATAACCTAAACTGAGTATAATAAAATTATACAACAAGAGAACTCTGCCTCATATACATAAACTGGAAAATATGTCTGCAGCTATGCTAATATAATATATCAAGAAATCCATTACAATGATTGAAACAATCACCTGCAAGGAGAGGAAATGAAAACTTTATTTATATGCAGAGTGGGGAACGCTAGTTCAATAACAATAAATAAAATTGAAATTGTTGAATTCCTCAAACTCTGAGCCTTACTATTAGACTTCCAACTTAAAAAATGAAATGGACATATTTATTGTATGAAGAGAGATAAAATAGATATGCCTGACAGAAATTGAACGTGGTCTTAAAATAAATAACTACATGGACCCACAACTGAAAACGATGAGGGGGACCCATCGTATAAATCCAACTAAATGGAATACGATATTAAATGAATGAGTGAGGTTCCAAAACGAAAATGAGAAAATGATATTTCTCTGCAAGATCAAGAGAAATCTAATGTTGAAAAAATCCCATAAATGATTTGTAAATACGAAACACAGTTAAATTAAATGAAATAGTGGTTGGAGCTGAATGATAACCGAGCTACCAAAATACAGATAACAGTAAATCAAAACCACAATTAAACAAGAAAGAAATAAATACAAATTACATGTACTTCGCATATGGTTGTCGAAGGATGAACCGAGGACGAGATGGAGACTTTCCGGGTATCCACCTGCGTTTTCATAACGTTGTTAGAATATGAATTTTGCAAGAAGTGACAAGTATAATTTAACCAAAGATGGATACTCTTCTGTGAATACAGAAATAAAAATAACAAACAATGAAAAGATAGGTAAATTCCGGATTGAAGTCGGATATGGGACGTCTGAGAATGACTTCCAGGTCATATACGTTCATAAGGAATTTCCAATTAAAAATGGTGGACAAATGAATCAAGAAAACATTAACTCAAAATATGAGAACGAGATTCACAAACCCTAGAGCAGAAAGGAAGATTTGCAAGTCTATAGTATAGTTATACACATTGAACTATGGATGGACAATGACAGTCAAACATCTAGAAGGTAAAGCGTATAACCCAGAAAAAACACAGAGCTGCGTAAATTTCGTATAAGAAATTGCAGTCAGATCTTAAGAATTTAACAAAAAATGAGAGCTAGCACGAAAAGTACATGGAGTTGTGACCAACGCTTACCAGAAACCTCCACAGAGAGAGAATGATATTAGTGTAGTTATTCTGGCCAGACCAGCATAGTAAGTTAGAACAAAAATGAATTTAAAAAAATGGTGAATTTCAACAGGGAACCAAGGAGACAAAGTGCAACAGAGTTTAGTAATGTGTGCCTCTTACCATGATGAAGGGCTAGGGTAGCTTCTGCCTGTAAAACGGAATCTTCTCCTCAAGCTGCCAAATTTGGTCGTATCGAGCCGTGACCACATGAAGAGCAACGAAGGAGGTAGAGTCATAGTATAGTGGAGGAGGGACGGAGCTAAACAAAAGGCGTTCAACCGAGACGAGAAATGGAAAATAAGATTGAATCCCAAAACAAAATATTTTATGGTACTGAAAAACCCTAACCGTAGGTCAATCTGAACCCTCCACGTGTCGACGATCTGAGGAAGAGTAGGTTTTCCCGTGGATCGAAAGGTTCCATCAATAACCAGAGGTGCCATGTGACATAGTACGCTAAGTAAATGTCAAGAGATCCCAATTCAGATTGTGTACAGAAGTGTTGTACAAGTTCATATGGAACAACCACTTGAATTGAATTGGAGTACGACGATATCACACATTTTGATCTCGTCTTAAATGTAAAATACGAATTCACAAATAGGGAGTCCAATAAAGTGTTAGCGCTGATGTGTTACAAATGCGATGTCATGACATAGATAGTCCACGTAGAAGTCTACGTTGGAAGACTTAATTAAATAAGGGAGCTAAAGAGGTTACATAGGGTGGTGTTCAATTGGTAAGTTCGATGGTTAGTTATTATGGGTCAGATATAACATAAGATGCAATTACATTTCCCATGAAGCCCTTAATGAAATTCATATAGAAGGTTTAAACCCTAGGTGATAAATTAAATCCCTTTGGGAATGATCCAGACCAAATTAAATCCTTTGATGATAATATATATATATATATATATATATATATATATATATATATATATATATATATATATATGCCAAGACATAGCTATGAAGTGAAGTAAGTAAGGAAAGTTAGAGAAGGTCTTGGGTATTAATAGTAAATGGGAAATGGTATTAATAGTTATGAGAGGAATTTAACTATGGGAATACAATCTACCATGGAGAATTTAATAGGGAGGAATCTTCGACCTTAGAATCTTAATTGAGATTTTATAAATTGAGTATTAGTCCTCAATAGTATGTGATTAAGTTAAGGACATGTAATTGTACATCAAAGTACTTTTGATGGCGGAAGTACGTTAGAATGTGACGAACATTAATGTGCCATAGGAGGAAATTAATGTTAGTACTATAATTAGGATTTTTGTTGTTGTTGTGGAATTGGAGATGTTACAGATGGTATCAGAGCCCATGTTAAAACATTGGGCCATAATGTGTGCTCACACCAGAAAAAAATTCTGTTGCTGTAAATTGTTTAGTAAAATAAATTTTCACTAATTTTTTATTATGTACAGTGAAACAATACAGAACCATATAGCTGCAAACCATGAGTGAATGGAATGAGCTGTATGTGGATCTGGGTGGTGAAGAAGATCCATCAGATCCTAATGCTCCATTGATGGTTATGATGCATCGAATGCAAAGAGAAATGATGCAACTGAAAAACCACAATGAAAGGCTATCTTTAACCAGCGAAGAGAAAGAAAGGTTAATAAGAGAATTGAATTCTCGGAACAGTCACGAAGGTGAAGGTTCTGGAAGAAAGAGAAAGGGAACCGTAAATCACTCAGAAGAGTCTAAGGAAGATGAAGCCTCTAAACATCAGTCTAGGAGGAATAAGGAATTACAGGGTGAATTCCGAAAAATCAAGCCTCCCTCCTATGATGGAGAGAAGGAGGAAGATGCAGAAGGTTGGCTTCTAAACATGATAAAGTGCTTTCAAGTTTATAAGTATGAAAGTAACTTGAAAGCCTGGCTGGATATTTATCAATTACATGGAAAGGCTACCTTGTGGTGGGGGAAAACCAAGATGGTGCATGTGATAGATGAGAAAACTGTCACTTGGGAGGATTTCCAAATCAAATTTAAACATATATATCTGAATGAACGATATTATGATGATAAAGCTAAAGAGTTTCATGAGCTTAGGTTGGGACAGCTTACCATTGATGAGTTTGTTACCAAATTCACCAACCGGCTTCGCTATGTACCTTGCATAAGGGAAGAGAAGACAAAAGTACAACATTTCCTAAACTACCTACCTACTATATACAAGGATAAGATAGAATTTGATGATCCCAAGATAATGGATGAAGTGGTGCGCAAGGCAAGACTGTGTTACCAGCAGTTAAAAGGTAGAAATGAAGAAGCGAAAAACTGGCAGAACAATGAAAAGGGTGACGTTAGTGGAAAAAGAACAAAACCATCGTACTTAAAGAACTTTGGAAGAAATCACCAAAGGAAGAATTTTACCAAAACTGGAGAGAATCACCCAGCCCAATCACAAACAGGGTCTAAGCAGATAGATGGAAGCATTAAGAAAGAAGGAACTATTAAAATGAGGGAACCTCTAAAGTGCTGGGGTTGTGGAGAACCTCATTTACAGAGAGACTGTCCACACACAAACATTCAGAACATACAAGTGCTGAGAGAGACAACTACTATAAATGATGTGGCAAGAAGCATCCCCAAAATCAGTGCTTCCCTAGAAGATCGTCAAGCTGAACACCAATCCACAATGGTTGAAATAGAAGGTATGATTGTTGAACATACTGTTTCGATTTTTCCAGATCCAGGTGCATCTTTAAGTTATATAAGTCCTAAAATGGTAGAAACCTGCAAATTAAAGTAAGAGAAATTTCAGCAATCATGGTTACTTCAGTTAGCTACCGGGACAAAAAGAAAAGTAACTCATAAATTACCCAAGACAGGTATAAATCTAAATGGGTACAAAAATGAACTGAATTTGAATATTTTATCTTTAGGTTCCTATAATGTGTGGGTAGGAATGGACTGGTTAGAAAAATAGAAAGCTATGCTAAATTGTTTAGACAAAACAATGCACTACATAGATGATGATGGAAAACCTGTGATAGTGAAAGGGAAACCCAAACCAATATCAGTACAACAAATAACAACAATTCAGTTAAAAAGAACAACAAGAAAGGGTTGCCAAGTGTATGCTGTGCATGTGGAAGAATTGGGACAACAACCTAAAGATGAACTTGTAGAAAAATTACTAGTCATTAGAGAGTTCAAGGATGTGTTTCCAGATGAAATTCCTCATCTACCCCCTAAAAGAGAAAATGATTTCTCAATTGACTTAGTACCAGGAGCAACACTAATCTCTAGAGCCCCATACCGAATGAGTACTCCAGAATTGATGGAGTTAAAACTACAACTACAAGAGTTGCTGGATAGAGGCTATATGTTGGAAATACTAAGAGGGGGGCGGGGGGTGATTCAATATTTCTTTCAATTAGAGCATTAGTTAATCTTCAATTATTATCAGTGTTTGTACAATGATAGCAGTAAACAAAAGGAACACAAATGCACATAGTTTTTAAGGTGGAAACTCTCTCTGGGACAAAAATCACCTGAATTTTTTTATAATAATTCTTTAATATTCAACTCCAATTGAAAATAAAGCTCCAACTTCCTAGAATCTAGAAAAGCATTCTTCTCCAGCTCCCACTGGAAGGACGCTCCAACGCCTGAGATTCTTCAGTAGTCAACTAAATGGATGCCCCACAACCCAATGAGCTACAACTCACCCTAGCACCACCCTACCACCCTGAATTTTTCACAGGCTTGATCCTGTTGGTGACTTCATGCACTAGCCTAGCACCACCCTACCACCCTATAGAAGAATAAAAGAAGAATGGACTCTCGTACCAGGGAAAATGGTCCACTTTACAATGATATAGAATGATGTAGAAGAATAATACATACTAGACCGTAACCCAAACTATGACACAACCACCTAATGATGATCCTAGACCTCCCGACACTGCCTCTTCAACTCTTGGCAGATAGACACTTGTACAATATTTACAATGATACATTTACAATGACTTAGTATAATGATACCTTTACAATGACTATATGTAGTGCTGCCCACTTGAAGAATTCATGTGGTGAACTTCTTGTTTTTGTTCTGCATCTTGATTGCTGCTCTTGTCACGCTACCCTCTTCTGCACCTTGATTTTCTTTGCTGCCCTAGAAAGTCTAGTCCTTTGTACCCTTGACAACACATGATCTAGATTTTTCTTTCCTTTTAGGAGATCGATATTGAATATGGTGTATCTATGATATTTCAGATCCCCAATATGTGATTTTTGGTTCTGTAGTATTCTTCTGAGTCT
The DNA here is from genome assembly GCA_034641835.2 of Pinus albicaulis. Lineage (NCBI taxonomy): Eukaryota > Viridiplantae > Streptophyta > Pinopsida > Pinales > Pinaceae > Pinus > Pinus albicaulis. The sequence goes on along the minus strand of CM076570.1, from coordinate 995,446,816 downwards.
TATTTCCAATGCCATAGGTCTGACCCAATTTGGATTGTTCAAGAGAGAGTTATGCCCAATCTCTCGCAATGACCTAATTATGGACTGTTTCAGTAGAGTTAACTTGTATGGCTTTCCAAGTGTCACTGTTTCTTCATTCGGCTCTGAAATTGATACAGTGAAAACTACAGTCCATGCACTATCTGCCACTTTTTACAAAATTCCAATCTGATACTCAGAGAGAGATTTATGACAATTTTCCCAAGGTCACTTCTTTGAGATGAAGTTCAGGAGCCTGCAAAAACACTGACTTCCACATATCATATCTCTGAAAATATTGGGCACCCTAATTTGAAATTTTTACAGGAGCTTCCTCAGGATTTTGGCTTTGCCTCACAAAAATTTTAGCTTCTGAACCTTCATAGAGAAAAAATTAGAGTGCAAATTCCACGATGTCCTGTTTCAGGTAGCGAAATCCCTACATAAGGAGGATATGAGGATCACAATTTATATAAATGCGTAGGTTGAGAGGGGCTTCAACAAGTGAATGTGGGAGGGATTGTAGGAGCTTAAAAATTATTAATTATTAATTTTCAGTGACCCATGCCACAACTCCATGGGGCTTTATCTCACTAACCGGGGTTACAAACTTCAAACATGAATATCTCTCAAATCGTGAAGAATTACGTGGCATGCCATATATCAACAGAAATATCTTGACATGTAGAAACCATAAAAATAATTCTTGAACTAGAATATAGTAATCTGGTAGGTAAAAATTTCCATGCAATATTGGGGTAGCCCCTGGTGTTGCTTGGGTTGACATCAATGAAAACTGCTGATCAACACTATATAAGGCCAAGTGTATCCCCATCGGGAGCACCGGTACTGTTTGTCAAAAAGAAAGATAGCACATTCAGAGTGTGCATAGATTATCGACGACTGAATAAATTGAAAATCAAGAATATATATCCCCTTCCCAGGATAGATGATTTATTTGACCAAGTTAGAGGAGCCACAGTCTTTTCAAAAATTGATCTAAGGATAGGCTACCATCAACTGAGAATTAAGGATGAAGACATAAGTAAAACTGCATTCAGAACCAAATATGGACACTATGAGTCTGTGGTCCTACCTTTTGGGTTGACTAATGCACCTGCTACTTTTATGTGCTTAATGAACAATTTCTTAAATAAGTACTTGGACAAATTTTTCCTAGTATTTATAGATGACATTCTGATCTATTCTAAGAATGAAGCTGAATATAAAGAACACCTCAGAATTGTTTTACAAACACTCAAATAACATAAATTGTATGCCAAACTGAGTAAATGTGAATTTTCAGAGAAAGGATTAGTAGTGGACCCAGAAAATATACAAGCTATAAGGGATTGGCCTATACCTATTGATGTTTCCTCTATAAGATCTTTCATGGGAATTGCAGGATACTATAGGAGATTTGTAGAGATATTTTCAACCTTGGCATACCCTATTACATCTCTATAGAGAAAAGGAGTTAAGTTTGAGTGGACAGAAAAATGTCAAAATAGCTTTGAATAGTTAAAACTTAAACTTACAACTGCACCTATTTTAAAGATTTCTGATCCAAATCAGGAATTTGTAGTATGTACAGATGCTTGTGGAGAGGGATTAGGAGGAGTGTTACTACAAGAAAACTCAGTTATAGCATATGAGTCAAGGAAACTCAAGAAACATGAACATAATTATAGTGTGTATGACTTCGAGTTAGCTACTGTAATACATGCTTTGAAGATGTGGAGACATTATCTTTTAGGGAAAAATTCTATATTGATGACAAATCACATCAGTTTAAAGTATTTCTTCACACAACCTGATTTAAATGCTAGACAAGCTAGATGGTTGTCCTTCCTTAGTGAGTTTGACATGGATATCAAACATATTAAGGGGAAGTAAAACAAGATTACATATGCATTAAGAAAAAATGCTTGTCAAAGTGTTAATAATGTTGGAAGTAGTGAAAAATTTGATATTGAGGGATTGATACAATAAGTGATGAGACAAGACCCAAACTATGAAAAACTTCAGGAAACTTTTAGAGACAAGAGACGAAGGGGCATACACAAAACCAGAGGGGATTTATTTGTTATAAAGACAGACTATACATCCCCAATGTAGACTCATTAAAGAGAGAAATTCTAGATAAGTATCATAAAAGACCCTATGCATGACATACAGGATATCATAAATTAATTTCAACCTTAAGAAAGAACATGTTCTGGCCGGGTATGAAAACGAATGTGGAAAATTATTTAGCTAAATGTCTGGAATTTCAAAAGGTAAAGGTAGAGCATCAGCATCCCACAGGATTGATGAATCCTTTACCCATTCTAGCACAGTTTCCATGGATTTTATTACTGGGTTACCAAGAAATAAATACCAACATGACTCTATCATGGTAGTAGTTGACACATTGACTAAGGCTGCACACTTTTACCAGTACAATCTATTTTTGGTATAGTTCAGGTAGCTATTGTATTTTTGAAAGAGATTGTAAAATTGCATGGTATTCCTAACATGATCATATCAGGCAGAGATGAAAAGTTTACTGCAGCTTTTTGGAGGAGCCTGTTTGGGGGAATGGGTACCAAATTGAACTTTAGTACTGCATACCATCCCCAAACTGATGTCCAAACTGAAAGAAAAAACTAGATTTTAGAAGACATATTGATAATGTATGTAATGGATAGACCAACAAAGTGGGAGGACTTTCTACATTTGGCAGAGTTTACCTACAACAATAGTTACCAAAATTCAATCAAGATGAGTCCTTTTGAAGCATTGTATGGCAGAAAGTGCCATACACCTCTAAGTTGGAGTCAACTAGAGATAAGTTAATACTTCGACCTAATGCTTTGCAGGAAATGGAAAGAACTGTAAAGAAAATTCAGCAAAATATCAAAACAGCACAAGACAGGCAGAAAATTTATGCAGATAAAAAGGGAATTCATAGAGAATTCAATGTGGGTGATCATGTCTATATAAGGATTAAGCCCAAGAATATTAATTTGTACATGGGTAGCTGTGCAAAACTAGCACAACGCTACAGTGGACCTTTTGAAGTACTGGAAAGAGTGGGACCAATTGCATACAAGTTGGCTTTACTTAGTCACATTAAGGTTCACGATGTTTTCCATGTTTCATTATTAAAAAAGTATGTGCATGATCCTACTCATGTAATTTATTGGAATGTGATACAGGTGGAACTAGAAGGGGAATTCCTCCTAGAGCCACTTTGCATCTTGCCCGGAAAGAAATTGAGCTCTGAAGCAGAACAGTGGCTAAGGTGAAAGTGCAGTGGAGGCACTTTGCACCTGAAGAGGCTACTTGGGAGTGAGAGGAAGATATGAGGGACAAATATCCATCACTGTTTGAAAAGTGAATTTTATATTTTTTCTTTACAACACCGAGGATGATGTTTTTTTTAGAGGGGGAATATGTAATGTCCCCAGTTTTATGATTTTATTTTACATTTGAACAATTCCAAAAGGGTACTATGGACCCCAATGGAAAACAATTGTGTGGATTTATTTTATTATTTTAAGTTAATAAAATAAAATGGAAATTAACTGTGCAAAGACTAAATTATGATTAGAGATCTGAGGATGGATAAGGTTCATAAGACTTTCCCAGTTCTCCAAAAATCCTTGGAGGAAATAAATTAAATATTAAAAATTAGATTGGAGATAAAAATCTAAAAAGCTACCATAGTAAAGAGGAAATTACTGGGAAGAGGTGGAATAAAGATAGAAAGATGAAAAGCTAGCTTTAAAGTACTTTTATGGAAGAAAAAAAAGGAAAGCCTAGGCACAAAGGAAAGCAACATCTTGATTTAACTGGACGCAGTTAAGGGAAACAAGCTGATGGGAAAGCAGGCTTAAATAAGCAGTTTTAGGATAGACAAGAGGTTGTCTATTGCTGGAGAATTTGATCTCTTCTTGGGGGGAGCTGTGGAGAAAGAGCTCAAAGGTTGGGTGGAACCTAGTCTACCTTAAGCGGTATGCACTAGTTAATTTCATTTTACTTAGTAATTAATATTGTTATAATCCTGCTGGTGAAGTAAGATAGAATGTGCAATGAATTTATTTAAATATGGGCATGAGTAGATATTGTGGAAATTAGGATAAGTATAAATCATGTGGGAGGTCTGTACATTGAACATATTTAACTATAATAAATATAGTATGGTTCTGTATTGTTGTACAAGCATTAAGCTGAAAAGTACCAACTCACAGAATGTCTAAACCTTGTTGAAGGTTTAGATATGAGGTTAGGTAACTCTCAGAATATAAATTTTGCATAATCTTTTTATGATAGTATTATGTTGCAAAGTAGTAAATTTTGTTAAGGAACTAGCACAGAAAAGAAATACATATTTATGAAAATTAGTATGTACATAGTATAGTCAAGTAAGTTCCTAGGCTGTACTATAAATGGAAAAAATCATTCATGAATGGAACATGTACTAAGCAGAAGGAAAATAAATGGATATCTCAATGCATGTCCAAGTTAACCATTCAGATGAAATGTAAACAACAATAGATCTGAGAAATAAATTACTAGCAATAGGACTATTATCGAAACAAGTTGTAAAGAGGAACTGAGTAACTATTATAGACTATGAATTAATGTTTATAAGCAAAGTAGTACTTATGAGTTATAAACATAAATCCATTAGAGATGAAATAAGTCCTTTATAAATATTATAGAGTCATGTATATGAAGGATTTACATCCTAATCATTCGGAGTCCATAACCTAAACTGGGTATAATAAAGTTATACAACAAGAGAACTCTGTCTCATATACATAAACTAGAAAATATCTCTGCAGCTATGCTGATATAATATATCAAGAAATCCCAAGGTAGGCACTGGAACAACCTGAAGAGAAGAAAGTCCATTACAATGATTGAAACAGTCACCTGCAAGGAGAGGAAACAAAAACTTTATTGTTATGTAGAGTGGGGAACACTAGTTCAATAACAATAAATAAAATTGAAATTGCTGAATTCCTCAAACTCTGAGCCTTACTATTAGACTGTCAACTTAAAAATGAAATGGGCATAGTTACTGTACGAAGAGAGAGAAAATAGATATGCCTGACAGAAATTGAACGTGGTCTTAAAATAAATAACTACATGGATCCACGACTGAAAACGATGAGGAGGACCCATCATATAAATCCAAATAAATGGAATACGATATTAAACGAATGAGTGAGGTTCCAAAATGAAAACGAGAAACTGAGATTTCTCTGCAGGAGCAAGAGAAATCTAATGTCAGAAAAAATCCAAAAATGATTTATAAATACGAAACACATTTAAATTAAACGAAATCGTGGTTGGAGCTGAATGATAACCAAGCTACCAAAATATAGAGAATAGTAAAACAAAACCACAATTAAACGAGAAAGAACTAAATACAAATTACCTGTACTTCGCATATGGTTGTCGAAGGATGAACTGGGGACGAGATGGAGACTTTTCAGGTATCCACCTGCGTTTTCATAATGTTGTTAGAATATGAATTTTGCAAGAAGTTCCAAGTATAATTTAACGAAATATGGATAATTTTATGTGAATACAGAAATACAAATAACAAGCATAGAAAAGATAGGTGAATTTTGGATTGAACGCGGATATGGGAAGTTTGAGAACGACTTCTGAGTCATATACATTCATAAGGAATTTCCAATTAAAAATGGTGGACAAATGAATCAAGAAAACATTAACTCAAAATATGAGAATGAGAGTCACAAACCCCAGAGGGGAAAGGAATATTTGCAAGTCTACAATATAGCTATACACATTGAACTATGGATGGACAGCTACAGTAAAACGTCCGGAAGGTAAATTGTATAACCAAAAAAAACACAGGGCTGCGTAAATTTCGTAGAAGAAATTACAGATAGATCTTAAGAATTTTAAAACAAATGAGAGTTAGCACAAAAAGTACTTGGAGTTGCCATCAATGCTTACCAGAAATCTCCATAGAGAGAGAACGACATTAACGTCGTGATTCTGGCCAGACCAGCATAGTAAGTTATAACAAAATTGAATTTAAAAAAACGGTGAATTTCAACAGTAAACCAAGGAAACAAAGTGCAACAGAGTTTAGTAATGTGTTCCTCTTACCATGATGAAGGGCGAGGGTAGCTTCTTCTTGTAAAACGAAATATTCTCCTCGAGCTGACGGAGTTGGTCGTATCGAGCCATGACCACACAAAGAGAAACGAAGGAGGTAGAGTCACAATATAGTGGAGGAGAGACAAACCTGAAAAAAAATAATTCAACTGAGATGAGAAATGGAAAATAAGACCGAATCCCAAACAAAATATTTTATGGTACTGCAAAACCCTAACCGTAAGTCAATCTGAACCCTCCACGTGTCGGTGATATGAGGAAGAGCAGGTTTTCCCGCGGATCGAAAGGTTCCATCAATAACCAGAGGTGCCATGTGACATAGTACACCAAGTAAATGTCAAGAGATCCCAATTCAGATTGTGTACAGAAGTCTTGTACAAGTTGATACAACGCAACCACTCGCATTGAATTGGAGTACGAAGATATCACACATTTTGATCTCATCTTAAATGTAAACTACGAATTCACAAATAGGGAGTCCAATAAAGTGTTAACACTGATGTGTTACAAATGCGAAGTCATGACATAGATAGTCCACGTAGAAGTCTACATTGGAAGAATTAATTAAATAAGGGACGTAAAGAGGTTACATAGGGTGGTGTTCAATTGGTAAGTTTGATGGTTAATTATTATGGGTCATATATAACATAAGATGCAATTAAATTTCCCATGAAATCTGTAAACAACAGGGTACTACCATAAAAATAGCTTCCGAGTTATCTGCTAAATTTGGGCGACATGAGAGATAAGGTATGAACAATCAACAAGTGCCAGAAAAAGATTCCAAAGAGAAGAATGCACAAGGACATTATTGGCCAGACTAAAATCAAGATCCTTAGGAATTTTATTAGCCAAAGCATGGTTCAACATCTTACATTGCAGCTAAAGAAGTTTATGATGAGGAAAGAAGGATGGCTACCCTCTATTCGGCTCATCCAAACACTATGATATACACTTCTTGGTCTTATGGATTTGAAGACATGAGCATGCAAGTATTTCTATGATAGGTGGAATAGTTAAGTCTGGTCGAGTAAATTAGCAGCAAATTCTCTTACTTTACTTCAAAATTTCAAAAGTGCAGGGATCAAAAAAGTTATGCCAATGACATTTCTAAGCAACAAGCATCACAGAGGGCGCGGATCACCACTTAATTGTTTCAGGAGTTTGGGAACTAATGAGCTCAACCTTGAATGGATTAACTTATATATCTATATATGTATTTGTGTAACAACCTTTCAAAATAGGTTGGCCTTGTTACCCACCACTTTGTGGGTGATATCCCTAGGAGATATTTTTTCTCCATGATGGAATTCAGTCATAAACATCCTCAAACCACTGTTGTCAAAATCTATAAACAACAGGGTACTACCATAAAAATAGCTTTCGAGTCATCTGCTAGAACTGGGCGACATGAGGGATAAGTTATGAACAATCAACATGCACCAAAAAAAGATTCCAAAGAGAAGAATTCACAAGGACATCCTTGGCCAGTCTAAAATTGATATCCTTAGGACTTTTATTAGCTAAAGCGTGGTTCATCATCTTACATTGCAGCTAAAGAAGTCTATGATTAGGAAAGAAGGATGGCTAACCTCTATTCGACTCATCCAAACACTATGATATACATTTCTTGGTCTTATGTATTTGAAGAGATGACCATGCAAGTATTTCCATGATAGGTGGAATATTTCAGTCTGGTGGAGTAAATTAGTAGCAAATTCTCTTAATTTACTTCAAAATTTCAAAAGTACAGGGATCAAAATAGTTATGCTAATGACATTTCTAAGCAGCAAGCATCATAGAGGGCACATATCACCACTTAATTGTTTCAAGAGTTTGGAAACTAATGTGCTCAACCTTGAATGGATTAAAATATATATCTATATATGTATTTGTGTAACAACCTTTCAAGATAGGTTGACCTTGTTACCCATGAATTTTTGTGTGATACCACTAGGAGAAATGTTTTCTCCATGATGGATTTCAACCGGCAGCCAACAACCCCTTGCAGCCTTTTACTAGATCGTTGTGCCATTTCTTTGCCACCTGAGACAGCCCTGCGGTCCCTCACACATCTGTATTGATCGTATGTTTGAAGGTGGGCCCCCGAATCTAAAGGTATGTCTTCTCATTTGGTAATTGAGTATTGGGTTTATTTACCACGGATACTTGTGGGTGTGGATTGATGGGGCGATTTGGCGGAAAGAGTGGGCTTAGTTTGTGTTTGTGTCCCCTTGATATCTTTTGGATGTTACCCTTGGAACTTAGTCCCATGGGATCCCCTTTATTGACCATTTTGTTCTAGGGTGGTACTACTTGGGAAAACTTGACTTTGGGTGTGTGGTCTCGATCCCTTATCTGCATATATTACTCCCTTTCCACTCACTATATCCCCATTCACCATTTCCCCCACCTGGGTCCACATTTTTGTTCTGGGTCCACATAGGGTTAGCCTCCCTATCCCCTTGCCCCTACCTTGGGTCAGGCCTGGAATGATGCCCAGGAGGTTGATGCAGCTAAAAGAAAAGGAAAAAGCATAATTTTCCACATTTAACAACAAATTGTACCACAAAATGCAAAAGATGCCCGAGAGAAAAATAATTAGCACGTGGGAAAAATCCAATACATGAACTGTACCCTGACCCATGGTCATCACCCTGGTTCCATATGCACTAGATGAGCCTCCTTTATCATTCAGGAACCCATGATTGTCCCAACCCTTGGAGGGAAATGAACCGCCCTACCTAAAAGAGAGTAATCACTACTATCTTTCACATCATGCTCTTTTCTTTTGAGCCCTGAGCAATTAATTAAAGAAAATTCCTAAAAGGAAAAAGGCATATAAAGAAGGGTGGAAAAATCAAATTCGAGGCACTTCATGTACCACGATTTCTCCCTCCTACAGATTTCATACCCTGGTGTGGGCTTCCCCTTATCTAGCTACCCCTATGCCCCAATATGTGGCCTAGGATTTCCCCTCTCATTCCCTACTCCATTCCACTTATTTATCACTTTTCCATCCCCATTAGATGGATGTACCTTGGACATACTAGCCCCTTTAAGGGCTGAAACCACCTAATAAGGTACTTGGATAACCCCCTTTGGAGCTTGGAGACACTAGCACATGCCAAATCCCACTACAGAAGGGCATGCCATAATGAAGTGCCCACTATGTTATCCATGGTTTGTAAACTCTTTACACAATTATTCTAATGATTGGTTGTACTAGAAGCCTAGGGGACACATTGGATCTTATGTAAGATTACAGGTGGTTTCCATTTGGGTTTTGTCTCCCTATACGAGATCCTAACAATTAGAGGGATACATTGGCACAGATAGGGTGTGCATATAGAGCCATTGGCCTCCACAACAGTAGACAACACCCCACGAATCTTCATCAATGCTAAGAGACTACTAGCAATCCACTTTTGGGATGATGATGATATGCTTGGTACATTATGCCGAGCAGGCCCATAGGAGCCCCACACTCTTGGCAGGTGTCCCAATACTTGTACAATGTCATGACAACATTCATTCCACCACTTTGACCCTTGCAGAGGATCTATAGGCATTTCCGATTCATATGGATACCCATGGGATCATTTATGTGCCCTTAGACCCACTGGGAGCACCATAGGTCTACTACTTGGAGAAAAAGGGGCCACCCACTTTGTCCATCATATTCCGAGGAATTTATTCCTCAATATGGAACTTCATGACATTATTAGGCCTTTGGAGGGCCCCACGACATGTACTTATTATTATTTCCCCCCCTATGAGGCTTATTTTTTCCACTTGTGAGTTACTTTGCCGGGCTTGTCACCAATGGGGGTTTATTTGCATATTATTTTATCATTAGGGGCTAATGTAGGCCCATAGGCTAATTATAACTAATTAGGATGGTATATATTGAGGTTAGATGCATTGATTTGTATCATCACTTGACTTGGGATCTCTCTAATCATAGAGAACTTCACTTTTTTTTCCCTTTGAGGATATTTTTGGAGATGGGTAAATTTTGATGCATGGATTTTGGGTTATTTTTCTTGTCTTGGAGCTTTGTCTTGCAAACTAAATGTTGGTTGGATATATTGTATAATGTTTTAAGTACATTTTAACGTTATTATTCTTGTTGTTGCATACTGCTAAAATTAGGGCTAGTTGCTGAATGATTGAAATGTGGAATTAAGCATGTTTTAGCTAATTTAATGTATGGGCCAATGTTATATGAGTGAAATTTCCTAGAGATTATTTGTCTCGATAAGATTGCATCATTTTCTTTGAAGTATAATGATTGAAGGTCATTTTTCTTTTCTTTCTCTCAACGTTGGATGAAGCTAACTTTCTGGGCCTCCTTAATTAAGAAACCAAGTTCTTACTCATCATCATACTTGACTCCATATGCCCTAGTGGATTAGGCACTGATCCCTAAAAGGGGTGGTCATTTCCTTCACTTTTTCCACCTTTTTCCACTTTTTCCTAGGTCTAGCCCTCAAAGGTCACCCAGGGCATCAATTTCCATGAAATTGGCCGATGAAAAAACTTCGATCTCCTACAGGCTATTGTGTTGGTGGGTCCCCTCCCTCTCCTCCAAATTTGAGGCAATGCTAATGGTGGAATCTCCTGGAATCTCAAGCCCTAGATCTAGGATCAAATTTTTCCTAGGCATCCCCAAGGCTAGACCTCAACAGGGTCAATTCGTCCCTTTGAAGTAAATGTTCTTGTTTGGTCTTTTCCCTTCACCTTGTCCAGGATAGGAACATAATTGGTTGCTACATTCCATCCATGAACCTGGGCTGGGTCCACTTGGCCCTATGTGGTCCCACTTCTCAATAAAGATTATTTGTCAAGGACCATCTGGGAATCCAAGTTTCCCAAGGAATATAGGGTCTGAGAACCTCATATATAAGCCTAGTCCTTCTACCTCAACCCTCCAATCTTCATCCATAACCCCTAGAGGAGCAAGCCCCTTGCTTAAAGAGCAAGCAAGTTCCATTCTTCACTCCATCTTAGGGAAAGGGTTTCCATGGTCACTTTCTAGCTATCCATTGACATATACTTTACAAGTGATTCCTACACTATCGGGACTCCTCTAATAGGTGAAATTCCGTAAAGCACAGGGAGAGTGGTAATAGTTCTGAACTACCTACAAATATGAATTGGAGCTGACTTTTCAAGTGTCATTTATTTGGTAAATTTGACTAAGCCCAACCCCTGTTTGAGCTTCAATAAATGGTTCATCAAATTCACAATGACGATTTCCTAGCTATGAGGTCCCATGCTACCATTATATGTCTAATGTGTTCACATCATAAGGTATTTTGCAACCCTTGCTGTGTGAACACTCGTGCTCCCTCATTTTTCATTATTGTACACGTGGCGTAAATGATTTTAAAAGATATTTTTTGGATTATTTAATTGTTGAAGAGGGATTTTTGCTTCTTCATAAGCTATAATAGGGGATTTTAGCTTGGAAAATTAATATTTTATTATAAGGAAAGTTGAGTAGCTCCTCTATAAATAGAGGTGCACTTCTTCACATTTTGGTATGAAGGATATTTTTTTGGGGGGGGGGGGGAATCCCTTAGGAGGTCTGACATTTCTGTGATTTCTGTCTTATAATTTGGCTATGGATGTATAAGTTGAGTTACATTTCTTAGCTAGAATTGTGAAGTGATGTGATCTCTTCTCATATGCTTATGATGGATATTGGATGAAGCATTGTGAAGTAAACCCGATAGACGATACATGTAAAGTTGTATAATGTTATAGGATCTTGATAGTGACAGGAGGATGTAGTCCCACCACTTAAATCTTTATTATTGAAGGGAACATCACTACAATTGAAAGGAGGTTGCGAAAGTGTTATATCTTTCAAAAGACTCCTATTATTTAAAAACTAAGAAAGAGGTAGTGAAAGGTTGTGGCATGGGGATCACTTGAAAAAATGAAAACACTATAAGGAAATGATGAAGGAACTAGGAAAAGAAAAAAGGGAGAGTAACGTGGGCAAGAGATATCCCACAAAGATAGAGAAAAGGTGCATCTTCCTAAGGAAAAGTAAATCCAACCCATAGATAATACATTTTATGCATGATAAACCACCAAAAAAAATTAATTAGCGTAGTCTCTATACAGGGCCTTAATAGAGCAACAAAAAATGTAACAAACAATTCAATAACCAAACTAATTCTCACATCTCAAAGGAGATGGATGACTTTGAAAGCTATCTTGAGCCACAAAAGGTCCAAGGTTAAGCTTGGAAAGATGCAAAGATAGGTCAAGAACAAAGAGTTTGATAATCTTGGTTGTTTGGGATCATGCTCATTTAAGTGGATCTCACTTCATGCTTTGCATTGTTTTGCATATTCTATTGCAAAATAAAAGGAAATGGTCCATTTATCCAATTATTTTCTTAGCACATTTTTTTGTGTAAGAAGTTAATTGATCTTGCAAATGATCATTCCAATTATCCATATCCCCATTTCTAGATCAACTTTCTCAAGTCATTAGGCACCATCTAGATTGCAAATCAAACATCTATTTATGTAATGTATTTGTATTATGTCATTTTTAATTTTTTTTACCTCTATGCAACCACAATATTTTACTCTAGCGAATGTCCATTTCTAGTCATGACATTTACTTTTAATATAATCTTATTGTCTTAGTATATGACTATTTGTAGTCATGGCATTTTAAAAATTGACTAGAATTACTAAACTAAAACCAATAGCTAAAGTTAATAGCATTTTAGTAACTATGATGTTAGACTATCATTTCAGCATGGCTATATTATTTATGAAGATGAAACCCATGAAAAAAGATTTCATTATTAAATTTTATCAATGCACCACTTGAAGTTTTGACTTGTTAAATTTAAATTAACTTTAGTAACCAAAATTTTATTAATTATATATTATACATGACTTGGTAACATCTTGAGAATAATATATGGTATGTCTCATGATAATCTAATTTTACAAACTTAAACTCAAACTCTAATTCAATCATAACTTAAAAGCTATGGAATACATTAATGTGTTATCTTTTAATTATTTATAAATTCTAATATTAATTGTTCTAGCAATTAAGACTAAAAAAAATTATGTGTTTTTAAGATTTTAAATTTAATTCCATTCATTTCAAATTCATTAAATTTTTTTTTATAAAAATTATAAAAAAATTGTAACCACAAATCTTTTACCTTAGAGGATGTCCATTTTTAGTCATGACATTTACTTTTAATATATTCTTATTGTATATAATCTTACTGTCATAGTATATATGGCTATATTATTTATGAAGATAAAACCTGTAAAAAATATATATCATTATTAAATTTGATCAATACAGCACTTGATATTTTGACTTGTTAAATTTAAATTAACTTTAATGACCAAAATTTTATTAATTATATCATATACAAGACTCAGTAACATTTTGAAAATAATATATAATATGCTTCATAATAATTTAATTTCACAAACCTAAATATAAATGCCAATTCAATTCAAACTTAAAAATAATGAAATGCACCAATGCATTATCTTTTAATTATTTATAAACTATAATACTAATTATTCTATTAATAAAAATAATTAATTCAATTGATTTCAAATTCATTAAAAGAAAAACTATAAAACTAATGCAAATACTGAACATCCACTTTAATATTTAGCTGAAAAAAACTAAAACAATATAAATAAACTACAAACTATAATCTATAGACTACCAACTATAATCTATAGACGGACTGGCACTCCAGGCCAACGCTCGTTCGGCGAAAACACTGGAAGCTGTGAAGATGGAGACTGATCCACGCTATACAGTCATTTATAGGGTGGGAAGCTGAAGAGAGGGAGGGAAGACTGATCTACGAACTATTTTCGGAGTGGGCTGCATGCTGAAAAGAAGCTGCTGAAGTCACCTGCGCAACTCCACCCGAAAGGATTCCTGGCACCTGATTCTTTTTCCTATCTGGGAAGATTGCAGAGATATAATTTGGGTCTTATATTTACCTGGAAAATTACAGGATATCTTTAATCTCTATATTAAAATCTAATCAATTATAAATTTAAATAAAATTTTATCAAATCTCTTTTTACTAACCAAAAAAAGGTTTGGTAGATTTTGATGCTGGTTAATTATTATTAATCATAATTATACTATATAAGTTGAATTAAAAATCAAATCAATTTTAATATAAGTTTCAACTAATCAAATATATAAAATGTTGAAATTTAAATATATATAAAAATAGCATAATCAATAAATAATTGATAATAAGTAATTATTTATTTTATTATATCTGGAAACTTGAATGGTTATTAAAAAATAATTAATATTAGATATATTTAATATTTATTTTATTATATTTGAAAACTTAAATTATTATTAAAAAATAATTAATATTAAGCATATTTAATAATAACAATATTTCCACAATATTTATCTGGATAAAATTGTGTGGAAGATTTTAATTTTTTTTCTAGAAAACATTCTCTATGGATACTCCACCTCTAGGCTTTGAAACACACAAGTGCTCCGAAACATTTAATAGAGAAGATTGTCATTTAGCTATTAGAAATAATATTAAATTAAGAAAGTAATCTTAAAAAAAAGAGAGTCATAAATAACAAAATAACAAAAGACATGAAAACAAAAAGAAAAGAAATTAAAAGTATTTAAAAAAAATAGAAAATTAAAAGACCAAAAAATTAGACTAGAACTCATTAAAGGAGGAGACAAATTTAATTAATTTTATTTGGACATACAAACAAATAATTAGAAAGGGAAATGAATGAAAAAAATAAATTCCATTACTAAGATATTAAAATCCTCATACAAATTTATCCAAAAACTTCTCTCATAAGTATTTAATATTAATAACTAAAATTTTCCTAACCCATTAGAATTGTGTTAATAGTGATAATATTTTGATATTTGATCATCAAAATAACAATGGTTATTTTATATAAATTCCTAAGAGATTAATAAGGTGTTATTTTGATTTTTTGGGATAAAATTTGGTGATTCAATTTTAGGTAAGATTATAATGTCTTGTTATTTAATTATATTTTAAAATACATAAATAAATCTAAAACTTTAAAAAAAATTGGAGCATTAAATTTGTGTACAAGCTGCAATTGAAAACTATCTTTTTTTTTTTTTTTTCAATTTATAATTAAATATCAAATCAAATCAATTTGAAAAAATAAAAATAAAAAATCACCATTAAACAACATAATAAGATTGATATCACTAACATCATATAAATGGTTTGTCATTAATACAACTCACACCTTCATTAATATCCATTAATATCTATGAGTATGGATTGTCTATTCTATTAGCTATGTCTTAATTTCATCTTGAAATTAAGACATAGTAAGCTTCAAGATATATTATATTTCATAACAAATATAATTTTACAAATGTAATCTTACTAAATTTCAATTCAACCATAATTTAAAAGTTATACAATACTTCAATATATTATTTATTTATTTATTTATAGATCTACTGTTAATTATTTTATAAATTTCAAATATATATATATATATATATATATATATATATATATATATATAATTTAATTAATTTCATGTGAAAAAAAAACACAAAACACAATTATAGAAGAAAACACACTCTATTTTAATATTAATATTTCATTTATGTTTTAGCACTTGTCCCTCAATTTAATATTTAGATAGATATCTATATGTTAAAAACTATAAAATATGCTTTATATTTATAAAAAAAATAATTACAAATTA
Organism: Pinus albicaulis; assembly: GCA_034641835.2. Classification (NCBI taxonomy): domain Eukaryota; kingdom Viridiplantae; phylum Streptophyta; class Pinopsida; order Pinales; family Pinaceae; genus Pinus; species Pinus albicaulis. Next base: position 995,430,875 of record CM076570.1, on the reverse strand, counting down.
TCTTTCAATAACATTTTAAATTTTAAATTAAATTAAATTTATAATAAAATTTAATTAAATTATATATAAAAAATATAATTAAAAAAAAAAAATTTATTTTATTTTAAAAATAAAACACTTATTATCACTTTAATTTGCACATATCTACATACCAAAAACCAAATATAATCTATATCTATTTTAAAAAAAATTACAAATTAATTATTTTTAAATGTAATTAATTTTAAAACAAAATCTAATTAAATTATATTAAAAATAAATATAATTAAAAAAATATTTATTATTTAATTTTACTATCTCAAAAGTTATATATATATATATATATATATATATATATATATATATATATATATATATATAATTTGTTAAAAAGAATATATTTAATTTCATTAAATTTATTAAAAAATAAATATATTTAATTAATTATCATTTTAGTATTAACAACTCAACCTTTCGTAACCCGTCGACCGCCTAACCAGCAACGACAAACAAACGGTTCGTAAGTAAAAAATTGAGCACATAAAAAAAACAGATATCGCTACCATAACATGAATGGTCTGACATTGATATAGCTGGCACCTCCATTACCTACTGACATTGATATAGCTCGCACCTCCATTACCTACTCATTAATGTCTATGGGTATGCACTACCTGCACAGATAGCTACACTAACATTTTCACTCTAATTTTCCAGTTATCCTAACAAAGATGGAGACATAACATAAAAACATTTTTACTCTAATTTTCCAGTTATACTGACCAAGATGGAAACATAATAAGATGGTAGTTTTATGGTAGTTTTTTTTTGAATTTTGTAAAAGAAAATTTAAAAAATTATATAGTTGGAGTGTTTGAATTTATTTAATAGGAGAAATAAATATAATGCTAAAAATTTCTAAATACCCAAAATCCTGACCCAAAATCTTAAAATTTGCCAAAAATAAAAATTTCTACTAAATTTTTCATAATCATATCAAAAATTCTAAGTTATTTTATGGGTTTTTAAGCCTAATATTTTGCTCTTTCACAAATAGAGAAGAAACAGGAAAAAAAGCTGAGATGAAACTGATGCAATGGACCAAACAGAGAAGAACAAGAAGCCCAGCCAATGCTAATACAGGAGAAGCTGGGATGAAACTCATACTATGTTGGTAGTCCGGAAATGTATATATAACCACCACTTCAAACGGTCACAAACCTACTCCGAGCAGATCACGTTCATCTTAATCTGCTTTTTATCCTTCTTCCCCAAAAATCCACCGTCATTGCTTTTGTTATGCGAAGGTTTCTCCAAACAAATTGTTATCTGCTTTTTATCCTTCTTCCACAAAAATCCACCGTCGTTGCTTTTGTTGATGAGAAGGTTTTGTTTCTCCAAATGGCCCTTTTTGTGTTTCAAACCATATCAGGGCCTATTTTAAGATTCCAAAATTGTGTTAGTGAATTGTATATTAGGAAAATGGACTTTCAATTTCCATAATACTGAATTTATTACATTTTTAATAATTTTTTTACATTGCTCTTAACAAAAAGTAGTTCGATATTTATATTATATATAATTATACACATTTTTACTATTATCTATTGCGAATCTATATCTATAGAGTTCAACGTATTTATCATAAGCAAGTTTATTCTTATACGAATTATATAAATATGCATTTATTACAAATTCAATAATAGCAAAGGAAATCCAAAACACTGTGATATTAAATCAATTCAAAATACTGAGATATGAAATCCATGGATCATGGTTGAGATATAGTATGTTCACATTAAATCAATGGATTATGGTTGAGATATAGTCATCACATTTTTAATATGTGAATATTAAATCAATGAATCATGGTTGAGATATAGTCATCACATTTTGTATGTTTATATTAAATCAATGGAATATGGTTGAGATATAGTTATTACATTTTTGTATGCTATAATTTCGTTGTATTTATTAATATCTATATTTTTGATTTATTATTAGAGAATATAAAAGAATAATAAAAAATTTTATTTTGAGATGAAGGATTAAACTTTATATTATTTATATCAGTTTTATATGTTCACGTTATTTTTAATATTAAAATAATATAAATTTATTAATATTCTTTTAATGATAAAATGTTATTTTTATTATTATAATGTGATATATTATATATTAATTTTGATTTTATTATAAAATGTAGTTTTTATTTAATAAATTTATTTTTTTAAGTTGAAATTGGTTGATTTTTATTATAAAAATTCACAGTGAAAAATATATACATATATTATATATAGATTTTGGTTTTTATTATAAAATGAATTTATTATTTAATAAATTTATTTTTTAGTTTAAATTGGTAGATTTTTATTTTTTTTAAATCACAATAAAAGTATATATAAATTACACAATAAAAATAAAAGACTTTACCACAATACAATCAAATTATAGAAGCTCTTGAAATATGCTAAGTCTAATTAATAATATAAGTATAATGTTTACCAAGTGAGTTTAGTATTTTAAATACTTTGAAGTACATAATTAAAAATGAAAATCACAAAATAGAAGAGCTTCATTTTGAGTGATTTGCCTATCCTTCCAAGCTTTTGTTCACAATACGATGTTTGAGTAGATTGTTCACTATAACTATTCAACTTGCATTTGGACAGACATTTCAGTTGATTTTGCCAAGTGTCATGACTTAATATTAGGGGGTGATTTCTAATGTGACCTCATGGTTAATGACTAAGGTCCCAATTGTTTTGGATTTGGCTTGGGATGCCATTCTATCTGCTTCAATATTGTTGCTTCTCAAAACATGAAAAAAACTTTGATCATATGCTTAATGATTATTAATGCATCTTTGTTCATTGTCAAATTTTGTATGTTATGAGCTTCAATGACTTTCTAAACCTAATATAGTCCATAGATTTTTACCAAGTTTTTGAATAAAAACCCTACACTCAACAATATGTGAATATAAAATTTCCTCTACATTATCTTTACATGAGTTTAATCTTACATGAGTTTTATAAATATACATTAATTAAAAATTCAATAATAGCAAAGGAAATTCAAAAGAGTGTGACATTAAATAGATAGATCATGATTGAGATATAGTCATCACATTTTTATATGTTCTAATTTCTTTGTGATTATTAGCCTATATGTTTTTCCTACGTTTAATTAGAATTCATACCGCTAATTAGAGAATATGTAATTAGAATTCCTACGTGTAATTGCAAAATATGTAATTAGAGCTCCTATGTGTAATTAGAGAATATGGAAGACTTTATTTTGAGATATCTAACTTATTAAGCTTTATATTATTTATCTATAAGTTTTATCTACACCTTATTTTTAATATTAAAAAATATAAATTTATTAATATTTTTGTTATTTTTCTTTTATAATGTCATATATTATATATTGATTTTGATGTTGATAATAAAATGTATTTTTTATTTAATAAATTTAGTTTTAAGTTGGAAATGATTTTTGTTATAAAAAAATCGCAATGAAAAGTATATATATATTATTAGAAAATGAAATTTTTATTTAATAAATTTATTTTTTAGTTGAAATTGGTGGATTTTATTATAAAAAAGTTGCAAGTATATACAAATTATACAATAAAAATAAGAGACTTTTCCACAATACATTCAACATATAGAAGCTCCTGAAATATGCTAATTCAAATTCACGATTTAAGTATAATGATTACAAAGTGAGCCTAGTATTTTAAATACTTTGAAGTACATAATAAAAAATGAAAATCACTAAAAAGAAGAGCTTCATCTTGAGTGATTTGACTCTCCTTCCAAGCCTTTGTTCACATGTTTAGCTAGATTGTTCACTCTGACTTTTTCAACTTGCTTTTGGACAAACATTTCAATTGATTTTACCCAACTGTCATGACTTAATATTAGGGGGTGATATCTAATGTGACCTCATGCTTAATGACTAAGGTCCCAATTTTTCTCGATGCAGCTTGGGATGCCATTCTACTTGCTTCAACATTATTGCTTCTCAAAACATGAAAATAACTTAGTTGAAAAAAAGAGGAAGAAAGGTGTCTAACCCAGTTTAATGCTAAAGCAAACCTGACCTGAAAATTAATTGGTTCTCCTGATCATATGCTTAATTATTATTAATGCATCCTTTTCCACTGTCAAGTTTTATATGTCATGAGCTTCAATGAATTTCACACCCTAATATAGTCCATATATTTCTACCAAGTTTTTGAATGAAAACCCTAGACTCCAACAATATGTGAATATAGAGTTTCATCTACATTATAAATAACCCCCCCTACTCACCTCCCCTACACTTATTTCCCTTGGATTATGTCTTGAAGCTCCTTCAAAGAAAAGAAGATAAGTAGTCTAGTTAGCTCTCTAGGCTAGGAATTATTGATTAATGAAAAACTACCAACTTCATATCAAGGAGATTGATCTCCCCTTGAATCTAGTAGAATGAGTGTGAAGATTAAATTATGCCAATCAAGTCTCTTTATCAAGTTCTAGCAATTATGGAGAGGAGAGTTGGAAGCATTTAGAGGTAGTGTATTATATTAATAGTGAAATAACTCTATCTTCTATTAATTTAGGCTTGGAAGTCTACTCTTGTTGGAGGATAACCCAATTTATTTCCAACTAGACTTTCTGATAGATATATTTTAGGAGAGTAATCCACAACTGCTTCAACAATGATTTTTTGTTAAGGATTCCCTACTACTTGAATCCTCATTTCTTAGATAAATACCTCTAAGAAATTGAACTACAAAATTGATGATTAATTTCTTTCAATGCATGCTACTAGACTTGCGATGTGAAGTAACCACCTATTGACGGGCTGGAATGTACTGCCAATAGCTAAGGGCTCTCCCCGGTGTGAAGTCCCAATTATACCTCACACCATTTGGGTTAGGAGACCCATCCAATATGTAGACTCGGTTTCCATCATGTTGGTTTCACTCCTGACTATCAAATGTGGAGATGTGAGAGCAAGAGAAAGAAAGAAATGCTTGCACAATGGGTTGAGGTCAACCAACGATTTATTACTTCCAGAACAATGTACAAGAATGCAACAAATAGATAGTAAGAAGAATTATGCCACAAGGAGAGTTAGTAAGATAAAACCATATCACGCATACATGAATATGAACATGCTAGAGGTAGTTTGCAAATCAATTCACAATAAGTTACCAACATGGCGTGGAATAAGAGAACACATATTCAAAGTGGAAATGAAATTCATAAGCTAACAATAAGTTCATTAACATCTTCTCACATGAAAGCCCACATAAAAACGTGATGGAAATACAAGAAAGATAATACAACCATCATAAAGATGCACGAGAATCCATGACAAAAGTGAAGAAATTCTTATTAATGTTGTTGCAAATACAAGTACAAGTAATCCGAACCATCAAAGCCCAACAATGGGACATGGGCTGCTCACACCATCATCCAAAGAAAAATGCTATCCTCACCACAACTCACCCTTATAGCTTCCAAGAGTTAAATGCCTTTAGTCCTTCAAGCATAGATCAGTTGTCTAATGCTAGTCCTAGCTCATGTGCTCAAACTCCTCTCAAATGAGGCATGATGGTCTATTTATATAGATGAGGTGATTGCTCACCTACCATGAACCTTCATATACCATCATGATTGTTGAACTTCCTTACCTCTCTCTCATGTCTAATGACTAATACATGCCCAATTTATCTTTTTATAGTTGTTAGAAGCATGATAAGAAATATTTCCATATTGATAAATGAGAAGTTGTGAGAATAAAGAGTTATTCAGAACCCTAGAGCGCTTTCTACCAACGTTGTTGCATAGTCATGGAGACTTGTATGGGCTGCCAAATGAGGATTGTGTAATTTTATCCTTGACTTGTTTTTGCCTTAATTATTGATATCGATTGCATTTTTATCTTCATCATTCATCTTAATCAACATGATAAGGATCTATACACTCTGAATGTTCCATGCCAATTGTAACACCCTCCTCCCAGATTTACCCAAGCTCATCGGTCTACCGGGGTAAACATGTGACAAATAGTTACTTTGATATTATTCAATACCCTAGATCACCTTGACGAAGTGGAATCGACAACCAAAACTTTAATGACATTCCTCGGGAGCTATAGGGCCCCCAAGAGCAAAACTACCCTTCCAAGTACCCAAACCCTGAGTTAAAATTCTTTTTCACTGACCTTAATTCCCAATCGCATGCACAAGCCTGCACCCATGCGATTGTAGGCCTCCAGTGGCATGTACAAGCCTACAAGGGAGATACTACAATCTTTTTCAGGCATTTTTTTGCTCGATACGTTGAGATCTGAGCCACTTTTTCAGTGTTAATCTTCATAGCACTGCTCAAAACTTGATGAACCTTTCCAAAACAACAAATGACACATATACAAAGCCTTCCATACAAAACGTAGACAATAACTTGAACTAGCAATACCTAATCATGACAAACATTTCGTCAAACATATGGTGAACATGAAATCTACACATCATGAATGAATAATTACCCATAGGGGTCTGATACTTATTTAAGAATCATCAAGAAGGTTTATTTCCATCTCATAATAGCTGAAAAAAAATCTATTAACTCATGCATTCATCAACCATTCATATATTGATCAAACATTTCAAGAGCCATAAATAATACACATCATATAACCATCATATAATTAGCTAATAAACATCATATAAGCCAACAATAACCAACATATAACCATGGAGAATCAACCATAATATCACCATCATAATGAATATATATGCTCATAGATCATAATAGAAAATATCTCTTATTAACATATGAAAATTCCAACCAAGTCGGGGACTTCCACATACCACTGGACCATATATTGAGCTGAACCAAATATTTTTTTCAGCCAATCACCCATGTGCCATATTCCAAGCGTGAATGTGGGATATCATGGAATAACCAGAACAAAACCAAACTAGGGATTCCAAAGTCCAAACAACCTCAACCCTCAACTAGTGATTCCAACTCACGGTCATACATCACTAACCATCACCGAATCAGTCTATACCCAAGTTGTCCAGGGCTCTAGAATGTTTGTTCCAACCCAACTACAGGACTAGTAACTCAACCCATAGTTGTCGCAAGGCTCCAGAACATTTATCCAACCAATGCTCCGGGACTAGTAACTCAACCCACCAAGGGCTCGAGGGGTTTGTCCAACCAAGGCTTCCAAGCCTAGTAACTAAACCCAAGTTGTTCCAAGGCTTCTAGAGCATTTTTACAGCCAAGGCTCTAGGCATTAATAACTCAAATCACAACCATGAGGAACATGAGAACCAATCAGAAAAAGAAGAAGGGAAAACCCATAACACCATGGCTATCTAGGAAATGGAAAGGTTAGGAAAATCCACTATCAATCCAATAATCCTCCATGTGATCTAGGAGGATCGTACAAGTCCAAGTATAAGTGGCTTAACTACAAAGGCTGAAAAATAAAAGTGGCAGGAATGTGACAAACTCAGTGCGAGGTTGAAGATCTTGTCTTTCTGATTCCAATGGTGCATACAACACTCAATTTCGAGTGAGTGTGGAGAAGTTAGGAGGAGTAAAAGTTATGGGTTGACTTGATGAGGTGGTAGTCTTAAGGAGGCAACATTTTTTCCAAAGTTCGGTGGCTGAATTCTAGCTAGCTCTGGCGAGAATCCGTGTGAAATTGTTGGACCATTAAATTGACTCGTTCGGTCAATTTCGAGAAATTTTAAAAAGGGCAGGTTGGTTAAAAAAATAAAAATATATATATAATTTTGGAGGGCGGGTAATTTCCCCAGCCCCCCTCCAACCATATAACAAAATCAAAATTAAATATGGGTTGGCGGCCATGACCCCGTCAAACCCACTGCCGTTGTTATAACAAAATACATATTAATATGGGTGGGTGGGGGTTGTCAACCCCACCACACATTATGTGATATAATGTATATGCATACGTTACAAGCGTCGACGAAAAGGATGGTGGGCGGGCTGCCCGATGCAGGCCATACCTGCCATATTTAAAAATGAATATTTATATGTGATAAATGATGCCTAATGCAGGAGGGGGAGGGGTTTGACCACCCGACTTCCTCCCTTTCATGCGGAACTCTAACTATTGGGCCGAACAACTCCCTTGGGGAGTCCGCCCAACCAAACCAATATAAACCGCCATTTCACAAGTACGCCCGACAGACCTAGAGTGGCACACTTACCAAGATAGAGTGGAACCTTGAGCGCCTTACATGAGGGGGACAGAACCATGAACTAAGCTCATTCCAGAGGGCCCATATTTGTCCGACGTCAAAATCAGACAATTTTTATATGGATTCTGCACCTCTCGGCGACACGAATCCAACGGTGTTATCCGTTTCTTCATCAGAGGTCTCCAATTTTTGGGCACTTTCAGCTATGGAGGTATAAGGGTGTAATTTTTCATTGATGCTTGTACTTTCATTTTATTTTCCACCTAATGAAAGGGGGCCTCCCCATTGATTGAGCAGGGCCTGGAGATGTAGTCCCTCCTGGACGAACTCTGATATCAATTTCTTGTCTTCTTTGCATGATTTTATGTGCTTCTATCTTCTTATGTTCATGCCTTTTAAGTTTCATGGTTAAGATGCAATTTTACATGTAATTATTTAATCCATCTCAAAGAAAAATATTTTGGATCAAGTGGTATCAGAGCAGGTCTTTGTAGATGTGAAGTGCATGTTTGTATGCTAGCCAGAAACAGGCTACGAAGAGGCGAAGGGAAACTAAAGTATTTTGATCCCAAAGCGGGACATGCACCTCAAAGAAGAAACATGGATGACGATGCTAGAAATGAGGAGCTAAATTTCTGAAAAAGATTCTACACATTGGAAGATCGAGTCGAGAAGTTGTTCTCAAGGCTTGAGAAACTAGAAAGTGCAGGGGGAAATTCTATAGAAGTATAAGGTTTAGCGCATGGAGACGATGGAGGGGATCCACTGCCTTCTCCTTCTGTGAGTGGAAGTTTCTCTTCTTCTTCTCACCATCATCATAGGAATTCAAGAAATGCATCTAAGAAACCTTTCTTTAAATTAGATGTCAAATTTGATCTTCCCATGTATCATGGCGAAAGTAATGCATAAAATATTAACAACTAGATTAGGCAGATTCAAGTCTACTGTAGGATTCAAAAGATCGAGGAAGATGGCGAAAAGATCCAGTTGGCTTCTTGTCAGCTGAACAACACCACTCTTGTCTGATGGGAGAGCAAATTGCAAGGTAGCCAAAATGTGGGTAAGCTTCTCTCCTCATGGTAAAATTTTGTTTCTACATTGAGAAACCAATTTTAACCTTTAGGATATAATCAAAAGGAATTAATGGAATGGAAAAACCTAAGGCAAAGTAGAGGTCAAAATGTACAAGAGTTCACTGAAACATTTAGAAAAAAAGCATTGAATTTGGGCATTCCATTAGATTCACCAGAGATTGTAACCAAGTATATTGGTTCTCTGCATAATTACATAAGACATTCATTATTATTGTTTGAGCCTCCTAACATCGATGAGGCCAGTGTGAATGCCACGCATCTAGAAATCCAAGGAATGCATGAACAAAATTACCACCCAAAAAGAACTGCAGCAGCCAAGAGAAGGGGCGCAAATCCCTCTTGCACACATTTTGAGAAAGAGAGACATGACGAGGAAATTTATTGGAAGTTGCACCCTGAGTTGAGACCTAAGAGGAATGAAAAAATGGGGAAGCAGAAGACCTCTACCACCGTGTAGAAAAACCAATATTTTGAGTCAGAGGAAGATGAGAAGGTCACAGCTGCAGGATTTGCACGAGCTAGAAAAATTGACCTAAGGTTTGATTTCGGCGATGAAATGAAGCTTGCAACCTTTGGGATCACAACAGGAGGATCCATAGACTTGGGTTCTGATTCAGGCAATGAAACAAAAATTTAAATAGACATGGTACCAAAAATGGAAAGGACACTCACTGCGGCAGGGCTCCAAGAACTTGAGGAGATCAACTAAAGAATCCAAGCAGAGAATACTAAGCTAAGGAGGCTTCTACAAGAAGAAAATGAAGAAAATAAAAGGTTACTACGCCAGTTGCAAGCTAAAGATGAGGCCTTGAAAAAGTTGTGACATAACCAACCCAAGGTAAAACACAACCCTTCAATTTCATGTACTTTTCATGATGATGAATTCGCTTCTTTTGAAAATCATACTATAGGGATCGGATCCAAACTGCTGAAGAAGATGGGGTATCAGGGAAAATGCCTTGGCATTAATGGCCAAGGCATCGTAAACCCCATCGAATTCGAGGAATTTCCGCGTCATTCAAGACTCGAATACCTCAAGAAGGAAGTGGGAAAAATATCCAACACAACTAGTGATCAGCCATCGACAGATGGTGAAATCAATTCCTTATAGTCCAACGATAGTGAGGGTTCCATGAACACTTATTGGGGGAACATCAGGGGAAAGTGATCCAAGATGATACAGAAAGTATGGAGGAATAAGGATCATCAAAACCAGGATGAACCCTAGAATCTTGCACATCAAAGAAGAAACATGGATGACGATGCTAGAAATGAGGAGCTAAATTTTCGAAAAAGATTCTACGCAATGGCAAATTGAGTCGAGAAGTTGTTCTCAAGGCTTGAGAAACTAGAAAGTGTAGGGGGAAATACTCTAGAAGGACAAGGTTTAGCGCATGGAGACGATGGAGGGGATCCACCGCCTTCTCCTTCCGCGAGTGGAAGTTCCTCTTCTTCTTCTCACCATCATCATAGGAATTCAGGAAGTGCATCTAAGAAACATTTATTTGAATTAGATGTCAAATTTGATCTTCCCATGTATCATGGCGAAAGTAATGCATAAAATATTATCAACTAGATTAGGCAGATTGAAGTCTACTGCAGGATTCAACATATCAAGGAAGATGGGGCAAAGATCCAGTTGGCTTCTCATCGGCTGAACAACACCACTCTTGTCTGGTGGGTGAGAAAATTGCAAGGCAGCCAAAATGTGGGTAACCTTCTCTTCTCGTGGTCAAATTTTGTTTATGCATTGAGAAACCAATTTTAACCTTTAGGATATAAGAAAAAGGAATTAATGGAATGGAAACACCTAAGGCAAAGCAGAGGTCAAAATGTACAAGAGTTCACTGAAAAATTTAGAAAACAAGCATTGAATTTGGGCATTCCATTAGATTCACCAGAGATTGTAACCAAGTATATTTGTTCTCTGCATAATTACATAAGACATTAGTATTGTTTGAGCCTCCTACCATCGATGAGGCCAGTGTGAATGCCATGCATCTAGAAATCCAAGGAATGCATGAACAAAATTACCACCCAAAAAGAACTGCAGCAACCAAGAGAAGGGGAGCAAAGCCCTCTTACGCACATTTTGAGAAAGAGGGACATGATGAGGAAAGTTTTTGAAAGCTGCACCCTGAGTTGAGACATAAGAGGAATGAAAAAAATGGGAAGCAGAAGACCTCTACCATCATGTAGCAAAACCAATATTTTGAGTTAGAGGAAGATGAGAAGGTCACAACTGCAGGATTTTCACGAGCTAGAAAAATTGACCTAGGGTCTGATTCCGACGATGAAATGAAGCTTGCAACCTTTGGGATCATAACAGGAGGATCCATATACTTGGGTTCCGATTTGGGCGATGAAACACAAATTTAAACAGACATGGTACCAAAGATGGAAAGGACACTCCTTGTGGCATGGCTGCAAGAACTTGAGGAGATCAACTAAAGCATCCAAGCATAGAATACTAAGCTATGGAGGCTTCTCAAGAAGAAAAGGAAGAAAAGAAAATGTTACTACGCCAGTTGCAAGCTAAACATGAGGCCTTGAAAAATTTGTGACATAACCAACCCAAGGTAAAACACAACCATTCAATTTCATGTACTTTTCATGATGATGAATTCGCTTCTTTTGAAAATCATACTACAGGGATCAGATCCAAACTGCTGAAGAAGATGGGGTATCAGGGAAAGGGCCTCGACATTAATGGCCAAGGCATCGTAAGCCCCATCGAAGTCGAGGAATTTTTGTGTCATTCAAGACTCGGATACCCCAAGAAGGAAGTGGGAGAAAGCTCTAACACAACTAGTGATTAGCTATCGACATATGCTGAAATCACTTCCTCACAGTCCAATGACAGTGAGGGTTCCACGAACACTCATTGGGGGAACAACAAGGGAAAGCGATCCAAGATGATACAGAAATTATGGAGGACGAAGAATCATCACAACCACGATGAACCCCAGGAACCTGCATGGAAAACACGTCAGGACCAAAGAGCACCCACACAGAGTCCAGTACTCGAAGTTATTCCATGGAAAAATCCACCACAGGGAGATGACCCATTTACTTTATTAAGTAAAATATGGATTTTTAGAGGTATTAGTGTTGTGGCCATAGTTGTAAATCATATGTTGCAAGTAAATGTAAACATGATGGTGTGTTTCCCATCACTTCGAAAGACAACGATGATGTTTTGGCCTTTCCCTATGAGTAGTTGAGGTATTGATTGTTTTTATGTAATCCTTGGCCAATAAGTGCGTGTTAAAACTCTTGGCAAGTGAGGGGTTGTTGAGTCATGTATGGTGTGTGCATGGTTGCAAACGATGTACCAGATTTGCGTGCAGGAGCTTGAAATTATGTGTTGAATGAACAAGTAGTGTGCTGGGTGTGTTAATGCTTTTAGTGGTCCAAAAGCTCCTTAGTGGAGAGGAATGATCCAGGAGGATCGTATAGGTCCAAGTACAAGTGGCTTAAGTACAAAGTCTCAAAAATCAAAGTGGCAGGAATGTGACAAACTTAGTGTCAGGTTGAATATCTCGTTTTTCTAATTCCAACGGCGCAGATGACACTCAATTCCAAGTTTGTATGGAGAATTTAGGAGCAGTCAAAGTTCTAGGTTGACTTGATGAGGTGGCAACATTTTTTCCAAAGTCGGTGGCCAAATTTCGGCCAACTCCGGCTGGAATCTAGGTGAAATTGTGGGACCATTAAATTGACTCCTTTGGTCAATTTCGAGAAAATTTAAAAAGGGTAGGTTGGTTAAAAGAATAAAAAAAATAATATAGCTTTGGAAGGTGGGCTATGACCCCGCCCCCCCTCCAACCATATAACAAAATTAAAATTAAATATGGGCCGACGACCATGAACCCGGCGAACCCACCGCCACTATTATAACAAAATACATATTAATATGGGTGGGCGGGGGTTGTTAACCCCACCGCCAAACCCACCACATGTTATATGATATAACATATATGCATATGTTGCAGTGCCGGCAGAAAGGAAGGTTAGCGGGTTGCTCGATGTAGGCCCGAACTGCCATGTTTAAAAAAGAATTATTGTATATGATAAATGATTCCTAATGTGGAATGGGGCGAGGTTTGACCACCTGACCTCCTCCCTTTCATGAAAAACTCTAACAGTTGGGCCAAGCGGCTCCCTTGGGGAGTCCTTCCAACCAAACCAATATAAACCTTCATTTCACAAATGTGCCTGGGCAGACTTGGAGCGGCATGCTTACCAAGACAGAGTGGAACCTTGAGCGCCTTGCAAGAAGGGGGAAGAACCATGAACTGAGCTCATTTCTAGAGAGTTCAGATTTGTTCGGCGTTAGAATCAGGAAAATTTTATATAGATTCTGCACCTTTCGAAAACACGAATCCAACGGTGTTGTTCGTTTCTTCATCAAAGGTATCCAATTTTTGGGCACTTTCAGCTATGGAGGTATAAGGGTGTAATTTTTCATTGATGCTTGTACTTTCATTTTATTTTCCACTTAATAAAAGAGGGCCTCCCCACTGATTAAGCAGGGCCTGGAGAAGTAGTCCCTCCTAGACGAACTCCGATATCAATTTATTGTCTTCTTTGCATGATTTTTATGTGCTTCTCTCTTCTTATGTTCATGCCTTTTAAGTTTCATTGTTAAGATGAAATTTTACATGTAATTATTTAATCCATCTCAAAGAAAAAATGACATATCATGACCAAATAACCACATGCGTACAACATTTATGTCAAAAATAGTAAGTAAATCATACATGCAACTCGATACTTGCAAAGCAATCTAGTTGTAGTCGATGATCCACCTGTTCTCATTTTCTCTCTTGCTTTCCTTTGCCTTCTTTTCCAAATCCAAGTGAAAACTAGAGTGCTCCAAGCATGCTCGAAGAATGCTCTGAGTGTGTGAGAGAGAATAGAGAGAAAGCTTCAAAACTGAGCTAACAAAATCTAACCAACAAAAGCCATGAAATGATCCTTGGAACCCTTTTTTATCAATGAGGCCTCTATTTTCTTCATTTTCCTTCATTTTTCCTTCAATTTCCCTCTCATGCAAATTTGTGACCTTTCACCTTCCTTTTCTCCTATTTTCCATTATTTTCATAAATAAAATGCCAATTAATGCCTCTTTTCCTTTTCCATTGTCTTTGCCAATTTCTTTAGCCATAATAAACTGAAAGTGACACCAATTAGGATTTTTTTCCCACCATTCAGCTTTCAAGACATGTCCCATGGCCTTGGTCTTATATTTTTTTACATGGAAATTCAACCAGGGGTTGTTATAGAACCCTGCCTCTTGGGAGAACACCGTCCTCGATGTTCAATGACGCGTACAACTAACAATACCACAAACTTCCCATGGAGATTTATAACACAACTCGTCATATTTACAATGACATCTTGCTGAAAGCATGACCATCATATCGTTTACTGGAGCTTTATAACACAACTCCTTATAGTATTTACAATAACAACCTCATATACATTCATGCACATTTGTTTCAACCAAAAAATAACCATACAGTCTCTGGAGCATTATAACACAGATTGGTATAGTATTTACAATAATATACACATTTACTGAGCCAAAAAATAAAAATATATGATGCCCGTATCAGTAAACAGGGAGTCCAAAGGCTCACACCTCCACCCTCAAATTAATACCATGGTTCACCTCCTTTCTAGGAAATCTATAATCCACTACTAAAGTCAAAATTGCATCGAATGTCCAGTGCTACAATCCTACGCCAATTTTCCTCTCAGTGAATAGTTACTGAATCATTTTTCCAAGGCACACTCCAATGTGCTTTTGATTCCATTTGGAAATTCTAATGACCAAAATCAATGTATTCCATTGCTTTCCCTTCTTTTCTACATAGTCCCTCAGGAAATTTGGTCACCCCCTTCTGTGTAGTCACACACCTTCCAAGTTTCGCGGGCATCCCCTTCTTTGATACATAGTCCCTTGGGCGACCCCTCCCTTGGCAAGGTTTCCTCACATCAGAAGGTCTGAAAATCAAGGCATATCTCTACCTCAAACTATCATACTAGTCATAGCATGCTCATGGAAATCAATGGACACTATTAGGTACCAGTGTCCCACAAAGGCCCTACTCCTGGAGTCTTTGCCAACATACTGCTGCATGTTCCAATTCATTTCACTATTGCTTCTAACATTCTTGCAGTCAGTTCCAACCACCTAATAGGGCATTTCAACCATGTCTTCCTATACCAAGCACATAATTTCCATTAGATTCAAAATAAATTGAAATAAATTCAAATCATACCTCATTGGTGGCTTGTCAATAAGGTACACGTGTGATTCTCTTTACTTCATGTCACAACAAGTCAAACTAACTCTTTAATAAAATCACAATGTATGAACATATGACATCTGGTTAGCTCAAAACATGACCATCATCAATCAAAATCATAAATCACATGCAACCATCATAAATCATAATCATAAATCAAATGCATAATAAAAATTAAAATAGGATAATGATGCTTATCCTTTAATCAAATCATTTCTTCTACCTCTATCCTTTATGTACACACACTAAATTGGCTACAACACCTGACAAGCACATAAATCTTCTCTTCAATCACATACAAATACACATAGTATACATCACCACACGTACATCCACAGACAGTGTAAAACACCACACAATACACGCTCCTATGCTCAGTGTACAACATAACACATAACCCTACACCCGGTGTACCACACAACACATAGACCTACACCCGATGTACACCACAAAAAATACATATACGTAAACAAAGTACAACAAAACAAATACACATGTCACGTCACAATTATTACAAAATTTACATAACATAGTACCACATGTATACAACACCACCTACAAAATGTGTACACAACACCACATGCACAATGTGTACACAACACCACATGTACAACATGTACAAAACATCACATGTACATAGCACCACATGTACACAACACCACATATACAACATGTGCATCCCTTAATCAACTTTCACACAACACCATATGTACACAACACCGCGTATCCAACATGCACTCAGCACTATATGTACACAATACCGCATATGCAAGAGGCACACAACACCATATGTACACAATACTACATATGCAACATGTACACAACATTGCATGTAGAACATGGACAAAGTACCACCTATACGCATCACCACAGGTACATACGTACAACACATACTCAACAACAGTATTGCACATTTATATACCATGCACTGACTTTACCAAGCAACCTTGCTTCTAATGTCATATCCATGCTCATCTTAGCATATCACATATCACACTGCTTTCTTTTCGTTGATGTATCCCTCATCATTACCTGTCTATAAGATAAACATAAACATAGTATAATCACATAATATCAATTCATATCCACATGAGAGTAACCTCATAGATCTGTTTGGGGTACTCTTCCCACTTGATTCCTTATGAAACCAGGAACCTCTTCATTCCATTCACCTGTATAAGCAATCATTCCTCCACAAGAATGATTCCTAACGACCCTGTTAGACACACACACACACACAAATGTATACACACACACACACACACACACACATACATACATATATATTATCATTAGCATAAAACAATCATGATCCCTGATGACCCTATCAGACAACAATATATGTACATACATATATACATATATAAACATCATCATGATCGTAACATAATTACCAAATATCATAAGTTCAAGGTTAATAGAACTCCCTTTATCCATGCACAACATTGAGAAGAACAGTCCCACAGATAGACAAGGCATATGACACCTCAAATCCAATTACTTTACCTTTCTTTCTTCCTTTATCATGATTGTCCTGCCACCATCCATCTATCCCAATGGACCCAACCAATCCGACCGACTGTCATAATCTTTCCTTTAGACGCCCTTTATTCATGCACTGGGCTTCATCTAAGTCTTACACTAACTATTGAGTTTCATTCAACTCTCCCTGATCTCCATTAACTTTCCTCTTTCCCAACCAATTCCCAAGACCCTCAAAACATAAAATACAAGAACAAGAAACAAACAAGAAGAAAAACATGAAAACCAATAACAAATTGAAACCACAAACAAAGTGTCATGGATACGCACCAAACCTAAAAGAAACTACAAATCAAACAAAAATAAATCACAAAGCACAAAAAGCACAAAACTAGCAACAAACACCATGACTCAATCCCCATGGGTTCCCAATGCCTCCAAGGGAAAGCTATAACCCAAGCCTTCTTCAAGATTTCATGGAAGTCTCTTTTTCCATGCAATCCCTTACATCATACTTCCATAAACACATAACTTCCAGTGTATAAATAAATATAAAAATATACCAATTACCTTACCTTGTTGTGCGAAGCACGTTGCATCGTAATTGAACATATAATTATATCATCTCTTAAGGGACCCAAATTCCTTGAAGAAATCTAGCCATAATTGGAAACCAACTATAATACATGTCAAATACATGTTCATGAATGTAACACATATCCATATAATTTCATATGAAATCAAGGTTAAGAAGACTTCCTGTATGCAAAGCACTCATTTGTTTGGGATTTCAGCTTCCAAACGTAGCCAAAGGAATTCTCACCCAATTCCTTTCTTTTATTTTTCTTGCTGCGATTGAGTCTTATTGCGCATTATCATGTCAATCAGTTGTTATTTATATAAAAAAAATAATTGTTACCTTGTAATGGTAATACCAAGAATATTGCTCTGCAACTGTTCACACATGTCAGTCACATGTTCCAAATATCAATACACCGCGCCTGTTAATTTGAAATCAACCTTTACCAAGACTAACAACTATTTAATAATAAACTCACAGACATCAGTCATAACACTACAACTAGAAACTACTTGTACTGAAGTGCACATAAGTTGTATTAGCACATATCGCGTTAGTACAACCATCTTAAAAAAATATCATTCCTTCATGCAATCCTATAGACACACATGCACTTAATCAAACAATCAAAAAAATTGTAAGCATTCCACATTAGATAAACCAAATAAACAACATAATCAACTCATACATCAATATATCTCAGGGGAGGCGATCACATCTGTACAAGTCAAACCATATTAGTATGACACATTATCATATATATATTGACTCATACCTAAATATCATAACCATAACATTTACACATGGAAATCCATATTAGCACAATACATAATAAAATCAAGATCTTAAATGTGATGAACTTAACCATTATGTGTACGATTGTAATGCATATAACAACAAGTTACTACCATTCATGAATATTTGACACGCATGCATATGACCGCACTAATAAACTAGCATCTATCATGTATGTAACCATAACACCAATAGATAACATGCATGCACATAACCAAAAAGCATATAAGAACCATTAGAAATCATACCTACATGCCAAACATACAAACCTATATGACGATCTACTCTTACCACGAAGTCTAGCTCTGAAACCTCGCCTTGATATTCTGCATCTCCTGATCTATCTCAACTAACACATTATAATCATAACATACCAACAACATCATGGTGAAACAAACTCCAAAAATGACTATCGGAATGCATGCATAACAATCACATAGAAAACTAACATGCATGCATGACAAACACATTCCGCCCATCCAGTCCAAGTGTTTGAACCTGGAATATCTGATACCAATCTGTAATACGCTCCTCCCACATCTACCTATGATCACTAGTCTACCAGGGTAAACATGTGACGAGGAGTTACTATGATATGATTCAACCTCCTAGATCACCTTAAGAAAGTGGAATTGACAACCAAAAGTTTACTGAACTTCCTTAGGAGCTACAGGACCCCCAAGAGAAAAACCACCCTTCTAGGTGCCCAAGCCCTAAGTTAAACATCTTTTTCATTGACCTGAATTACTAGTCACATGCACAAGCCTACATCCATGTGACTTTATGCCTCCAGTCTCATGCACAATCCTGCAAGGGAGAGACTGCAATTTTTTTAGCGAGTTCTATGCCTGAGACTACGAGATCTGAGACACTTTTTTAGGGCTAGTCTCTATGTTCAAACACACAGTGAACATGAAATCTACAGGTCATGAATGCATAATTTAACATAGGGGTCTAATAATTATCTCAAAATCATCAAGAATGTTTATTTACCTCTTTTAATAGCTGCAATAACATTTATTAGCTCATTCACTCATCAACCATTCATATATTCATCAAACATGTCAAGATCCATAAACAATATACATCATATAGCCAACATATAACTTTCTAATAACCAACATATAAACCAAAAATGACCAAAATATAACCATGGAAACTCAGCCATAATATCATCATCGTAGTCAATACATATTCTCATAGATCATAATATAAAATACCTCTTGTTAACATATGAAATTTCCAACCAAGTCAGGGAATTCCAGGTACCACTCGTCCATAGATTGAGGTGAACCAAAATTTTCTTTCAGTCAATCACCCCCATGCCTATTCAAAGCATGAATGCGGGATCTCATGGAATAACTAAAACAAAACCAAACTAGGGCTTCCAGAGGCCAAACTACATCCACCCTCAACCAATTATTCCACCTTACGGTCGGACATCACTAACCATCACCGAATCAATCTCTACCTAAGTTGTTCAGGGCTCAAGAACGTTTGTTCCAACCCGGCTCCAAGACTAGTAACTCAACCGACAATTGTCACAAGGATCAAGAGTGTTTGTCCAACCAAGGCTCTAAGACTAGTAACTCAACCACCAAGGTCTCCAGAGCATTTTTCCAACCAAGGCTTCCAAGACAAGTAACTCAACCCAAGTTTTTCCAGGGCTTCCAAAGAGTTTGTCCAACCAAGGCTCTAGGAACTAATAACTGAACCCAAAACCATAAGGAACATGAGCACCAATAAAAAAATAAAGGGAAAACCCACAACACTATGGTTTTCCAGGAAGTGGCGAGGCTAGGCAAAGCCATTGTCAATCCATAAAATCCTCTATGCCAATGATAAATCATAACCAAATAACCACATGCATACACCATGCATACCAAAACTAGCAAGTAAATCATACATGCAACTCGATACCTGTAAAGAAATCCAAATGTAACCATTGATCCAATTGTTCCCTTGCACTCTCCTTCTTTCCTCTTCCTTCTTTTCCAAATCCAAGTGAAAAATAGAGTGCTCCAAACATGCTCCAATAATGCTCTAAGTGTGAGAGTGAGAGAATAGAGAGAGCTCCAAAACCAAACTAACAAAAGCCATGAACTTATCCTCAGAAGCCTTTTTATCAATGAGGCCTCTATTTTCTTCATTTTCCCTTTAATTTCCCTCTCATGCAAATTTGTGACCTTTCACCTTCCTTTTCTCCTATTTTTCGTTATTTTCATAAATAAAATGTCAATTAATGTCTCTTTGCATTTTCCAATGCCTTTGCCAATTTCCTTAGACATAACAAACCAAAAGTGACGCCCACTAGGATATTTTTCCCACCACTCATCTTGGAATGTGTCCCATTATACGGAAATTCAACCAAGGGTTGTTACACTAAGACTTGGATTGCAGCCTTTTGTCAAGCAAAGAAATTTCATCTAGGCCTTCTTAGACTTTCAACCGAGGCTTGTTCATTTCCTTGGGGTCACACCCTCTACAAAATAACTATAAAATTGAAACAAAAATATCAACTTCTACATATTGAGAATTAATTAACATTAATAGAATATGAATTGAGGTTGTGGTGCCTATTTGTGAGCAGAACCATTGAACAATCGGCATTGGATCCATGTAAATTTTATCACAATTTCTGCATTGAGTCCAGGGGCGATCAAATTTAAAATGACACTATAAATATGCTCATATAAGAATAGGCAAGGTTCCAAATTTCCACGAGGGTAATTGTTGAATGTTTGGGCACAAACATAATGGTCAAAATGAGTGGTCATTGAGGAATATGATTTGCATTATTCATAACATCTTCTGTGGATTTTGATGAGATCCTTTTACGAAGTTTCCACTTCTTTGAAAATTTTAGCAAATTACATCTCAATGTTTGGTGTATCATTAAAATTTCACTAAAATAATATTGAGTGAAGGAAATAATGACAGTAGAGATAAATATAACCAAGGTTGTTGAAACTAAAGCAACTAGATCTAAAGTTGCTCTCACATTGGGGTTCACCCCACAAGACATAATGCCCAATATGATTTGTATTCCATTCACCATAGACAACATTGAGTATATGCATCCTATTATAAATCAAGTGTTGAAGCAAGCTTTCCAAGTAGCTTGGTTGTTAATGTGATCTTTAACATCCTCATAAAAACCTTTGTTGTTGTTTAATATGATTCCTAATTTCAAGCCCTATGATACCAAGATTCTTGGTGACCATAGTATGAGAGGATGTAGAATATTCCCCACTAGTAGGATGGTCACCTAAGGGGTCATTGTTGAATTTTTATGTTCCTTCCTTTGGCACTACTACATTTGGCGGAAATTCCGACACCTATTTCCGACGCTTTTGACCAAATGTCGGAAATTTTCCCAAATTTTTTCCATCCCGCCCGAAACCGTCGCTATACCGACGTCTATAGAAAGGTGTCGCAATACCGACACTTAAACTAGTGTCGCAATTACGACATTTAAAGGAAGACGTCGCAATTGCGACACCATGGCCCAAAGCGTCGCTATTGAGACGACTCTAAAAGTCGCAACTGCGACACAATGTCTAGGTGTCGCCATTGCGACGTTTGGAGGCACCGTCCTAATAGCGATGCCTTTTCCGATGTCGGTATAGCGACAGTTATTTTCGCGCTACATAAAAATACCAAACTTATATGGGCCCTACATAAAAATTCGAAACTTATATGCGCGCTACATAAAAATGTTTCGTATTTGTCGCAATAGCTACGTTTGATATCACGCGCGCATTCGCTCTCTGTTCTTGCAGAACAGCATTTGCCCTCAGCATTCACGCTCAGCTCTTGCAGAACAGCATTTGCCCTCAGCGTTCGCCCTCAGCTCTTGTAGAACAGCATTCGCCCTCAGCTCTTGCAAAATGGTAAGTTCTTACTGCAGGCCCTTCCTCCTATAGTAGGGTTGACTCTATTTGGGTTTTTTTGTCAATTCCATTGGATTGTGTTAGGCTGTAGGGTTCTCTCTAGATGTCAAGAATCAAGATTCAATACCCTCTATTATCTTCATCACCCAATACAAGATTTAAATTTTTCCCAAAGAAACGCTTATTAATTTGGCAGCCATTATTTCTCCTTGCTTTAAAAACCCTACATTTAAATGAAAACAAGCATTGCATTTCAACTACAAAATCTATTAGTGTTCAAATGTACATGTGTGCTACATTAACATCTGATATCACGCGCGCATTCGCCCTCCGCTCTTGCAGAACACCATTCGCCCTCGCATTCGCTCTCTCTCCTTCAGAGATCAAAGATTCTCTTCAAAGATTCGTTGGAGCTCAGCATCAAGATTCGACTCAAGATTCGCCTCAAGATTCGCCCCGAGTTTTCCGTGTATCAAAGATTTCGCCCCGGATTCGCCTCGCCTCTTTCAAACAAAGATTCGTCTCGTATTCGCTCTCAAATTTCTTGTGCATGTGCTGTTCCCTAAAGAGATTCGCCCCGCCTCTCTTGCAGAATAACATTCGCTCTAACTTCTTGAAAAATGGTAAGTTCTTACTGCAGACCCTTCCTCCTATAGTAGGGTTGACTCTATTTGGGTTTTTTTGGTCAATTCCATTTGATTGTGTTAGGCTGTAGGGTTCTCTCTAGATGTCAAGAATCAAGATTCAATACCCTCTATTATCTTCATCACCCAATACAAGATTTAAATTTTTCCCAAAGAAACGCTTATTAATTTGGCAGCCATTATTTCTCCCTGCTTTAAAACCCTACATTTAAATGAAAACAAGCATTGCATTTCAACTACAAAAATCTATTAGTGTTCAAATGTACATGTGTGCATCACTTGTGTAGGGTATTCCTTTTCCACTTTCACATTATCCAAGAATGTGTGCAGTATAGTTCATATTTTTTGTGATTAGATTGCCTTGAAAAGGAAAGGTAAATTATTTCCCATGGAAAAAGAAGGTTTTCCATTTTTATAGGTTGTTTGGACTTACGTGGAAAAATTTATGGTATGCCTTTCATATTATGTAGTTTAAATTTGAATTAACAGATTATTCTACATGAAAATATAACTACCTATGTGATGTCCTTCATCACTAATTAAAATTATAGGCTTTCAATTTCCTAGACTCTAACTCATCTGATGCTAAATTCTAGGTTCTCATTGGTGGATCACTCTTCCATTGATTTCCTTTCCCTCTCGATCTTGTCATACTTTAAAAGTCATCAATGATACATATATTATTTCAGGTATCCCAAAAGGCTTTATAGTAGAACATATTGTGAAGTTTTTTTGACACTTGAGGATTCTTTTTAGAACCGCAACGTGGTCTATGCTATCGAGTTATATATCAAGCAACTTGTCCTTAATAACCACACTATGAGGTAGGTTCAACCAGTTTGAACTTGTTGGGACATAGCATATGAAGTTGTGTGATGAGTCCATATCACAGGTCTATTATGGTGAAAAAGTGAAGACATGTAATGATAGTTATTATGTTAACATTACTAGAAACATTTTCGAAATTATCCATGCTATCAAGATGTCAAAATTCCAGGCATTAGGTGTCAATACTCGTAGCTAATAGATAATAATAATAATATAAAAAAATCACATCTTTATTCTTGAAATATGATTGTTACACATTGGTAACCTAGTTCATGAGTTACTATCACCCAAAGATTGCAAAACAAACTTAAAATATAAATTAAACCAACATGAGAATCCAACTAAGGGTTTCTCGACAAAATCATGCCATAACCTGGCATTTTGAAACTCAAATTTGAATCCATCATAAGTAATACAATGCAAACTCAGATAGATTTTCAATGCATGTTTGCATGCTACACTTATTCTCTGTCTAGATATCATTTTTTAAATGGAACCATTAGTCAAGCCCACAGTCCTTTTTATGTGAAAAATTTCAGCTCTATTTGAGCTCTTTTTTGCTCCACCACCTCCATAAACCCGTGTTACACGGGGTCTCGCTCCCCCACCTAGGGGTCTAGATTCCTCGCCCCCTCGCGCTCCGGGGTCTTGGGGACTTCTAGGGGATGTTTCCCTCACGCCCCCTCACGTCCCCTCACCGCCCCTTTTAGTTTATGGTTTCGTGTTAAAAGTTGATGTGCCACTTAGCATATTTGAGAATCCAAGTGATTCTTATTCAGATGGTGACATGGTTGATCTTGATATATTCGTGCAGAAGTTGGATGCAGAGACTAGTGGGGCATTAACTTGAGCATTTATGCTCATTTATCAGTATGATGATATCATTTGATATTCATATGTTATGTTTTATGTTTTATGTTTCAGACATAACTTATTTGTGTTTAAGTTTTATGTTTCAGACTTGAGTTGTAAACTTCAGTTTAAACTCTATTTTGAATCTTGATATAATATGTCATGATATCTTAAACTTTATTTTCATTGTACATTGTTAGTAGTTACATTAATGATTATATAGTTACAAACTTACAAACTTACATGCATGATTGTATGATGTATGTTTTAACTTTTAACTTTTAAATTTGTTTCAATTATATGATTCATCATTCATCGATTTGTAATTTTATCATTTATGATTTATCTTTCATGATGCAAGTGTATGATGACTGTATATACATTCCTTGCAAAAATATAGTTACATTTTAAATATTAAATTTTATAATTTTTATGACCCCGACGTCCCCCCACGTTTCCTGAAAATTGGTAGGGAGCTTTTGCATAGGCCGTTCCCGCGCTCCCTCGCCCCCTCGCTCCCACCTCCAGGGGACTTGGTGGAACATTGCCATAAACATATGCAAAAATATATCATGATCTTGGAATTCCATTACATATGTATATGCCAATGTTCCATAATCATGCCCCATCATCAATTTAAGAAATTTCCATTGAATATCAAATTATGGAGGGGGGGGACTTTTTGCTGCAACATTTGGCTCAAAATCAGGGACCATCTCCGTATGAGGTGAATGAGAAATATAGATATTTGAAGAAGTAGATTAGTGCCTTTTCCTCTGGCCATGGAGTCATATACAGTCATCCATCACAAAAATTTGTCTTTGTTCATTCTCACCTTGAAAGTTGCAAAAATCATGCCCTAATTGAAACGACACTAAATTTGAAAGATATAATAAAAATGCAAGCTAGAAGTGCCCTATTAATACAAAGGGAAAACCTTCCTACCTACCCTAACTGAGATAAATTTTGATTGAATAGGAAACATGATATTTCCCATGGAGTTGATCCAACAACTTGTTAAATGTATGGGACTAAATCATGCATTTGATTTCCAGGGAAACATGCGCATGAAGAGAAAAAGTGCAGAATTAATGGAAAATCCATACATGCCACTTATAAAATATACACCGAAAGGTCAAAAAATACTTAAGGCCTTAACTTAATTTGAATCCAAAATGACAAAACAGGATTAGTGAAAACACGAGAGTGGTGTGGGTGAACAACATAAATAAAAAGTGAAGATACCTTTCCCCAAGATGCCTTTGTCACCGTTGTATGAAAAAATGTTTTCCTTTCCCTTTATACATGCAAGTGAATGCATTATAGGTATGGTGTTTTCCCAGAATAGGAGAAGCCTACTTAAATATATCATTCGTGGATTGAATGTTTGGGTGCCTTAATGTGCAATGACATGTTTCAAGGACTGAATTCAATGCAAGGCATATTTGAAACTCTAACTCTGTCTTCCGGTGTCTTATTAGAAATTATTTCAATTTTCATTTTGTGTTTTCAAGTTAGGTATTGTTTTCAAGTTTTTACATTTATAATTTTATTGCAATGTGGCAGACTGATCAGGGCAATAGAGGAACAACCCCAATACGGGATGATCGCGGAAAGAGGCCAGCGGAAGAACATGTAAAGTGCCAGCATTTCTCTATCTTCAGGTATTTTAGTTATTTACATAATTGAAATAATATTAATTTTGTTCAAATATGCAGACACCTAGCCATGGTACGCCCGATGATTCCCTCTTTGAGGAAGAGCTTTTTTCATCCCTATCTCCAGTGTTGTTGTTGCAAAAAAAGGCACGAGATGCAACGTCGGAATTTAATGCTTTGATAGAAGCGCCTCAAACACCTGAAACAGAAGAGAGGATACAACATCTTATGAGGCAGCTAAATAGATATCAGGTAATAATAAAAAGTCAAAAGGATATTTTTTTGTTCTGCATGAGATGAATTGTGATAGTTTGATTTTTAATTTTTACATTGACTAAACTAACAAAATGTTCTTTTGTATGTAGCGTTTTCTGGCATTTGCTGAACCCGGTGTTGGTGGTAGTGGGACACAAGGGAAAGAGATTGCCCAAAAACCCTCTCGTACACCTTCTACTCCTTTAGGTGCTAGCCAAGAAACACACCCTGCCCAAGCAGACACCCAGCCAACCGCTGAACGTGTTGGCAATGATGAGGCTGATATGGCCAAATACATTATTGTGTTTCCTGGAGCTACACGTGTCAGCTCCACAGGGACCATTAATGACACGTTGTTGGTGAACGATGAGGGTGTCCCTATAAAGCATGTACAACTCCCAGGTAAATTTTAATATTTTAACTATTTCATGTACTTTATCTAAAACATATTTATCATGATTTTTATTTTTAAATTAATGATAATATCTTCTTTTTCTTTTGGTTTTATTCGTGTAGGAAACAATGAGTTCTACAGGATTCTGGAGAGCCATGCGTTGGTAATTTTTGGCCCAACCATACGTACAGGGTGGAATTCCCAGAATTCCAACCTAAAAAAAGAACTTCTAGATTATCTAGAAGCCCTTTTTGGGGTCGGCACATTTGACAGAAAAGCGGTGGCTCAGGTAGCCGACAAATATTTGAAATATACCAGGGACACCTATAGGACGCAATTGAAATTTAACCCTAGATATGAGCGTCCTCTCGCAATTTCAGAGAGTGAGTGGAGAGCACTCATCCATGACGGAAAATAGAAAAGGGCAAAGAAAGAAGGAAAAATGCCAACTGGACCCGCAAGGTAAATTACAACTTTAATTCAATAGCTTTAATTTTCTCTATGTCTAAAATAAAAGTGTGCTACGTCATATTTGACTTCAATCTTTTGATGCTAGGTTGCCTGACACCTCAAAGGCAACCAAAGCTAGGATAGAGAAAAAGGGCCATCACAAGCTCGGCCAGGGTGGCTACTTGAAATTAGCTGCAAGAATTGTAATTAAGTAGCTAAAAATCTTATAATTAATTGTATCGCCTTTCAACGTTTTTGTAATCCTATCAGATATGATTAAAAATACACAATCATATATAATGTAGGGTGATGACTTTGGAACAATAACTACAGAGGAAGATAAAAATATTGCTTTCCGTTTTGGCTATCAAGCTGTAGTTGAACGTTGCAGAAGCTTGGGGCAGGTCCCAAGATCTACAATGCCTGATAAGGTAAAACATTAACCTTTCAATATTTTTGTTTTCGTCCATAAATTTAATGTCTAAAAACTTTGTTTAAATCAGGGGAGCAACACTACCGACGAGGTAAATAACCCAGTTTTAGAGCCAGATGTAGATGATCCTCTCGTGCAACCTGATCATTGTAGTGGGGACCAAGCCGACAATGCTGCTATCAGTGAGGGCCGTGACGGTAATTAATTTCCACTTATAATTTTTTCTAATTATACCTTGATGGTTGTCCTTATAACGCTTTTTGTTTAAATGACAGAGAATGTTTCCCTTGAGGATCTTACCACCAGAGAGGAAGACAGGGCAACAGTCCCAACGGCGACAACTGGTGCACCAGGTAAATAATCTCATTGCAATTTTTTTTATTAATATTACCGAACTAGTTCAATGATATTTAAAAAATGATAATTAAAATTTAATATTATCTGTTTTTGGAGGCAATGCCCAGTCACTGGATGAGACCAGACATCGTGACAATGCAACTAGGTCAGCGGCGACAACTCGTGCACCAGGTAAATAATCTCATTGCAATTTTTTTTATTAATATTACCGAACTAGTTCAATGATATTTAAAAACTGACAATTAAAATTTAATATTATCTGTTTTTGTAGGCGATGCCCCGTCACCGGATGAGCCCAGACATCGTGAATACGCAACTAGGTCAGCAGTGCGGGTTGAAAGGCACGAAACAGGAGCAGAGCACGATGATATTGATGATGTAATTAGGAGCTTTAAAAATAGGAAGAAGAAAAAGAAAATTTGACAATGTAAAATATTGCATTATTATAAGACAAACGTTACCATACTTGGAACATTTTTTTGCGTTATATAAAAAACTCATTTATCATACTATTTTTATGTCAAGCATTAATTGCAATGTTTCCTTACGTACTTTTTGTTGAATTGTTTTTTTACTAGTTATTGAATATTTTTTTTTATGCTCATGAAAGTAAAAATTGAAATATAGATTGGGTATTGGGGAATTGAGAGTGATGTGAGGGGGGGGGAGGGGCCATAAGAGCTTCCACCTTCACGTGGTTGGCCCCGTTTAGTAGAGAATAATTTATTGGAGCGATTTAATCTTGGAGCAAACCTCCCTTGATCCAGCGTAGCAACAAAAAAGTCACTGTTGACTTAGTTGCTACTCTTTCAGATCGTGGGAGGCTTGTTCCAAGTTCATGCGACTACAATAAATTGTTCTTGAAACGAAGAGGAGCTTATTCAGGTATGTTTTGACATTTTCAACATATGTTCTAACATTATCATAAGAATGCATCTTAGAGTAAAAAATACTACATCAATTACTTATATTTATTGTATAGATAATGATGGATTTTGATTGACTTGGTAGTGCAGGTACAAATCCTCTTGCATCATGAGCAATACAACTTGTCAACCAGGGTCATGTCCAGGATATTTTTGCTTGTGTGCTTGACCAGGTTCGTAATGTCACATTTTGTAAGTTCCTTTACAGTTCATAATTCAATATTAAGCTTGTTCATGATTATTATCTAGGTTTTTTGCATGTGTTTTTTCATCTATTTGATTGTAAGCAACTCTGCATGTTTCCTGTTGTTCACTATGATTTCTCCCATTACCACTCCCAGGATGAATCCGATTTTATTGTTACATAGGTTACTTTATTGTTACTATGATTTCTCCATTTACGATTTCAGAGGTTACATCATGTAAAGTTGTCAATCTCAGGTTGGTGATGAGCTTTAGTTCTCCAGATTTGGGGCTTTTCTGATATTTTCTCCCTCATGTCATTCCCGCATCACCTCATTGTTTGAGCATGCCAATTGTCTACCACTTGTACCAATTGGCACATGTCAATCTCCGAGTGGTGCCACATTTCACCTATTTTCAGTGAGAGTTTAGGGTTTCTCTAACATAGCTTCAGAAATCCGATTCAGTGCCTGCTTGAATATTGTCACATAATACTTATGGTTTGGATTGATGAGCATGTTCTTAATGGTTGGTTGATTCATAAGAACCACCCATAAATCTCCCTTCCTCTAACACAGAGAAAATAAAAATTTCTTTGACAGGAGACAGAGTTTCAATACTTTGAAAACAAACTTCTATTCCCTTCAATAACTCAAAAAAAAACTATTACACTACTTCCTCACCGAGAGGGATTACAAAATTATGACTGCTACAAAACGCAGTGCATAAAACCAACTCACTGTCTGTTCAAAACAAACATACTCTGTCTCTAAAACACTCTGCTGTGTTTTTCCCTTTCGCACTGCTGTGCATACACACTTAAAAATTTACACTCAGTTTTTCACTTTTTACACACTGCTATGTAATAAAAAATTTACGTACTGTCTATAAAAAAAACTACCAAGCTTTTTCGACCTTTTTATTTTTATATGCCGGAACATATAAAACATATTATAATAAACCCTCTTTAAAAAAAAAAAAAAAATTAAAACTAAATTTTATGGCCCACCTTTCATTTCGCATATGATATATATATAACATATGTATATATTAAACTATCAAAACATTAAAGAACCCTTTCCGTCGGACTTCAAAAGTCTAAATAGATTGAATTTCAAACCAAATTCGCGTTCCAAAATGGGATGCTGACGTCTGCCTAATTTTAACTCGAATTCTCAATCCAATGTGCCCTATAAAAATTCGGGTCTGGTTTTCAGGTTTTCAGATTCCCTTCAATTTCATGTGATCCAATATTAATGCTCCACGTGTCCTCCTTTTGAATTTACAAAACTGTCGGGTAAATTTCTGTTTGTTTAATTTCTGGTTGGTGAATTGCGTTAATGCTGGCTGTTGTGTTTAAATACAATCCTATACAGAAATATGGCCGTGGCCGTCTACAAAAAAAACTTGCAGGAATTTTAAATGCTGAATTAAATTTCTGGATGGCATGCAAGCAACCTCCAAAAAAAATGTTGCTGCTGCATCCGTCCTTCTGCTGCAGCAGTTGAAGTTAAAATTCAACAGCACAGGGTTTAATAAGTGAGGGTGTAAAGGTAACTTTTTGTCGATGGTACTGGATTAAGATCATCTATTCATTTTTGTAGGGTCTTATGGTGTTTGGTTTTTTAGTTTTGGGTTGGGTTTATTGAGTCTAAGATAGTTGTTGAGTGAAAAAATTGCTATCAGGTATTAAAAAATTTTGGTTCTTTTGTCAAAATTTATGAGCTTGTTAGGAAATACAAAACTGACAATGGTTGTATCTTAAATTTGTGGAAAATAATTTGAAATGAAACCTTTTTGTTTAGGTTGTTGCAACAGGTGCAAACCCCATTCAAATTACTAGGGGCATTGACAAGAAAATAAAGGCCCTTGTTTCGGAACTCAAAATTTTGTCAAAGGAGGTAAACGCTTGCCTTTTGAGTAGGCTGGTTTTCCCTTTTGCTGATGGTTTGGTGTATCTAATTGAATTAGTTGCCTAAGGTATTTTTGGTTGCAAACTCCTTTTCATTTTTCATACAGTATTGGCCTTGTGGAATACATTTGCTTGTGTGGTCTTGTTAGATCTACAACATTTGTAGTTGTTTAGTCTTATGGCCGAGGTGCACTTTTATTATGGAAATAGTTGATGCAATATTGTCATTTAATCCTTACTGCAGGGTAGCATGTTGAGAAGTTTTTTTGTGAAACATTTGGTATTCAAAATGACACTTGATCCTATACAGCATCATGCACTTGACTTCAAAATTTATATTCAAAGTGTGCTAGACAATTCTTGCAAAATTTCAAATATTTATGTTGTTTTAAACCATTATCTTTTTCATGTATTGGATGCTGAAAATGTGAAAAGACTTTGGTATGAAACCAACTGGTGAATAATTTCCAGCAAAACAACCACTTCCAAGACATGATTTAGAAGTAGAACATATGTACTTATGAAGCATAGAAAGGTATCCTTGATGCATTGTCAATGTTTGGCTAGGGTTATTTTTGGAGAAAATAACTCCTTATTCCTAGAATAGTGATCTTCAATACAAGTAAATGCCAGAGAAGAGAGATCATCGTGTGACGCAACAAAACTGAAATTGGACCCCAAGGAGAGCTGGTGTGTCTACAATCGCTCTATCAGCATTTTCCCTTGGTGTACCCCGTTCTTTTCCTCCAGCCTGAGTCTTAATTGACTTCTTCTTTCTTCGGGTTTATTTATCAAATTCGTAGAATTTGATAAATAAATACTATCCACAATGGTTGGACTTTAATTTATATTCCTGACTTTATATTATCTCCAATCCTTATAACCAATGTTTAACTTTCAACACTTTGTATTTATACTCCACGTTTCTTTTTAAATACATAACTTGTAATGAACTTTCGGCTCTATAATTCACCACCCAGCCTTACAACAATCACGCTCCAGACTTATGCTAATTATCTGCCAATCGTTTAATTAAACAATTTCATTATACTTCGTCCCCACCTATATATATCAATAACCAATCAAACACTCGTATTGTACCTGGCTATCCTCCGCACACCTTAGTTAACCTCCGGGCAAGTTCAACGTGCGACCATCGTCCGATGGCCCTTCTCCAAATCAACGAGTCTTGGCAATTTCACTCGGCTTCCAACGTCGAGCTTTAACGTGCGATGGCGCGGGTTAAACAGTGGTTTTCTGGGGTCACTTCGTCATGTGTCACATTCCCTATGGAATCGCTCGCGAATAGGAAATACCGCCTACTCCGCAAAAGCGGTGCGATATGGGCAACCCGCTTTTGTGATTCCGCTTGTGGTTTTGGTAGAGGGCTTGACCACGGGTGCATGTCTGGTTCCGTTATCCTTTTGTTTGTTAACTCATGTCCAATCCTCGGGTCAGGTTCCGAAAGCACAACAATTTTGTCTCTTTATTAAGCGGGATTTTAATATGTGTATTATCAAAGAAAACCAACACAAATTTTATAAGAAAATTGTTCAAAAGTCGAGCCTGCCGGACTTCAAACGGCGATAAACCATAATTCAAACCAAATTCGCGTTCCAAAATAGCCTGTTGACGTCGGCCAATTTTGTGACGCGAATTTCTTATCAAATTCGCCCTAATATTTTACGGGTCCGGATTTCCACTGCGCGAGCGGCCCAAACAAAGATCCACTCCAATCAATTTTTGCCACGTGTCCTCAATAAAACTTGCCCTGCTCCCGGCTGCGGGTGCATTCGATGGCGTTTAAGGTGATGGGACATGGATATGGCGATTTCATATCATTCGCATTAACATTTAACGTTGTTCAATTAAGTTTTCACATCAAATCTAGATTAATTAATTTTTAACACTGTTCAAGATCGGACCTCCACTCCTCTGAGCGATTCCGCACGCTCCAATTTGATCCGGCCTTCGGCTCTCATTATTAATGATCAGAGATTCATTATGACGGCCGCCCTTTGATTGCATTGCAGACGGGTCGACATAAAAAATGGCGTTTAGCCATGGTTTTTCAGACAAGCCGGTTGCTGGATTACACTGTCTGGTAACTGTGACGATAAGGAGAAGTGGCCAGCGGAACTTCTGCCTAGACTTTGTTGCATATTTCCATTTCTCTCGGTTCTGTCTCTGTCTGTCTTCCTCTGTTAATTGGAATTCTGCTTCTTCGTCTCTTGTGCCCACTGCGCCTGAGATTGCACCCATGCCTCGCGTGCGTCATAGGATGCGTTGTCGCAGGGGGAGCACTAGAGGTCAATCCCGGCGCGCTCCCTCCAGCACCTCAACAGAGATGACCTCCGGCCAGTCCAGTGATTATTACTTAGGTAGATATCCAAATACTAGGAGTGGGCGGGGTCGGCTTGTAGCATCTGGCCACCATATGGATTCCCCTGCTCCTGGCTTCCCCACCGCTAGTTCACCTTCTCCCACGACGCGCACTGCGCAATTTTCCTTTGATTGCACTCTCAACCGCCCGCGAATCACAGCTGTAGTCACTGTGGTCTTCCGCGAGGAGGCCCAAACGGAGAAAGAATGCACCCGTCCGGCGGGTCTGAGCTCGGAGAAAGCCGGCCAGCATTCGGGCCTTCAGGAGGGGAGCCGTGGCATGCATGAGGAGGTAGCACCTAGCGATCCTGGACCTTCCGAATTAGGATGGTGCCGAATCGTGGAGGAACCAGCGGTGGATTAGTTTGGTTAATTTGTTTTTCTTGCTTAGCAGGCCCAGTTAATTGGGTTGCTTTTAGTTTATTTTACTGTGCTGGACCTTTAAGTAATATTTTTGAATTCTGTAAATTAAACGTTCAAGACTGGTTTCCCCGTATGAGGGCAGTCTTCTTAATTTTTTGATTTTTTGATGACAAATTTGCCATGAGTATGGCCAGGCAATGTTTTTGACTTCGGTGTAATTTTATTCGTAATGTTAATAGATTAACTTTACTTTGAATTCTCACATGATTAGCGTTTTTCTTGATCTGTTCAAGGATTTTGGGTACTTTAATTTGTATTTGGAACAATGGACGTCGGTACTCTATCTGTTGCTTTACCGTTCTACATACTACTATTTCACTTTCTTATAGATGCCTCGGGCATATTTGAATGCTTTCTCAGATTGTCGATAATCTCCATGTGGACCGTTACTGGATTTTATATCATGTCCCTGTATGTGACATGGGGTATTTTTCTATCATTGTCTGGGGTGGTACTTCCACTTTTCTTGATGGATATTTGGGTTCCAATCTTCAGATGTGAAAATGTAATGACTTCATGGACTGTTTTACTTCATATAATATATTCAAAATAGCATTTTTTCTCTTTTGAAAAAAAATGATTAATGTTTATCATTCTGCCTTCAAAACTAGCGATGCTGGTCTATGTTGCTGGTTTATTGATATGGTCTGATGGTCTTTTTATATTTTGGACATATCACACTCCTCACATGATTAGCGTTTTTCTCTGTTCAAGGATTTTGGGTACTTTAATCTGTATTTGGAACAATGGACGTCGGTACGTACTCTATCTGTTGCTTTACTATTCTACATACTGCTATTTCACTTTCTTATAGATGCCTTGGGCATATTTGGATGCTTTCTCAGATTGTCTATAATCTCCATGTGGACCGTTACTGGGTTTTATATCAAGTCGTTGTATGTGACATGGGGTATTTTTCTATCATTGTCTGGGGTGGGACTTCCACTTTTCTGGATGGATATTTGGGTTCCAATCTTCAGATGTGAAAATGTAATGACTTCATGGACTGCTTTACTTCATATAATATATTCAAAACAACGTTTTTTCTCTTGTGAAAAAAAAATGATTAATGTTTATCACTCTGCCTTCAAAACTAGCGATGCTGGTCTATGTTGCTGGTTTATTGATATGGTCCGATGGTCTTTTTATATTTTGGACATATCACACTCCTCACATGATTAGCGTTTTTCTCTGTTCAAGGATTTTGGGTACTTTAATTTGTATTTGGAACAATGGACGTCGGTACGTACTCTATCCGTTGCTTTACTATTCTACATACTGCTATTTCACTTTCTTATAGATGCCTCGGGCATATTTGGATGCTTTCTCAGATTGTCGATAATCTCCATGTGGACCGTTACTGGGTTTTATATCAAGTCCCTG
Organism: Pinus albicaulis; assembly: GCA_034641835.2. Classification (NCBI taxonomy): domain Eukaryota; kingdom Viridiplantae; phylum Streptophyta; class Pinopsida; order Pinales; family Pinaceae; genus Pinus; species Pinus albicaulis. The sequence continues at coordinate 995,395,410 of CM076570.1, read as the reverse complement.
TATGTGACATGGGGTATTTTTCTATCACCGTCTAGGGTGGGACTTCCACTTTTCTGGATGGATATTTGGGTTCCAATCTTCAGATGTGAAAATGTAATGACTTCATGGACTGTTTTACTTCATATAATATATTCAAAACAACGTTTTTTCTCTTGTGAAAAAAATGATTAATGTTTATCACTCTGCCTTCAAAACTAGCGATGCTGGTCTATGTTGCTGGTTTATTGATATGGTCTGATGGTATTTTTATATTTTGGACATATCACACTCCTCACATGATTATGATTCGCGTTTTTCTCTGTTGCAGGGTTTTGGGTACTTTAATTTGTATTTGGAACAATGGACGTCGGTACTCTATCTGTTGCTTTACTATTCTACATACTGCTATTTCTCTTTCATGGAATGTTTTACTTCATATAATATCTTCACTTTCATGGACTGTTTTACTTCACTGTTGTAGGGTCTTGGGTACTTTAATTTGTATTTGGAACAATGGACGTCGGTACTCTATCTGTTGCTTTACTATTCTACATACTGCTATTTCACTTTCATGGACTGCTTTACTTCACTGTTGTAGGGTTTTGGGTACTTTAATTTGTATTTGGAACAATGGACGTCGGTACTCTATCTGTTGCTTTACTATTCTACATACTGTTATTTCACTTTCATGGACTGTTTTACTTCATATAATATCTTCACTTTCATGGACGGTTTTACTTCATATAATATCTTCACTTTCATGGACTGTTTTACTTCATATAATATTTTCACTTTCATGGACTGTTTTACTTCACTGTTGTAGGGTTTTGGGTACTTTAATTTGTATTTGGAACAATGGACGTCGGTACTCTATCTGTTGCTTTACTATTCTACATAATGCTATTTCACTTTCATGGACTGTTTTACTTCACTGTTGTAGGGTTTTGGGTACTTTAATTTGTATTTGGAACAATGGACGTCGGTACTCTATCTGTTGCTTTACTATTCTACATACTCATATTTCACTTTCATGGACTGTTTTACTTCATATAATATCTTCACTTTCATGGACTCATTACTCTATATAATATCTTCACTCATGGACTGTTTTACTTCATATAATATCTTCACTTTCATGGACGTTTTTACTTCATATAATATCTTCACTTTCATGGACTGTTTTACTTCATATAATATCTTCACTTTCATGGACTGTTTTACTTCACTGTTGTAGGGTTTTGGGTACTTTAATTTGTATTTGGAACAATGGACGTCGGTACTCTATCTGTTGCATTACTATTCTACATACTGCTATTTCACTTTCATGGACTGTTTTACTTCATATAATATCTTCAAAACAACGTTTCTCGACTTTTAAAATTTTAATTTTTTTTTTTTAAATTGAACCCTCTGTCGGTCTACCGACGCATTGTAGACGTCGGAACTGCGACAACCCAGAAACGTCGGAGGAGAGACAGCATGAAAACGTCGGAAGAGCGACATTCCAAACGTCGGACCACATATCGTCGGAATTACGACATCTTCCAGACGTCGGAAGAGTGACGTCCGAAAAGTCGGACCACGTTTAGTCGGAATTGCGACAGTTTACGAGCGTCGGAAGAGCGACGCCAAAACGTCGGACCACGTTTAGTCGGAACTGCGACGGTTTATGAGCGTCGGAAGAACGATGTCAAAAACGTCGAACCACATTTCACTGGAAGTGCGACAGTTTTCCAACGTCGGAGGCGCGACGGTTTGTGAGACGTCGGAAGAGTGACGCCGGTTCGGAACGTCGGAAGAAGTGTCGATAGTGCGACACTTTTTGCTTGCGTCGGAACGGCGACGGCAAGACAAACCACGGTTTGTCCGCCCCCTAACTGTCGCT